>CM052540.1:5436240-5660166 GCA_028533065.1 Trachops cirrhosus
CGGGGAGACGGGGACAGATAGGAAGCTGCCCTGTGTCGTTATCTTCCTTCCAACACAGGTTGATTTTGCTCCCAGTGCATATATCGTATTTGACCAACTCGGAGCTGCCCATTTGTTCACATCTTTAAAATCAAGTTTCATCTATTTACAGCCCATAGTGCACCCGACAGCTATCATTGGCAGTGTTTTTATTTTTTATTTATTTTTATAAAGATTTTATCTATCTATTTTTTAGAAAGAGAAGAAGGGAAGGAGAAAGAGAGGGAAAGAAACATCAATGTGTGGTTGCCTCTCGAGCGCCCCCTACTGGGGACCTGACTGGCAACCCAGGCTTGTGCCCTGAGTGGGAATCGAACCAACGACCCTTTGGTTCCCAGGTCCATGCTCAATCCACTGAGTCACACCAGCCAGGGCGGCAGTGTTTTTAATGGTGTGTGTTACCACAGGTGATAGATTCACTGACGTATGGCATCGTTTTGACAACATAATTATTTCAAAGGAAAAAATGCACTCATTGGAACAGCTGCTGTTTATTGAACTCCTGCTGTAGGTCAAGCTCGGTGCTTCCTGCCCATGTTTTTGTTTAATGTTCTACGCAATCCTGGATTATTATTCAAATTTTTGAGATAAGAAAATGGAGGCTCAGAGAGGTTAAGTAACTTCCTTAATACCACCCAGCCAGTAAGTGACAAGCATGAGTCAGAAACTGCGGCTGTCAGACTCCTGCAGAGAGTATGTTACCTCTGTGCTGACTACTTTGAAAGAGCTTCTCCCACTGGCCTTTTGGTTGTAAGGCCCAGAGAGAGACAGGGGTTTGCTCAAAATCACACAGCAAGACTGAGGCGGAGTTGGACCTAGGCTTGTGTCCAGTGCATTTCTCTTGAACCTAGTTTTGCCCCTTCTTATTGTCACCCCACGCTCAGGACATCACTGAGAGCTTGCAGCTCCAAATCCAAATGACACTTAGGAGGCTGGGGCAGAGCCCTGGGAGGTGGACTGAGGGAGGGCAGGGCCTGGTACCTGGGGGCTCAGCCAACCTATGTCCCACGAACAGAGCTGCGTGTCAAAAGCAGCAGCTGGGCCCTGGCTGCTGTGGCTCAGTGGACTGAGCACTGGCCTGCAAACTGAAAGGTCACTGGTTCGATTCCCTGTCAAGGCACATACCTGGATTGTGGGCTGGGTCCCCAGTTGGGGGCGTGGGAGAGGCAACCTATTCTCACACATTGATGTTTCTCTTCCTCTCTTTCTCCTCCCTTCCTCTCTCCGAAAATAAATAAATAAAATCTTAGAAGGAAAAAAAAAAGGTCAGCAGCCGGGCCTGGCCCCGGGACTGGGCAGCCCCACAGGAGAAGCCTAGAGCACCAGTGTGGAGGGAAATTGTGGGGGGGCCACCACAGGCTTGTCTTGGAGCTGCACTCACACAGCAAGCTCACTCAACGGTGTGTCTGTTTGGGGTGCCTGAGGCACAGGGCTGCCGGTGGTTATTGTGATGGAGAGGAGGAGAAATCTGGCCAAGCCAGTCCATCGGCTTTGCCTCCTCTCTCGGCAAAGAATCGCTCCCACCTCCCAGTGTTGCAAAGAGCCCGTGTCACCATTTCCTGAGCGGCCATCTTACCGGCCCTCCTAACAGAGGCCCAGAGAGATCAAGCCGAGTATCTGCAGTCACACAGCGAGGAGCCTAGCCTATCCCGGGGCGGGTGCTCTAACACTCGCGGCGCTGCCTCTCCCACAGTGTTCACACGCACCTCTGACGGCCCTTGTCCTTCTCAGGCGCAGCCCCATAAAGCCACATCCTGTTTCTCGCTGTGCCTCACAGATACGAATTTTCGATAACGGGCATCAGGAGCTGAAATCTGCCGTGAGGCCCTGCCCCCTCTTTCCCTCCTCTCTCCTCTGGCCCTGCTGGAGAGCCCCCGCAGCCCCCCATCTGCACACGGCCACGGCCTGCCTGTGGCTTTTGCAGCGTTTTCACACCTCGTGCCTTTGAGCCTCACTTTCCTCTTCTGGCAAATGGGAGGAAGGCTAGGGCTGAGTGTATCAGGCTCTTTGGAGACTGGCTGAGCTGCCGCGTGTTCCGTGTGCAGCGCTGCACTCCCGGGAATCTGGGAGGAGTCAGGGGACACGGGTGTGACTCCTGGTTCTGTCACTGTGACTCTGCGCCTCAGTTTCCTCGTCTGTATGCTGGGGGTGGCGGCCCTGCCCCACCTTCCCATTTACCTAAAGCAAGTCCAGGACTCAGATGGACATTGTTGTGGTTCGTGGTCGTCATCACTGCTCAGCCTCGTTGAACCTCTTCTCCCATCGGATAAAAAGCCGTCGAATATGTGGAATCTACTGAGCAAACTGAACTAACAGGCGAAGCAGGGACAGACTCATAGATGGAGAGCAGATGACAGCTAGTGGGCGGGGGTTAGGGGGTGGAGGGATAGAGCCAAAAGGAAAAAGGACTCATGGACACGGACAGCAGTGTGGTGACTGCTGGGGCGAGGGCAGTATAAGCAGACTAAACGGTAATGGAAAAAATAGAATGAAGATTATATATTTTTTAAAAAATGAAAGAAGCCATCTAGAAAACTCGTACCAAGTCTCCCCTGTCCCTGAAAGTGCTAAGAATCTTCGAGTCCAGGGGTCCCTGTGGTCACCACCTCCTTCATCTGCGAAATGGGCACAAGGGCCATCTCCGCCTCACCCCACGGTGATGAGAACTCAATGAATCGATGCGTGTACATTTCCCCGGGGTGGGGCGGGGGATTCATTCAGAGAAAACCTGCCACCCACAGGTGTGCGAAGGGAAGCGAGCAAGGAGGTTCGCTGCAGCGGGTTTGGAATGGGGTTAAGGGGGAATCTCCCTGTTCCATCAGTGGGCGCCTGTGGTGATGGCCTGCGGGGTTGCCCCAGCGCTCCTCCGCGCCCGCTTGGCAGCCCTGGGAAGCAAGCACCTCCCACACGCCCCAGAGTTGATCTGACTGACCAGTGGCCGCGTGGCCTGGCATCATGTGTCACTTCTGAGATGAGGTTATGGAAGACTTGTGGCTTCCATCTTGGGCTCTCTCATTGCTCGCCCTGGGGAAGCAGCTGTCAGATCACGCAGACTCGGAGACTTCGGCGGAGGAACCGGAGTCTCCAGCCGCAGCCAGCAGGGACCCGAGGCCTGTAACGGGCACAGGAGTGAGCCCGGGAGCCAATTCTCCAGCCCTCTGGGAGACGCAGCCGCAGCCGCAGCCGAGAGCGCGGCTGCATCCTTGTGAGTGGCCGGAGCCAGAACCACCCAGCGGGGCCGCTCCCGGATTCCAGACCCGCAGAACCTCGGAGATGATAGATGTTTGTTGATCTAAACTGCTGAGCATCGGGGTGCTTTGTTACAGAGCGGTGAATAACGAGCACAGGACCCGGTGACATCCATTCAGTGTACATGTGTCACAAAATGCCAGCTCAGTGTTACAGGGCATGTGTCCAAACTGGAACGATATCCAAGGTATGTTGCTAAGTCAGAGGAAACTGCAGAACAATGTGTGTCGTGTGATGCTTTTTTTGTAGAAAAATATGCTGTCATTGCAGAGCAAAAAAAATCTGGAAGAATCCATCTGAACTATAACGCCGGCGATCTCTCGTTGCAGAAGCAGGCAGGGATCACGGGGGGCTCTCACGCGTCTCTGTGATGTTTGAACTTTTTGCAAATGTAGCTGTCTTAGTGTGGTAAACTGGTGGAAAAATACAGTAATTTTTAAAAGACTTGTCCAAGATGAGTCTGCTGGAAAAAAACAAAACAAAACAATAAATTGGCTTCAAAACCCGATAACTCTTAAAACCTTGGTGTTTAACAGATTAGGCGTTAATTTCTCAGTTTCATCAAGTTCAGTCGGCAGCAGGGAGGAGCGGTGGGTAGGACCATGCCCAAGGAGTCCCCACGGAGTCCGGAGTCTGGGGGACCTGGCTGGCTGAGGCTCTGCTCTTGCCACATGTGGCTTCCCAGTGGCCGGGGGAGTAGGTATCAGCTGGCAGCTGGGGATGTGAGAAGGGTGAGGATGAAGTAAGAGATTTTTCAGGTCTGGAAACGATGCCCGGTCACTTCTGCCCACAATCCACCTGGCCAGAGCTCAGTGAGCGTCTCTGACCAGTGGCTCCTGCTCGATGACCTCAGGACCATCTGCCCCTGAGCCCCGAGGTGGCCTGCCCACTTTCATTGCGCTGTCCTATCTGAGAGCCTCTCAGCCAAAGGGACATTAGGACGAGGCCCTCCTGCTGCCCCCAGACGCTGCTGCCAGCAGGAGGAAGGAAGTGCTGATGCAGCACATTCTAGAAGGGTTAACGCTCTGCTGAAGAGGCCCAGCCTGTCCGGTGTGGTCTGTCATTCAGGAACATAGCCTTCAGACCTGCTGCCCACCCCCATCCAGGGACAGAGCCCATAGCCTTGGGTGGGGCCGATTGAGGCTGAACCGGGGGTCACGGAGCCCCAGGAATTGTTTGCAAACTGCCATGTGCATCCGCGTGTGCTTGCAAGCCAGCAGCGCCAAGGTCAAAAAGGGTGATGCTGGCTGCTCCCTGTGCCTGCAAGCACACCAGGCACTGGGCCGAGGGCCTGCCCCGTGGGAGTGTGGGACCCTCCCAACCACTCTCCGGGGAGGCTCCAAGTGGGGAAACTGAGGCTCAGAGAGGTGACATCACGTGCCCAAGGCCACGCAGATCCTAAGGAGTAAGGCTGAGAAGAGAGTGCAAGCTTGCCTGCCTGACTCCAAAGCCAGTGTTCCTAATCCCACTCCATGTCATTCATTCATTCACTCATTCATTCAGCACATGTTTGCCAACCACTACTCTGTGCCAGACTCTGTGCTGAGGATAGTGGGGAAACCCCAAACTGACCAAGTCCTTTCCCTCGTAGAGCGTATGCTTAGGGAGTGGGAAGCAGAAAATAATACTTACAATACAGCAGCAGCAAACACATGAGGTCTGTCCAGAGAGTATCCAGCCACGTGCTCTGAAAAATAAAGACATTTATTGAAGAAGATACAAGACACGTTGTATGCAGGACAATGGCATCTCAGTCCCCTTCAAAGTTGTGACCCTCTGGAGGAAATCTGGCTCATTGGCAGCGGTTTGAATCCAGTCATTAGCACGTGCAGCACGATGTTCCTTCTGCTCTGGTAGCAGAAGCCACGGAACAAATTTTGCCACAACACGTTTCATGCCAAGATCCCGCGTCAAAATCTCGGACACAGCAGTTTTTGGAATCCCCGGATCAGCTTCTGGTTCCCACCTGTCCGTCGCTGATCTATTGCAGCGATGTCAATTGCAGCCCGAACACATTCAACATCCTCAGGTGTCTGCTTGTTGCAGACCTTCCAAAACCTGGATGACTTCCAACAGATTCTTGACCACCTTTGACGCATTTGTGCCGGACTTTTATTTGTGCTTCCCTCCTTGCATCGTCCTCAAAAGCCTTTTGAATCATCTGAATAGTTTCTGCAGAGGAATATTTAAGCTTAACAGAAAATTTGATGCAGATTTGTTGCTCTACTTGCTCAGTCATTTTGAATGTGACGGCCACACAGTACACATGCTCACTCAATAGTGTCTACCGCCCCCACTGACTAGTACAGTGAAGTCATTCCTTGTTCACACATGTGCATTCCTGTCCACACTCCTTGGCTGCTGTGTTACATCGATGTTGTGCAAACCATTCTCCTTGTATTAACAAAGGCGGGACTTTCTCCGGACAGACGCAGCGTACTTGCGAGGTGCCAGCCGTAGGCCAGGTACTTTATATGTTCTTTAAGTTCTCCCAACAGTCCTAAGATTCAGTGCATTATTATTATTCCTCACAGACGAGGAGGCTGAGGCCTAGAGAGAGTAGATAACTTGTTCAAGGGCAGAGCTAGTGTGTGGCATAGGCAGAATTCAAACCAGAGTCCAAGGTTCTTTTTTTAATTTTTTAAATTTATTTATTTTTTAAATTTATTTATTTTTAGAGCGAGGGGAAGGAAGGGAGAAAGAGAGGGAGACAAAAATCCATGTGTGGCTGCCTCTCGTGCACCCCCTACTGGAGACCTGGACGGCAACCCAGGCATGTGCCCTGACTGGGAATCGAACTGTGATCTCTTGGTTCACAGGCCCACGCTTAATCCACTAAGCTACATCAGCCAGGGCTAATATTACCATCTTAATCCACTGTGGACGGTTGCCTGTCAAGAGAAACCAACTTGGACACGATGTTATTCATGGAGTTTACTAACTAAACTCCAACCTTTATTCCGGTTTCACTCATCTCTACACTAATGTCCTTTCTCTGTCCCAGGACCCAATCCAGAATGCCACATGACGTTTCGTCATGCCTCCTCGATTTTTCTCTGGCCCGGGACAGTTTCTCGGTCTTTCCTTGCTTTCCATAACCTTGAGTTTTGAGGAGTCCTGTCCAAGCGTTCTGTAAAACATCCCTCGGTTGGGGCTTGTCCTCTCACAACTATGTTGGGTTACAGATTTGCGGGTACGCTACGACAGAGGTGGGCGAAGTGCCCTCCTCACTATGTTAGCAGGTGCATGACACCACGGGACATCACCTGTGAGATTAACCTTCTCTTGGTTAAGATAGTGTCTGACAGGTTTCTTCATTGTAAGGTTATGATTTGTTTTTAAAAAATCCTTTCTTGCCCTGTCTGGTGTGGCTCAGTGGATTGAGTGCCAGCCTGCAAACCACGGGGTTGCTGGTTTGATTCCCCATCAGGGCACATGCCTGGGTAGTGGGCCAGGTCCCCAGTAGGGGGCGTGCAAGAGGCAACCACACATTGATGTTTCTCTCCCTCTCTTTCTCCTTCTCTTTTCCTCTCTTCCCCTCTCTCTAAAAATAAATAAAATCTTAAAAAAAATTTTAAATCCTTTCTTATTTTATTTTATTATTTTCCCTCACTTGAGGACATGCTTATTGATTTTAGAGAGAGGGAAGGAAGGGAGATAGGGAAGGAGAGAAACACAGATGTGAGAAACATCAATTGGTTGCCTCTTGCACGCCCCCTACTGGCCTGCAACCCAGGCGTGTGCCCTGACCTGGAATCCAACTGGCGCCCTTTCGGTTTGCCCGACGATGCCCAACCCACCGAGCCACACCAGTCAGGGCCCATGACCTTCGTTGTGCCGATTCATTCAGCGCTGGTCCTGAGATCCAGCCCACTGTCACGGGGCAGGGAGCACGCAGAGGCATGAATACCAGGAGGTGGGATCACTGGGGGTCACCTTGAAGGCTGCCTCCCACAGTGACTTAAACCAAAATGGGCCGCTGGGAAGGCGGGACCCCCGCTCGTATACATCCGCAGGGGACAGGCAGGAACACCACGCGATGTGAGCAGGAATGAGGAAGGCCTTTCCTCGCTGACCGACAGCGATGGGCAAGATCCTCTGGAGTGGGGCCACGGCTGTGGTGTCGGACTTTTCTTTTTTTAACGAGAGAAAAAAACAGAACATATATTTGTATTTGTATAAACTGTTCCCAGAAGGACACACAAGAAGCTCATAATGCCGAGTTCTCAGTGGGAATTGTATAACTGTATCTATATTTACCTATCTACTTATAAATACCTCAAATATTTTTTTGGAACCACATGAAACTATCTGTTCTAAACATTACATTTAAAAAAATTGAGAAAGGTCCTGTGGTGGCCAGCACGAAGGACAAAATCTGGCGATCTCCCTGTGGTTTGGAGGAAGAAGCGTGGCAGGCGGGCCAGGGCTCTGGGGGACAACCGGGCTGAACCATGCATGGTGAGGGGCGACCTCATTCCCTCGAACCCTCAGCATCTGCCACATTCGGTCTGTGTGGCAGTTGGTGCTTAGTTTGGAGCTGTGTGGTGCAGTGGCCGGGAAAGCAGGACTCGGGAGCCCGACTGCGTGTGTCCAGATCCCGGCTCCGTCCCTTCCCAGCTGGGTGACCCTGGGCAAATGACTCAGGTCTCCCAGCCTCAGTCTCCCCTTCTGTAACATGGAGGCAATAATAGCCTCTACCTCACAGGTGGTGGTGATAAGTATTTGTGAGTTAATACATGCCAGGTGCAGAGAGCAGGGGATCAATGAACAAAACTTAGTATGGCCCTCAAGTGCGTACATATTTAGGGAACGGAATCATTGAAGCCAGCTATGTCCCCTCTGGAGTTCTGTGAAATTCTCTCCTTTTAAATGGGTGTGTGTGTTATTCGAGCTGCGGGAACGCTGGGCTTGCACTTACACACAGCCCCTGCCCAGCCCAGCTGTTCACACGGGAACTGGCATTGTCTGCCCAGTCCCCACCCTCCTCACCTTCCCCAACGCAGACAGAGGTGTGAGCCCTGCAGGGCAGAGCGGGTCTGTTCGTTACGGCATCCCTGCTGCCCAGCCTGGAGCCTGGCACAAACAAGCATCCCATAAGCATCTGGCGGCTAAATGAGTGCAAGCAGGCATGAATAAATGGAAAACCCAGCAGTGTGTGCATATGACCATGTTGTGGGTCCTCCCCTCTGGTGATCACAGAAGGCTTCCGGGAGGAAGTGGGGTGGTGGTTGTGGTGAGGGGGATGTTCTAGGCAGAGGGGACAGTGTGTACGAAGATTTGGAGACCAGGCAGCATTCTGTTTCTTCGAGGATGTGAAAGCAGGTTAATCGGAGTAGAAGTCACAGGTTGTGAGCAGAGGTGGGGCGGGCAGGTGAGCAGGGCCCAGACCGCTCACCCTCAGGAGGAGGTGGGACTTCGCCCTGAGCAGGAGGGAGGACGGCCTGGGATGGGACATCTGGGGCTAGATGGGGGTGCAGACGGCCCCCGGCTGCGCTGGTGCCCCCTGGGCTGCATGTTGCGGTGTTGGCCTTGGGCAAGTTGCCTTTTCTTTTTGGGTCTTAGTTCTGTCGTCTGTGAAATGGGCACCAGGTCCTCACGGGGGTGAACGCCAGACCCGACCACAGGGTGCACGCCCCTGGTCCATCTGCTGGCTGGCAGGCTAGTCTGGCGTCTGTATTACATTCTCAAAACATTCCCAACCTTCAACTCAGCGGATCCTTTCCTTAGAACTTATCCTGAGATACAAACCTTGTGAAGAGATTTGGCTGGGAGGCTGTGCCTCAGGAAGTGGCCCGCCACGGCAGAACAGCGGGGACAGCCCGCGCCCAGCAGTAGCGGAGTGCTGCGCTGCCAGAAGTTGTACTGAAAAGTTTTACCTGCTGACCTGCAAACGTTGTCACAGTCCATTAAAAATTGTATTGTAAAAATAATACATCTTACTCACACAATGTTTAAACCCTAAAGAAAAGCATAAAGTAAAAACCAAAAGGTCCCCCCCTACCTACCCATCTCTCCTCCTGAAAGTGAGCCGGTCAGCAGTGTGTTAAGCGACCTTTCTGACTTAATGTGTCAACGAAAACACAAACACACAAACACACACATCCATACAGATATTATACAACTATACGGAAGATGGTATTTTTATTAATAGCATGCATGGTTTTTTTTTTTGTTTTGATTTTACTAAGTGCCATGCGTTGTCATGCTTATAAGACTTAGGAAGTAGAGGATAGGCATAGTTTCTTTTTTACATTTTATTTATTGATTTGAGAGAGAGGGAGACAGAAACATTGATCGGTTGTTCCACTCGCTCATGCGTTTATTGGTTGATTCCTGCCTGTGCCCCAGCTCAGGATCGAACCCGCAACCCTGGCTCATTGGGGCGACGCACCTACCTATCAGCTCAGGTAGGCTGCAGAACCACGAGAGAGAAGGGGAGAGAGGCCCCGGGGGCTGAGAGACAGCCTTGAAGGTTCCGGCCCAGCCAAGCTCCCCGCCGAATGTAACCGCCTGAGTGAGCCCAGCTGATGCCTCGTGGAGCCAAAGAACCGGCCGGTTGGGGGGTGGCTTGTTACTCAGCGACAGGTCATAAAACATAGATTGTTCTGCAACGCTGATAAAGCTTAATATCAGCACGTACATATGTCATGAACGTCCTCTCACGTCAGTTCGTATTGATCAGTTCATTTATTTCAATGACTGCGTAGTTTTCCATGGGACCGATGAGGCATAATTTCCTCATCCGTCTCCTACTGATGGACATTAGTTGGTCCCCAACTCTTTGCGGGAACACACAGTGCTACTTCCTTGTGTGAATAGCATTGCCATCTGACACGAGAGTGTCTTTAGGATAAATTTCCAGAAGCAAAACTGCTGACTCAAAGGGTTCACACTCCAAAAGTTTTCACAGACGTTGCCAAATCACCCTCTGGAATGGTCCTACCAATTTTCTCTCCCACCACAATGGCTAAAGGAGGCAGGCTCCCAAGCCCTGTCCACGTCTGGGGTGACCCAGTTTGAACAGCCACTTACATAGCAGCACCAGCCAGAGTGAAAATGTTATAGAAGCCGCCGGTGGGGTGAGGGCCAGGACTGCAGGGACAATCTGCTGCGGCTGCAGGGAGCAGGGTCTGGGGCCCCAGCGCCACCCCCGCCTCCGCCCCCACCCCCACCCGCCTCCTCCTCGGTTCCTTCCTCTTCTGCGGGGGTAGCTGTGCTCAGCACATCCTCTTTCAGTGCGGCCCTTGAAGGCGCTTCCCAAGCAGACCTGCCTCATGGACAGGCCCAAGGTCCTCCAGCCTTGACCCCCAATCACAGCGGCCCTCGGGCTCAGGTGGGCTGCCGCTCCAGGCCCTGACTCTGGCAAAGACAGGAGCCTTCCAGGTTCGCAGTGTGGCTTTGCACAGACCCCGGATCTTCTCTGGGCCCGCACCTGCTTTTGACAAAATGCAGGTGATAACAATATTAACCTTTGGGCTCTGTTGTTTATTCCTCCAGCAAATAGGGTTTTTTAAATTTCATCCCTTTTTTTTTTAAAGATTAGTATTTATTTTTAGAGAGAGAGGGGAGGAAAGGAAGGAGGAAGAGAGCGAGACAAACATCAGTTGGTTGCCTCTTGCACGCCCCCAACTTGGGGACCGGGGATTGAACTACCAACCTTTCAGTCTGCAGGCCAATGCTCAATGCACTGAGCCACACCAGCCAGGGCTCGACAGTTTACCTCTGTTTGTCCACCTGGCTCTCTATCTCTTCAGCAAACATCCTGGAGAGGCTTTCCGGCCTCTGAGCCCCCGTGGTCTAGTGGGGGGCGGAGAGGGAGCAGGTACCCGCAGAGTGATGTATTTTTGTGTACTGGTATTTGGGCACATGCCATCTGAAGTCCAGTAGAACCACACGAGAACCTGATTTAAGGAGGAGGGTTAGATGGCCGACAGACTGCCCCCCGAGTGTGGAGGAGCCGTGGGGGTGGAGAGCGGGGAAACTGCGTTGCAGGTGGGTGGAATGGCTCGTGCGAAGGCCTCGAGGTGGGAGCCGCACATCACATTCTTTTCTGGGACCGAAAGAAACTGCGTAGGACAGTGAAGGGGAGGACAGTCGGAGGGGTGGCCTGAGGGATGGGCAGGAGTCCACCACTCAGGCCTTGCAGGCCACCGTGTTGACATTTCTTATTTTGACTCCTCACCTGAGAATGTATTCATGGATTATAAAGAGATGAAGGGAGAGAGAGAGAAGAGAAGTACGAGTGTGAGAGAGAAACATCTATGGGTTGTCTTCTGTACGTACCCGGACAGGGGATCGAACCTGCAACCTTGGCATGTACCCTGACAGGGAATCAAACCCACGACCCTTTGGTGTATGAATGATGCTCCAACCACTGAGCCACCCGGGCAGGGCCTCAGTGTTGACTTTTAAACCAAGAACACTGGGGAGCCATTGACAAGATGGTGAGATTAAATGAGATAACATCATAGAAAGTTTTCAAGTCCACGGTTAGTGCCCTTGTGAGTACTTGGGGCCACTCAGATAATCTAGGCTCATCTCCCTATTATAAGGTCAGGTGATTAGCAACCTTAATTCCATCTGTCACTTTAATTCTCGTTGCCACGTAACCTACCCTATTCACACTAATTCCCATATCAGGACGTTGGGGGGAGGGGGTCATTGTTCTGCTGGCCACACCTCCCCTCCGGTTCTGCCCTGTTCTGCCCAGTCCTGCCCCTCCTTCCCACCCTACCCAGCAGGTGTGCGCCCAGGAGGAAGTGTGCGCCACCCACATTTCTAGAGAAGAAACAAAGGCTCCTCACAACGCACCTTCGTGGAATGTTTTCGAGTTTGAGAAGGACATTCACATTCTTGGGGGTTAGCGCTATTTGTTCTATTCTGCATCTGAGAAACTGCGGTGAGAAAGGCCAAGGGCCGGAGCAAGGTCACAGGGTGGGGTGGGCGGGGCAGGAGTGAGCATCGCTGGGCTCACTCCCAGGCCTGACCCCAGCTCCGCCCCGTTTCCCAACCATCCCCGAACATCGTGATGATTTTTCAAGGCCACTCTGAGGGAGTTCCGTGGCCGATTTGCCCTTATTTCTGGCTTCTGGCCAGAAGCCGTGGGGTCATACTTGAAAGACTTCCTCAAACCTTGCAAGTCGTCACTCTGGTGATTTCTGCCTGCATTAGAAGCGCAGACAGTTTCCAACTTACCGCCGACGGGGCTTTGATGGGCGCAGGTTTCCAGGGGAGTTTCTTGGCAACGTATTTCAAAAGCCTCAAAAATATGCATTGCTTTTACTCATTGATGGTGCATGAAGAAAAGAGACACATATGCAGAAATGCCCATGCAAAGTCGTATATCACAGCATTATGTAGACTAGCAAACATTGAAGCCAGCCAAGACTCCCATCAGTCAGTAGGGTGTTGATGAGGGAAAAGGATGGGTCCACTGTCGTGGTCCTGCACGGCCGTTAAAAACGGTGCAGAGCCACCCTGGCTGATGTAGCTTAGTGGATTAAGCGTGGGCCTGTGAACCAAGAGATCACGGTTCGATTCCCAGTCAGGGCACATGCCTGGGTTGCAGGCCAGTTCCCAGCAGGGAATGCACAGGAAGCAACCATACATTGATATTTCTCTCCCTCTCTCCTTCCCTTCCCCTCTGAAGATAAATAAATAAAATCTTTAAAAAAAAAATTAAACCAGTTATTAAAAAAAAACAAAAAAAACGGTGCAGAGCCATCCAGTGAGTGATGTGCATAGGCCTTGAATGAGCACGTGAAAGACGCTCCACTCCAGTCACCAGGGAAGCACAGAACCCACAATGAGATACCACTACACATTCATTGGAAAAAGACTGACCACATCGCCCTGACTGGTGTGGCTCGGGCATCATCCCGCAAACTGAAAGGCCACCGGTTCAATTCTCAGTCCGGGCATGTGCCTGGGTTGTGGGCTAGGTTCCGGTTGGGGGCCTGCAAGAGACAACGAATCAATGTTTCTCTCCCTTTCTTTCTCCCTCCTGTCCACTCTCTCTAAAATAAATAAATAAAATCTTTTAAAAAAAGACTGACTAGCCCTGGCTGGTGTGGCTCAGTGGATTGAGCACCTGCCTGTGATCCAAAGGGTTCCAGGTTCGATTCCCAGTCAGGGCACATGCCTGGGTTGCAGGACAGGTCCCCAGTAGGGGGCGTGCGAGAGACAGCCACACATTGATGTTTCTCTCCCTCTCTTTCTCCTTCTCTTCCCCTCTGTCTAAAAATAAAATAAATAAAATCTTAAAAAAAAAAAAAGACTGACTATATCAAATCTTGGCAACAATGAAGAGTCACTGGAATTTGCAATACTGCTTGCTGGTGGGGGTGTGAAATGGTGTAACTATCTTAAAAAGCAGTATGGTCGTTCCTTGAAAAGTTGAACGTATACTTACCATGTGATTCAGCCATTCCACTCTGAGGTATTCGCCCAAGAGAAACAATGACCATAATACATAACGTTTTACAGCAGCCCCAAACTGGAAACGACTCAAATGTCCATCAACAGGTGAGTGGACAAACAACCATCGATTCCACCCAAGGGAATCTACTCAGTAACAAAAAGAAATAAACGGTCAATCCTCACTACATGGATGAGTCTCAAAATCATTATGCTAAGTAAGGGAAGCCAGACTGAAAAGAGTATGTACTGTCTGTTCTCATTTATAAAAAATTCAAGGAAACGCTAGCTAATCTATAGGGACGAAAAGCAGGATGAGTGGTTCCTGGAGTGTGTGTGGGGGGCTGGGGGGGGGCAGGGAGGGTTACGAAATGGCACAAGGACACTTTCAGGGGTGCAGATGTGGCTGCCATCTTACACGTGGCGGTGGACTCACAGATGCATACACATACTGAAACGCTGTGTGCTTTACATGCATGCAGCGTGTGCCATGTCAACCATAACCCCACAAAGCTATAGTTTTCACGAGAAGATGCCCTCTTGCTACATTGCTAATTGTTTTAAAAAGGCAGTTTCCAATGCTACCTACAATCTGATTTTCTTTCTGTGGGAAAAAAATGGCATTTACGTGTGTGTATTTTCTGGGGGATGGAATCAGAGGTGAAGGAGACTTTTTTCTTTAAAATTTCCTGCACTCGTGTAATGCTTTTTCAGCAAGCACATGTCTGCATTTATATTTATAATAAATAAAGCAGTTTCCATTTTGCAAAAGGAAAGCCAAACGAGCACCCTAAGGGGGCCTGAGCGTCCCTCCTCCCTGCCCATCCTCTCCGGCTGGAGGCGGAAGGTGACCCAGGCTCTAGGGCTTCCTGCAAGCTGGTCCCTGAGCACGGCGCCGCAGCGCAGTGACGAGAGCAGCCCTGCAGATGCTTCCCGGAAAGCCCGGGAAGGAGGGGAGGTCAGCATGGGCTAGGCCAGTAAATCACCCGCAGAAGGGGCCCAAGCATTTCCTCTGCAGGAGCAGGGACAGCGGAGGGGAAATGTGCGCAGGGTTCCAACGAGTAAGGGGCACCCAATCGTGCGGGCGGGAAGTTTAGGCGGAGATAGAGGAGCCAAGCTCCAAAGGGACAGAAACAAAGGCCCAGAAAAACAGGATCCTCCTGAGTTCTTAGTTCCTGGGGCTACCTACCTCATTACCCACTTTTTGGCATATAGCTGCCACTGATAGGTCATGTGCCAACGAAGACTAGTTCTGAGCCAGATTCCCAAGGTAGAATCTGATTGACCCATCTTGGGTCATGTGGTACCTCGTCAGCCAATGGGGTATGAGGTCTGTCTGCAAAAAGTCCAGCCATTGTTAATATAACAAGAACAGTTTGCGCCATATCACTGTAACCTGACAGCCAAGGAGAGTGGACTGAAATGCACATGCGTGAACAACGACAACTTCACTGTACTAGTCAGCGGGGGCGGTAGACACCGTTGAGTGAGCATGTGTCCTGTGTGGCTGTCACATTCAAAATGACTAAGCAAGTAGAGCAACAGGTCTGCATCAAATTTTGTGTTAAACTTGAACATTCCTCTGCAGAAACTATTCAGATTAATCAGAGGCTGCAGCTGTGGGCAACTGGTGATTGGCAGCTTCATCACAACATGCCCACACACGCATCACGTCTTGTGCAGAGTTTTTTGGCAAAATGTCAAATCACCCAGGTGACTCAGCCCCCCTACAGCCCAGATTTGACACCCTGTGACTTCTGGCTTTTCACAAAACTAAAACCACCTTTGAAAGGGAAGAGATTTCAGACCATCGATGAGATTCAGGAAAATATGATGGGGCAGCTGATGGCGACTGGGAGAACTGTGTGAGGTCCCAAGGTGCCTGCTTTGAAGGGGACTGAGGCATCATCGTCCTGTGTACAGTGTTTCTTGTATCTTGTATCTTCTTCAATATATGTCTCTGTTTCTCACATTACATGGCTGGATACCTTCTGGACAGACCTGGAATATGAGGAAGACTTCTATGGAGTTTTCGAGGGGCTTTCAGAGCACGAGCCGGCATGGGCTGGCCCTCTCCCTAAAGGCCGGCCGCTACATTCTGCAGAGTAAATCTGACCGCGAGGTTCAGACCGCAGACAGCGTGGTGTCTCCCTGTGCCAAGACAGCAAACCAGCTGGGGCCAGGCCACCTCCCGTGGAGTGGCTCCCCACCCAGGTCTGTGCCACAGCTGCTCAGACACCTGCGCCAGGGCAGCGGAGCTCTGCCCCGACAAGGACGGCTGAAGCCCTCTGAGGAGCCTGACCTAGGTTGTGTGGGGAAGGGCGGCCCTTGTCGGTAGGAGCCGGGAGCGAAGACACAGGCAGAGCGAGCAGCAGGGTCCGAACGCAGGTGGTTCCGAAAGACTTGTCATCGGCCTCACCAGAGCTGCAGTCCCACAGCTGAAACACTGACAATCGTCACAACGAGTCCCAATAGGAAGACATGCGGAGCAACTTCCATGCAGGAGGATGCTGAGTAAGTAGACGCCAGTGCCTGCTCCAGACAGAATGCTGGAGAGCCCTGTCTGACCACCAGCATTTAACGCCAACACGAATGCTGCCCCAGCACCTTCTACGGGCCAGGCGCCCATCCAAGCACCTCGCATATATTCCCTCCTGCAGCTCTCCTAACAACTCCAAGAGGTAGGCACTATTATCTCCATTTTACAGATGGGAAAACTAAGGCACAAAGAGGCTCAGGAACGTCCCCTAGTTCACGGAGGCAGGAATCAAATCCGGGCAGCCTGGCTGTGCTGTGCAGCCCATAACCAGTGCCCCCTAGGCACGGGTGTGTATTTCAGGCACTGGGATGCAGACTGAGACACATGCCCCACTTCGCAGGACTCACTGCCTCAGGAGGGGAGGGGGCCATAAAGAGCAGTAACCCACACCCTCAATGGTCACTGTTGTTTGAGGTGCTGCAAGCTTGGTGCTCTAAGATTATCTAGAAAGAGATCATCCTGCCTGGAGGGGTCAGGGAGGGCTTCCCGGCAGAAGTGACACAGGTGCTGAGGTCTCCAGAGTGACGAGGGGTGGGCCGGCGAAGCTGCGAGGGAAGAGTGCGAGGGCGTGAGGAAAAACGTCCAGGTGAGAGGGAACAGCCTGGGCAGTGCACCCCAGACAAGGTAGGCAGGCACTTGGCTGAAAGTCACTCCAGGCAAAGGTGACAGGGAATGCATGATAAGGACCCTGCCCTGACTCTCCACCTGCAGTGACAGCTGAATGCCTGCAGCTCTCTGAGGTACCAGCAGGACAAAGCTGTGATTGCCAGAGATGTTTGCTACTAAGTGGCCCAGAAGGACACTAATCACTTCAGCGCCCAGTTTGCTGATGTCACGATGATTCAGGGAAAAGCCACTTGCTGGATTCTGGAAGGGAATTCAGCCGGCCCAGCTACCCATGCGTGGAGATGCTAATCAGAGGCCAGCCTGGGCACTGCTCTGGAGAGAGGGGGCTGGTTGTTTGCACGGACCAGCCCTGGCTTCTCTCCAAGGGCTTATTTGGACACTGAGTTAAAAAGCAAATGCTGGGACTTTGAGACGTGCTTTGGCCTCAGCCGTCTGATGAATGTTCTTGACAAGAATGGTCAATTTCTGGGTCCCAATGGCAGCAGCAGGTCTGTCACAAGAGGCTGGGTCACTCTCGAGGGTCAGGTACCACTCAGCAAGGCAAGACAACAGCTGGGGGGCATACCAGCCAGTGGGGCCAACACCGTAGCAAAGGAGGTGAGGATAGGGGGGCTGACCTCTCCCACTTTCTAGGCAGAGCTGATTTCGCTTTTCTAGAGGGAACCTTAAAAATGTTCTTGACCTGTGGCCCAGAGGTTCAACTTCTGCAAATTACCTCCCCCCACCCTGCCCCGCCACACTCCACAAGTGCACAGGGCGCATTCACAAGGGTGCTCACTGCAAAGTGGGTTGAAATAGTTAAAAGCTGTGAGCACCCCAAGCATATCCTGATGGAACTGGCTAAGCCCAGCATGGATGTCCTCACTGCAGACAACTCACTGTGCAGCCCTGGAAGCAAAAGTCCCGGCGAGGAGCACCCTCTAAGAGTCACTGTTGGCAAAAACAAAACAACATAAAAGGGACAAAATAATGTGCATTGTATTGTTTCTTGAAAAAAAACAACAACTATACTACAAGGTTTGAAAACATGGTCTGGAGCATCTAAAACCTCACTGTTAACAGAAGTTATGTCTGGGGAGGGGTATCATGGGGGACGTTCATGGTTTAAACTTTTGCTTGTTATGGAATAAAATTGTGCAATGCTTGAATTTTTAAATGATGAGCATGTGTTACTTTTGCTTGGAGAACTGTCTTTTTTCGTGTAAGCACTGACCGCTATGAACTTCCCTCCCTGTCCTGCTTTCGTGCATCCCATAAATTTTGTCTTTGTTTTCATTTGTTCTCCAGATATCTTCTGATTTCCTTTGTGATTTCTTCGTTGACACATTGGTTGCTTAAGAGTGTGTTGTTTGGATTCCACATATTTGTGAATATTCCAGCTTTCCTTCTGCTGTTGACTTCTAGTTTCATTCCACAGTGGAGGGCGTGCTGCGTTTGCAATCAGACAAGCAGTGTTTAAAGCAGGAGGAGAGCCCTGAGTGGTGTGGCTCTGTGGGCTGGGCATTGTCGTGCAGAGCGGAGGGTCGCCAGTTTGATTCCCAGTCAGGGCACGTACCTGGG
This sequence comes from Trachops cirrhosus, assembly GCA_028533065.1. Lineage (NCBI taxonomy): Eukaryota > Metazoa > Chordata > Mammalia > Chiroptera > Phyllostomidae > Trachops > Trachops cirrhosus. The sequence goes on from CM052540.1 coordinate 5,454,674, forward strand.
TTGTGGGTTTGGTCCCAGGTTGCGGTGTGTACCGGAGGCAACCGATCTGTTTCTCTCCCACCTCGATATTTCTCTCCCTCTCTTTCTACCTCCCTACCCTCTCTCTAAAAAAAGAAAAAAAATAGCACCATGGTTAAGAGCTCTGGCTCCAGACCTGAGATTTGAAGTCAGCTCCATCACTGATCACCCATGTGACCCTGGCCGTGCTGTCCCTGACATCCCTCTCCATTGGATCAAGCTCCCTGTCCTAGATGAGCATAAGGGCCCCTGGAGTCCCCAAGTGACCATGTGACCCCCACCCTGTGGGTGTGACCCTCACCCTGTGGGAGGTTTAGTGTCAGGGAATTCTGTTGTTCATTTCTTCCTTCCGTCCCATCTGTACTCACTCACTGGATCCCTGTAATGTGCTCAGCCCTGGGTGGGGACGGGGGGACGGACAGAAACTGTTCTGTGAAGTGGGGATGATGATTCTTGGCCTGCCCCAGCTGCTATGACAAAATACCACGGACTGGGTGGTGTACAAACAACAGAAATCAATTTCTCGGAGTTCTCAAGGCTGGAAGTCCAAGGTCAGGGAGCCAGCAGACTTGGTATCGGGTGAAAGCCGGCTTCCTGGCTGATAGAGGGTTGTCTTCTTGCTGTGTCCTCAGATGGTGAAAGCAGGGAAAGAGCTCTCTGGGGTCTCCTGCAAAAGGGCACTAATCCCATTCAGGAGGGCTTCACCCTCATGACCTAAGGACCCTCCCCAAAGGCCCTGCCTCCAAATGCCATCATTACAGTGGGGGGTGGGGGTCAGGATTTCGACACAGGAATTTTGAGGGGACACAAACACCTACAGCATTTGAAGAGATGCCTGGAGCACATTGCTTAGTCAGGGGCATGGGCCCCCCAGGGGGAGACCCACATAGAATAGCTGTTATCTTTTTTTACGATTTTATTTACTTTTAGAGAGAAGGGAAGGGAGAGAGAATGAGAGGGAAGCATCGATGTGCAAGAGATACACCCATCAGTTGACTCTTGCACGTCCCTGACTGGGGACCTGGCCCGCAACCCAGGCATATGCCCTGACAGGGAATCGAACTGGGGACTTTTTGGTTCTTAGGCCGGCACTCAATCCACTGAGCCACACCGGCCAGGGTGCTGTTGTTGTTTAGAGAAAGAGAAGTGACAGCATCAAGGGCTTCTTAAGCGCCAACTGTCCTACGGGAGAATGGTCGCCACCACCACCGGTGTTGCTTTCTTTCTTTTTTTTTTTTTTTAAAGGAATTTCTATTAAGAATTTTTTTTTTTTAAGATTTTATTTATTTATTTTCAGAGGGGAAGGGAAGGAGAGAGGGAGAGAAATATCAATGTATGGTTGCTTCCTGTGCATTCCCTGCTGGGAACTGGCCTGCAACCCAGGCATGTGCCCTGACTGGGAATCGAACTGTGATCTCTTGGTTCACAGGCCCGGGCTTAATCCACTAAGCTACACCAGCCAGGGCCGGTGTTGCTTTCTAATCGCACTTGTATCCTCAGGGCTTACAACGGTGCCTCGCACACAGTGGGCCCTCAGTGTTTGTTTTAGTCCGACAGACCCTGTTCTAAGCACTTCACAAATATCTGTTCATCCACTATGTATCACATCACTGGGAAGGAAGTAATATATTCCCATTTTAGGAACCGGGTCACACAGTCAAGAAGTGGCAGAGTTAGAATTTGAACCCTGGGTGCTGTCTGTGGAAGGAGGGAGGGAGGGAGGGAGGGAGGGAAGGTGAGGTGCAGGATCTGGGGTCTCTAGGTCTGACATGCAGAATCAGAGAGCAGGGTCCCCAGCAACCTCCGCCCTCACCCCCTCAAGCAATGTTCCACAAGTAACGAGTGGAGACTGGGACTAGGAGGGTGGGACCCCAAGGCCGAATAGGGTGTTAAAAGTCAGAGTTCCCAGCTCACAGCCCCGTGATCCCGGGCAGTCAAGAGTACGGGATGCGTCAGAAAGCCCCAGCTTTAAATTCCCTACTGTCACTGCAAAGGGGTTCATAATAGAGTAGAAAGGACAGATTACAACACACAGAGTGAACTTAATAGTCAGCATTGGATAAGCACCTTCCACGCGCCAGGTAATTCACAAAGTCCTTTAAATGCAGGGTCTGGCGGAAGTAAGGCCTGCCTGAGTGTGGTGGGTAGGGTAATGATATGGGTGTAACAAGTTACAGTTTTAGTTTGACCATTTCACCTCAAATGTCATCTGGTGTGCTTGAGTGTGTTGGTGTTATGTTACAGAATGACATGCTTATGATTTTGTAATAAGAGATTTTATAATTTAAAAAAAGGGTGTTATTTGTGCCGGACCCTGTACATTACTACCGTGTCAAGTCCTCAAAACAAAACGCAAGGCCACCAAACCCATCTCACAGCTGTCAAAACTGAGGCTCAGAGATTCCAAGCACCTGGCTCCAGGTCACAGACCCCACAGGTAGGTGAAGGAGGCTGAGACCCACACCGTGGTCTGATCGCCCTGTCCCAGCTGCTCCCCCGTCCCCCACTGTCCACCAGATGCCTCGCCACTAAGTGGCATCACGGATGATTTTCACATTTGAAAGTCATGGCCTTTGCCGACAGCGACATGAACGACTGCAACTAAGAATTCAGAAAATAAGCAGAGCTCAGCAAGGGCTAAAGGGCTGTGTGTGTGCGCCAGTCCGAGACAGGACGGGAGGGTGACCTGGGAACACCTTCGTAAACACGGCTCTGGTCACTGGGTGAGAGGTACCGGACTCCTGCCCGGTTGTGTAAGCTCTGTGTCCGACTCCCGGCCCCTTGGGTGTGGGGGGTGGGGCTGGGGGTCTGGGAAGGCCCGGAAGACCGAGTCTAGCTCAGAAGGCCTCCCAGCACACGGTCAGGCTGCCTGGGAAAGGCCTCAGCCAACCCTTCCCTGCACCCCAGTCGGGGCCAGTGGGCCACAGGGCCACCTCCCGGAAATGGGACGACCCCCGCAGGAAGGTGTCCTTCAGGAAGCCCCCTCCACGGCTTCGGTTTGACTTTGCACGGAAGGAATTTAACGGGACTCCATTTCCTGAGTGGCTCTGTGCCATGTCCTTTTCCCTCATAGTTTGTGTTACTGTGCAAGGTGGTCATTACCTCCACTTTATGGCCGAGGACACTGCGGGTGAAAGAGTAACCTGGTGAAAGCCACAGGGCCAAGGAGCGGCAGGGCTGGGCCTTGACCCCAGGTCCCTTCAGGCAGAAGGAAGAGCCTGAGAACTGGGTGTTCACGAAGTATCTTGAGACCTGGGGGCAGGCGGAGAAGGGAAAGTGGAAGCAGGTAAATTCCTGAATCTCACCGGGAGACCAGAGGTCATGTAGGGAGCTGGCCTGGAGTAATTACACCGTCCTGTCTCAATCCCTTCCGTGGCTCCCCATTCCCTTTAGGATAAAGCACAACACCGTGAACATGGCCTGCCAGGCCCTCCCATAGGATGGGGCCTGCCTGCCTCCAGCCTTGTCCTTGCCTCTTGCAGATCCCGGGCTCCTGCACCCTCTCGGCTCAGACTGTCCCCTCCACCAGCAATCCTGGCTCCTGGCTCCTGGCTGACCTCTACCCCTTCGTCAGCCTCGGGCTCACGCCCCCGCCCCAGGCCGGCCTGCCCGGACCACACCCCCAGGTCAGGCCCCCTCTGTGTTTCCCGGCTCTCCAAACCATCCCGACCCCACGGGTGTCACAGCGCTCATCACTTGGGTTGCATCTTCGTGCTCACCGCCACAGCCCCCGTCCCAGAGCACACAGCCTGAGAAACACCTGTCAGTAAGGAAAGGAGTGAATGACGTGAACAGTGGCGTGCTTGGCGGACCTTGGAAGGCCGGGGCGGGAGGCCAACCCGGGGCAAGGACCGTGAGGTTGCCGGGCTGGCCTGCGGGTCGTGCTGATGACAGTTCTCCAGGGGCAGGGCCAGCGGACACGGGCTGTTGCAGCCGGAACGCAGGCTGAAGTTTGGACTTTGTCCTGTCAGCAGTTTGGAGTTCTGGGCCGAAGGCGTGTGAGCGTCGTAGCCCGGGTTTAAGAGGGGAAAGCTGGCCGCAGGGCCGGCGGGGAGACAGGCTGCTCTGGGGAAAGCCACCTGGGGGTCTCCGGACACGATGGAAACGGGGTAAACACACTCGCAGGTCCAGCCTGGAGCCGTCTGATTCCGCACAGTGTCGCGTCAGGCGTCGGGCCTCGGCCTTCACAGGCTCACTAATCGAATCTGCTCCAACGCCCCCGGAGGCAGGGACCGCCGCGGGCCCGTCTGCACAGATGGGAAAACGGAGGTCAGGGAGGTGGTGTCATCTGCCCCAAGTCACACGGGGACTCTCCAGCCCTGCCTTAATTGAACTTGGTATTGCAGCTCGCCCAGAAGTGGGAGGGACCTAAAAGCTGGACCTGCGCTGTCCAATATGGTAGCCATTAGCCACGAGTGGCTATTTAAAATTTAAATTTAAGTTTAGTGGAATTAAAAACTCAGTTGCTCCGTCACACTAGCCACATGTTAAGTGCTCGATAGCCACCTGTGGGTAGCGGTTACCATACTGTGAAGATACAGAACATTTCCATAGAAAGCTCTATGAGTAGCCCTCGTCTAGACCACGGAGGCGGACAGACCCTCAGAGGCCGTTTCATCCTGTGCTCCTCTTTAACAGACAGAGAAAGAGAGGCCAGGAACTGGTTCAAAGTCACACAGTGAGTCAGTGGCAGGCGTGGGACTCAAAACCTGGACTCCTGACTCCCAATCCAGTGCTCACTTCGCTGAAGCAGGTGGAGTCCTATCTCTTAGCTGGGGCTTGGTGAGGGGCTTCTGCGAGGCAAAGAGGCACCATAAACAAAGTCCAAAGACAATTCAGTGGAATACATAATATAGATAACAGAGGTTGACTCCACAGTATGTATGCAATAAGCTACTACAAATAAATAACAAAAGGCGACTGCTTCAATTGAAAGTGTGGACAAAGGATAGGGTCAGGTAGTTTACAGAATAAATTCAAACTGAAAAATAATATGAGAAGTTCCTAGTGAAAGACCTGCAAGCATGGCAGTATAGTTTTTTGTTTGTTTGTCACACAGATTGAAAAAGACGGAGAAAGCAGGGGAACAGGCACTGTCTTACACTGGGTGGGTGTTCAAATGGGTCCGACCTCTTTGGAAGGCAGTTTGGCAGCTTCTCAGCTGTAAATATGCAAATGCCCTTTGACTCAGTCATCCCCGGGCAGAAACCCAGGGCCACCTGACTCCAGATCCCGTGCTCTGAACCATGACGACGCTCTGTGAGTGATGGTCAGGCTTGGGTCGGAAAGGGCAGAGTTGACCGATCAATGGGGAGACTTGTGGATTTGGCCGTGGGGGGTTTCAGCAGGACAGCTCACCACGGGCGAGTTCTCCAGAGACTTTATCTTCTTGTGTGACTGGCTCAGATACTAGTGAGGAGTCCGGCAAAAACCAATACACCCTCGGTCAGCTGCTGGGGTGGCTCGGCTGCCATTCCAGTTCTGCAAATAATTGGAGCCCAGTCACTGGTGAATCAGCACTGACCGTCCTTGACAAGCGGGGCCGGGAAGGCAGTGTGGCGTGGCACTCTGTGCCGGGTGTCAGGTGACCCAGGGAGCGGTGCAGCTGGGTAGCTGCCCTCAGGACGATTTGGGCAAATGACATTCCCCACCCCTACCTCAGTTTCCCCTGTCTTTCTCTGTTTCTTTTCCTTTCCCTTCTGTTCTTTTCTTTTTCCCTTCTTCTCTCCTACCGCCCTCCCTCCCTCCCTCTCTTCCAGCGAGGGCCAACTGTGCACCAGGCATTGTGACAGAAGACTGGGGGCCGGGAGTTCCCATTTTTTCTGCACACAAATCGTTGGTGACATGGGAGCACAGAGAAGGGAGTGAGCATTGTGCTTGATGTAGTGGGAAATGGGGTGGGAGAGGGTGCTTCAGCTGAAGATCGACACTTAGTAGGTGTCACCAGGCAGGGAGGGGACAAGGCCAGGACCTTTGGGCAGGACTGCAGGGGCCTGAGGGAGGCAAATAGGGAGAGGCTGAGCTGCTGCTTCCAGAAGGGCCTGAACGCTGGGCTAAAAAGCTTGGATTTTATCTAGAGGCTGACAGAGAAGCATAGGCTTTGTTTATCTTATATAAATAGTCTGTCGAGAAGGTATGCAGCCATGTAATATGAGAAATAGAGACATTTATTGAAGAAGATACAAGATACAAGAAACACTGTACACAGGACGATGATGCCTCAGGCCCCTTCAAAGCAGGCACCTTGGGACCTCACACAGTTCTCCCAGTCGCCATCAGCTGCCCCATCATATTTTCCTGAATCTCATCGATGGTCTGAAATCTCTTCCCTTTCAAAGGTGGTTTTAGTTTTTGGAAAAGCCAGAAGTCACAGGGTGTCAAATCTGGGCTGTAGGGGGGCTGAGTCACCTGGGTGATTTGACATTTTGCCAAAAAACTCTGCACAAGACGTGACACATGTGTGGGCATGTTGTGATGAAGCTGCCAATCTCCAGTTGCCCACAGCTGCAGCCTTTGAATCATATGAATAGTTTCTGCAGAGGAATGTTCAAGTTTAACGCAAAATTTGATGCAGATCTGTTGCTCTACTTGCTCAGTCATTTTGAATGCGACGGCCACACAGTACACATGCTCACTCAACAGCATCTACCACCCCCACTGACTAGTGCGGTGAAGTCATCATTCACGCATGTGCATTCCAGTCCACTCTCCTTGGCTGCCAGGTTACAGTGATATGGCACAAACTGTTCTCGTTACGTTAACAATGGCTGGAATTTTTCCGGACAGACCTCATTTTACATTATAAAAATAATTCGATTGTACTGCAAAGATCAAACAATACCCAAGAACATTCATTAAAATAGAGTAAAAATTGCCCTCTAAACCCTCTCCCTAGGTGCAAGCCTCTGTTAACAGTTTTGGGTGTATCCTGCAAGATTCTTTTCTACGGATCCATAAATGATACGGTTTTCTTCACAGAAAGCTCGTCCTCCATGCACTGCTCTGACTTACTTGCCACCTTGGAAACGCCACCTCCTCCATTCTTCTCACCGGCAGCACAGCACCTCACCGACGACAGTCCCCTCGGTTCCACAAGCATTCACCGAACCCTGCTGCATCCCAGGCACTGTGCCAGGCGCCAAGGATGGAGCAGGAATTAGAACACAGGCTTTACCCTCAGGCCTTGCTCTTCCTGTGGCCAGACATCAGGCTGCCTCTGACATTGACCTCTCACATATCGCGGAGCAGGGACCATCTTGCACGTTCATTTTTAATGCATGTGTGAATATTGCTACTAGGTAACTTACTATTAACTACTATTAACTTACTTGAAAAGGAATTGTGCACACTGAAACTTAAAAAACATTTTTTGTTGATTAGAGAGAGAGAAACATTGATTTTTGTTTTTTCACTTATTTACGCGTTCACTGGTTGATTCTTGTATGTGCCCTGACCTGGGATTGAACCAGCAACCTTGGCCTATCAGGATGATGCTCTAACCAACTGAGCTACCCGGCCAGGGCCTGCACATTAAATTTTGATAGTTATTGGCCACACTGAGGAGTGTTAAAGGAGGGGGTGACATAGTTGTATGTACAGCCGTCCACCCATCCGTTTACCGATCCATCCATGCATCTATCCATCCACGTACTCATCTGACAACTATATGGAGTGTCTGTCATGCGGCTGGCCCTGAACTGAGCATGGACACACCATGGGTGTGGTGTCTGAGATAAGTAAACAGCCCCACGAGAGTTGGTCCAGGTCCAGGTAAGGGTAAGGATTCTCCAAGGCCGTCCCACTTTCTCCCGCTGTGTTCCTAGAGGCCGCAGCCCCACTCAGTTCCTGCCCCCGTTACTCCTGCCCCACACCTGTTGCTGCACTTATGCTCACTCACCTCCTGACTTCAAGGACCTGATGACATTTAGTCAAATTCACAACCTGGGAATACTCAAAAAGTGCTCACTGAGTAACTGTTATCACTGCACAGCACGCGCTGGGCTCTTCTTGTGAAATGTGTCCCCTTTCTCTTCCCATCGCCCTGCCCTGGCTCTGCTGGGGTCTGACCACCCGTCTCCCGTTGCGATGCCTGTAATGGCCTCTTCGCCTGGCTGCCTGCTTCAGTTCGTGCCCCTAACAATCAACCCATTCCCCAAAGAGCAGCCAGAAGGAACTTCTAACGCAGTATTTTGGCGCTTGTCACTAGCTTGCTTACATCCTCCAAGGCTGTCCCTTTGGGGTTAGAATAAAATCTAAACTCCCAGGACCATGGGCCCGTGTGAACAGGCTCCTCCCAGACCCCATGCCTCTCTCTCTCCTCCCTCTACTCGCTCCCCTCCGGTCACGCTGAGTCCCCCGAACATGCCAGTTCCTGCCTCTGCCCCGAGAGCTTCCTGACCCCTTTATCTATCCCCTGGAGCTGCTTGAGTCCTCCATATTAGTCAGGTCTTGGTTGAGACAACAGCTCACAGAGACCTTCCTAGACTACCCCCATCTACGTCAGGACCCCCCAATCCAATCACCCTAACATTTCCCTGGGGTTCCTTTTCTAGACCACTTGTCTGAATCATCTTGTGAAATACAGGTTTCCTTATACGTCTGATTGGGGTCTCAAGGAGGCAGGACAAGCTATCCTCGGGAATATTTGGGGGCTGGAGAAGTATGGAAGTGCTGGCCTGGAGTTCCTGCTGCCCACTCCTTCAGACCCCCACATCCCTCCAGGCCGAAGCCTTTTGCAGGCACCGCCTCTCGAACGTTCTGGAAAGGTTGGTATTCTCATTCCCGTTTTACAGGTGAAGAAACTGTGACTCAGAGATGGAAAAGTTTAGGGTATGTCCTTCAAGATTCCTTCCCATACAAGGCAAATGACATGCAGAGTCTGTGCGACATAGGTGGTCAATGTTGCATCTTCCAGATTTGCACCCAACTCTGTTGGCTCCGGGGCAAGTGGCCCTAGCCATACCACACTGAACTCCTTTGGGAGCCCCCGAGCTCCGTGTCCCCAACCGAGGTCACCCTGCCCATGTGCAGCAGAACCAGGATTCTAACCTAGGGCTGTGTCACCCCAAACGGAGCCTCCTGTCCTGGGATCACACTCTCTCCCTTCCCCAGGCACCATCTGGGAAGGAAAACTTCCTGGGTGCCCTGCCCTGAGATTGCAGGGAGTTGGATAACCCGCTGAGCTCAGTCTGGCAGCCGGGCCCCCACCCTCTGGTTAGAGTGGCCTGGGGTTACTCATAGTCGCAGCTGAGGAGCCAGCCAGGTCTTGGGACATCGTTGGCTGGCTCCTTCCTCTGAACTCCCCTCCTGGGGTCAGGTAGCCACAGACTCTCACCCTGTGGGAGAGGAGAACACACCCCACAGTGGGAGCAGCAGGGCCACACACTCGAGTCTGTGCTCTGGGGTCAAGACCTAGTGGAGTGATGTAAATCCTCCAGGCCTCGACTTCCTTGGCCATAAATAAGCGTACATAAATGGGAGCTGCTATTATCATTATGTTTCTATCTGGCTAACTGTGTGTTCTAAATTATGGGATAAAGTGGAGATAAATACAGGGTAGGGCAAAAGTAGGTTTCCAGTTGTGGATACACACAACACAGTTTATTCTTGTGTTATTATTTAATTGTATTATTTTCTATACGAACAACTGGAAACCTACTTTTGCCCAGCCCTGTACAGGTCGCCACCCACTTTGTGGCTGGGAAGGAGGAAGAAATCAGAAATCTGAGTTCTCCAGTTACGTGTCTGGATGCAGATCTAGCTGATTCATGAATGCCTCTCAGACCCATCCTCTCATTTTCCCCCGGGGCTCAGGTTCCACCGTCCTTGTCTCGGATTGCCACAAGAGCCCCTTTACCTGTTTCCCATCCTCTCCCCTCCATTCTACCTGCAGCCAGGGCAAGCTTCTTACAACCAAAAGCAGATTTGTCTGGGTCACTCTCTCCTCCTCAAAATGTATAAGCGGCTCCCTTCCTTACTCTGGTCTACAAGACTGCAAGATTCCAGCCCCACCTCCTGCCAAATTGCTCATCCCCCCACCCAAAATTGCCAAAATGCATACAGATGGAGGGACTCATAGCTTTCCGTGGGCACTGCTCTCCCTGGCCAGTAGGCCTCTGGAGGCTCCCTCTGCCTGGACCCTGTCTAAACCAGGGCATGCATCCTGTGTGGGTGGCTTGGAATATTTTGTGCCAGAAGGCTTCTGGGTCCTCATCCCACCATCCTTACTTCACTGGGCTTCCCCAGTCCCCTATTACAGTTCTCATCCACTAGATTTGTCTCTGTTTGCTTCACCTGTTCTTGAGCTTGGAGAGGTTGGAGAGCTCAGGCCCACCAGGCTCACTGCTGGGTCCGAACCTGGCTCAGAGCAGATTGCCCCTAAACACTGGTGTACTATATGAATGAAGCACAGAATGCCGAAGGTCTGAAAGGTACGAGGCTCCAGAAGCGACCTCTGCGCCCAGGGAGACCAGCTGTAACTAGGTAAGAAACTAACCTAGGTAAGAAACTAACCGACAACAAAAGGCTTAGATGGCAGTTTGGGTTGGGAGAAGCTGGGTCTATCACAGGTTGGTGATGAATTGCTCTAAACCACCCCCTCCGCGAAGCATTTGCAGACACTTCTTTCATCAGAGCTGAGAACTATCGTTTCAGAGGCTGTTAAGACCTGCTTGGTCTAATCCCCGCCACCTCTCTGGGTATGTTTTCTGGAAAAAAAAAAGGGGGGGGGGAACTTGCTACCTCCCAGGCCTAATTAAGTGGTCAATGAGCTCAGGTCGGGATGGGGTGGACATTTGGAAGGCCATTCCAGCCACAGTTTTCACATTGTTTCTTGTCTTCATTGTTTCTTCTTTTCTTCTGCTCGCGCCCTCCTCCTTGCTCCGCCAGCCCCGGCTTCCCGCCTCGCGACCTCCCACCGCCTTCGCGGGGCCCCTCTCTCTTTCCCTCCGCTCCTCCCGGACCGAGGAGGCGAGCCCAGCCACGCGGCACACCAATGCCAGCTACCCTAGCCGTCTCTGCCCCTCCAAGTCCCGCCTCACGCCTTCACTCACCAATCGGGTTCCGCGCCCGCTCCGTCGTCCGCCCAATCGCTGGCCGGCTGAGCTGCCGGCGCCCCGCCCCTCCCGCGCTTGGCCGCGGCTCCACCGGCTGCTGTGCTGGGCCTCGGCATTTTCGCAGCGGCGCCGCGCAGCATTAGGCTTGGGTCGCGGCATCGGGAGCGCAAGCCGCGGTGCTGCTGCTCGGGAGGTGCTGGGCAGAGGCGGCGGGCGAGGCGGGCGCCACCGGCCGGCCGGAAGGGCGCTTCAGCTCCGCTGGAGCCCGCGGTGCGGGACCCAGGACCGAGAAGGAGGCAGCGCCCTCGCTGTCCGGGGCCCGGCCCAGTGCCGGCCCGGAGGGGTCGCGGCCGGACGTCTTCGGCCCCGACGCGCCTCCCGGAGAGGCCCCCAGAGTTCCTGGCCGCCCCCTGGGGGTGCCTTCAGCCTCCCGGGATTCACCTGCGCAGGCCGCCTGGCACCCAGGTGCGGGGGCGTGTGCGTGGCGAGGGCACCACCCCCGGCCGCCAGCGGGGCGGGGGCGGGGCTGCCTGCCGCCCTCGGCCTCACCGGTCCGCCTGCCGCCCTCAGTCTCACCGGTCCATCCGCCACGCTCGGCCGCGGGGCGTGAGCTACCCGGGGACCGCGGGTCGGGATGCTGCCTGCCAGTGCGGCCGCTCGCGTGCTGCCCGCCACTCCTGTCCTTGCTTCTTGGGCCGTGGCCCGCTGTTTACATGCCGGTGAAGCCCCTGGCCACTCTGAGCCCCTCCGAGCCCCAGCTCCCCGAGGGTGAAGCTAGCCGACCCGCGAATTGGACTGGTCGTTCAGACCTGGGCCCTCCGGACTCAGATCTCCGCCCGCTCTGCCGCCTCCGCCACCATCTGGGCGGGATTGGGCTCTGGTGTTTTGAGGAGGGGGTGTGGTGTAGGGAAAGGAATCCTGGGGATTTCTGGCTCTCCCCCTTTTTTGGCCTTCGAGGCTTTAGACTCAGGGAACTCGCTCATGGCTTTCTTGATGAAGAAGAAGAAATTCAAATTCCAAACCACTTTCACCCTGGAGGAGTTGACGGCTGTGCCCTTTGTGAACGGGGTCCTCTTCTGCAAAGTGCGACTGCTGGATGGCGGGGATTTTGTCAGCTTATCGTCAAGGTACGAGCTGGGACGTTCTCGTCTGCAGGGGAGGAGGGGTGAAGAACGAGATCTAGCCAATTGGCGAACGTGGAAGCGCCCCTTGGGGCCGAGAGTCCTGAGGGTTATGTGTGTCTGGGTCGGGTTTCCACAAGGCAGGGCTTGAGCGATCTGGGAGGTCCGGGCCTGAGGAGTGACAGAGTGTCCACACCCGTGTGCAGGTGACCTGCCAGATACCTGGGGGTCTCTTCTTTCAGCCCCCTCTTGGGGCCCTACACGCAGCCTGCCGGAGGTCCGTTCCGCAGACTTGCACAAAGAGCCCCGAGGGTTTGTGCATGGAGGGGGCTGAAACAGGGAGGAGTCTTCTAGGCTACCTTGCACCCAGCTGGCCGTTTGGGCTGTCGTATGATTTAGAGCCCCGGCCAGCCACAGGTGCCCAGGTACTCCTAGCTCTGGGAAGGCCCGACTCCAGGCACTCCTGGTCTGTCTGGAGGGAGGTGCTGGATTTTGGCCTGCCCAGCCCCCTCTGAGTGCCCTCTTCTAGCTGGAGCGGGGCTGCTTTGCATTGCAAATGCCCTTGTCAAGGAGGCTGCAGCCCTCTCTGAAAGAGGCTTGATCAACTTTGGTTTTGTGTTCCCCATCCTGCAGGTCCAGCTGCCCAGCCCATCGATGAGGGCAGCTGAGTTCCCAAGCTCTGCACCCCCTACTGGGCCCACCTGGGGTCACATAGTCCTGGCCTGCTTGGGAGAATTCCTTGGAGTTTGACAGATGGGGGTTTGGGTCCTAGCTCTGTCACTTCCTGGGCCCAATGCAGCTCCCTTTCAGAGAGTTGTGGATATGTTTCAGTAGATAGAAGGCAGTGCAGGGCCTGGCCCAGTGCCTAGGACAAGCTGGTTCCCTTCCCTGGTCTGTCCCTCTGCTCCCCAGGCCTTCATGTGGGGTGCCTGTTAAGAGAGGGAGAAACTGAGGCCCAGAAAGAGGAAGTAAGTGGCTTGCCAGAGACCTCTCAGGAAGCAGTTGTCAACTGAACTTGGTTTGTTTAGAGACTTGTTGGGTGTATCTGGCGGTCAAATGTTCGGTTGGGAGGAGGGGAGGAGAGCCGTACAGCTTAACCCAGATTTAGGGCTCTTCAGTGTGGACCGGGTGGGGTGCCTTTTCGTGCATTTGGGCCCACTCAGGTCTGGAGGTTCTCCAAGTACTGGGAGCTGCTTTTCTGAGGGATTCAGACAAGGGCTGCCCTTTGGTGGGGGGTGGGTAGTGGGGATAGGGTGGGATATATATGGTTGCTGAGGAAGCCTGTGATTCCGGGGCCACCCCACACAGCAGCCCAAGGGTTCAGGGAAAGGGCTGTGCTCACAGCTAGGGCCTGGGGTTGATCACTCACTCACTGGCTGGTGGCTTTGCACAAGTTACCTAACCTCTGTAATCCCAATGACCAGCAATTACTGGTGCGGTGCTCCCCGTTTTACTAGCAGCACCTTTCACTTAGCCCTCTGCCTCTGCCATGGGGGGCCTGTAGGATCACTATCCCCATTTTATAGAGGTGGAGACTGAGGCTCAGAGAGGGAGTGGTTTGCCTGTGTTAATACAGCAGAGCCCAGGTTCAAGCTCAGCATGTGCTTTCAGCCACTGCCCTGTTCCGCCTTTGAGCCTTAGTCTCCTCATCCCTAGGGTTGTGAGGGGGAACAAATAATAATGGACTGTGTCTGGCTCTGCGGATTGTTGCCGCAGTTGTGGTTTCTATGGCAGAGGGCCCCAGCCCCTAACCCCTCCCAGGTCTCTGGGGGACCAGCTACAGTCAGCAGGGGTCTACCCGTGAGCTGGTGGTAGGGCCAGGGTCTTGGATCCCGCTGAGGAATTGGTATTCAGCCCCAGGCTGAGGTCTCCCCCGAGCCTGGGAGAGTCTGGAAAGTTCCAGGTCTCAGCCCACAGCTGCTGGATTTCACCTTTGCCTCCCCTTCTTCCCTCTTGGCAAGGGGCCATGGATTCCCTGAACCCGACGAGCCCAAACAGCCTTGCCCAGCCCTCCCCCTGGCTGAAACCTGAGTGGGGCTGAGGAGGGAGGAGCTGACATTGAGCCCCCCAAGGCTGGGGGGCTCCGGGTGCCTGTTTGCTGCCGTGCAGGTGTGGCTGGTGGGAGCAGACATCGACAGTGAGATCTGAGGCAGCTTCAGAGCTGCTTTGGATTTTGCTCAGAAGATAGGGCTTTCTGGTTTCTGGGTTTTTTTTTTTTTCATATTTTTATCTCCTCCACTTCCATCCCACCCACCTGGATCTGCAGCCCGGGAGCCCGCCCCCCTCACAGTCCATCGCTCCAGACAGACAGGCCCCGAGGTTGTGGAGTTGGGATGGGGTTAGACGTGACGAGACCTGCCTGGATCCTGGCCCCAGAGCCAGTGGCTTCCTCGCCCCAACGCCAGGGGCCCCTGAGATGGCCGGAGACGGGTGGCGGTGGTGGCACGGGTGGTGTCTGAGGGAAGCAGGCTCCAGGCCCCACCCATGCAGCACCCTCCTTCCTAGTTGGCGTGTTTCCCTGTGTGTTGGGTGCCATGGCAACAGCACGGTGCACGGCTCCAGCCTGACCCACTTTGAGCAGGTAGAACAGGTGGTGGTTTGTCGCCCTGTTCCCGTCGTCATCTTTCTGAGGCCTCCGTGCGAACCGTCGTCCTCATGGCTGTAACGTTGTGATGCCCGTGCTACGACGTGCCAGGCGCCTCGCTGAGAGTCTTGCAGATCGTGTGTCCGTTAATCCTCTTGGCCATCAGGAGCAGCACCAAGGCCAGGAAGGTGAAGCCACGTGCCACAGGTCACCTGGCTGGTCATTGAATTGGGAAAACAGCCCTTTTACCATTGGGGTTTAAACTGCCTTTGACTGTGCGCTTACTGTATGCCAGGCACCATGAATGCGTGGTCCTAAAACCGCCTCACGAGCTGATGAGGCAGCGGAGGCCGGAAGACCGAAAGTGGTAGGCCCGTGCCGCTCTGCTAGGGAGTGGCATCTGTGTGATTGGAATTCAGGCTGGTCCAGCTCCAGTCCTGCCTTCCCTTGATGGCAGAGGGCCGGAAGCAGCCACAGCCCCCCGTGATGTGCCCAGACCTTCGAAGTGGGTTCTTTTTAGTGGGTTGGGTGGGGGGTGTACAGGAAACTCCAGAGAGGGATAATTGCGAGTCACTGAGCTAGATCCTGTGAGATCTCAAGATAAGGGATGAGGGGCCCCAGGGACATAGCGGGGGGTGGGGCTGAAGTCACTGCCATGGTTTTGGGGCCAGGCGAGGACTGGCACTGTGGTACAGTGGGCACGTGCCAAGGACCCTGCCCGGAGGCCTTCTAAGCAGGTATATCCAAATGGCAGCTGCGAGGCTTTCCCAGGGGTCCTAGGGGGGATGCAGAGGTCCCGGCCAAGTCTGGTAGGTCTAGAAGCAGCGGGCTGGACCGTGCTCCGTGCTCTCCCCGGAGTGGGCAGGGGGCACGTTTCCAGCCTCCAGCCGCCTGTCCTTCAGGCACGATCCCAAACATCCCGAGAGGTCTCTGCGTCCAGCTGGCACTGGTCCTGTGGCCTGCCCCGTGCACGTGGCTGGCAGTGCCAGGGGAGGGAGCGAGGGGGAGGTGTCGATTTACCTTACAAGTCCTCTCTGGAGGACTCAGGCACAGATGAGAAACTGAGACCTGGGGCCAAGAAGTCACGTGTCCAGGTCCCTCCATGGGAGCTGCTACGGGCGCAGCTGGGCGGGTTTTGGGCTGGCCCTGACCTCTGTCTCGTGTGCCTCCGCACCCTTTTTTGCATGAAGTGGGCAGGCAGGACCAGAGAGAGAGGAGAGACCCCTTCAGGGGATCCTCCTGCTGCTCTGGACTTGGGTGCCAGGCTGTCTAAGAAGCAGACTGTGACTTGGGGAGACACCTCCCCCTTCCTTTCTTCTTTGGTAACTTTGAACCCTCTATTGTCTCTCTTTTTTAAAGAAAAGACTTTATTTATTTTTAAAGGGAAGGGAGGGAGAGAAACATTGATGTGTGAGAGATACATTGAATCAGTTGCCTCTGCACGCCCCCAACTGGGAACCTGGCCCACAACCCAGGCATGTGCCCTGACTGGGAATCGAACTGGTGACCTTTCAGTTCACAGGCCAGTGCTCAACCCACTGAGCCACACCAGCCAGGGCTCTACGATGTCTTCAGTGGGATTATTACTTGGTCAACCTGTTGAAAGAGAACACGCCTGCTCCCAGTACAGGCACTGCCTTTCCTCTCTGCGCCAGGCCTTGAACCAGCTGGGGTGGGAGGCCTCAGAGGGATGTTTGGGATTTCTGGGGCATGAATAAGGCCTCGGACAGGTCAGCTCTGCAGCTGGAGGGCCCTGCGCCCAGGCCCGGCCACAGCAGGTCTTTGCGCGCACGCCACAGGCTTGGCCGGGCCTCCACTTCGCCCAGGCCCTCCTCCTCCTCCCTCCCTCCTTGACAGAGGCCACTGGCATCTGCTGCCCTAGAGGCCTGCTGTCACCTTGGTGCGGAGGGAGGGTGCTGTGGGGATGACACCCAGTTTGTCCTTTGGGCCCCGGGCGGTGAGGATGTAGGGGTCCCACAGCGTACCTGCTTCCCGTCACAGAGCAGGAGCTCTGGACACTGGGAGTGTGGGGAGGGAGGAGGAGGCCACGTTTGTTGAGCACCCCCTGGGTCCTGGGCTTTCCGAGGTGAAGGGGACCAGACAGCCCTGCTCCCGTGGAGCTCCCCGTGGGGCATCACGGAGAGAGAGACGTCAGAGCCAGGCAGACCTGCGACGGGTCCTCCCCAGGACTCCGTTCCATCCCCATGGACCAGCCGGGGACGGCATCTCTGTTCGGTCATCTGTCCGCTTGTGTGACAGGTGTTGATTGGGCCCCCGTCTCAGGCTGGACGTAGTCCTTGACTTTGTGGAGCTCGCAGTCACGGGATGGGGCACATCATGGCAGTAGGGAGAAGGGCTGCCCCAAGGAAGGAGCCCTTCACAGGGGTCCGGAAGGCCAGGTGGGACTGGATCGGAGGGAGGCTGGGAAGAGCCTTTTGGGTAGAGGCCCCGGACTACAAGGCACTTGGCCAGTGGTCCAAGCAAGGGTCTGGTTGGGGAGCAGAGAGGGGCAGGGAGGAGCGCGAACGAATGAAGTCCTGGGGGGTGGCTGGGTTGGACCATTCCTCACCTTGGGGGTCTAGCCGAAGGGCGGGGGAGCAGTGTGGCCCCGCTCACCAATGAGGCTGATGGCTCTTGGTTGCTGGTGAGGAGGAGAGGGGGCCTGAGTGGCACCCAGTGAGGGACAGCTGAGTTGGCAGGGCAGTGGTGGGCGGAGTGGGCAGGTGGCTTTCCTCGTCCTGAAGTGCTCGGCACCCCGTCCGGTGCCTGGTAGGTGCTGGCAGGTGGAAGTTCAGAAGGTGCACAGCAGCCACACGCAGCCGGGGTTTCCGTCCCATACTGTGCCCTAATCGTCTTTGACAACGTGAAAATCCAGGGTTTGGTTGTCTTTTATGTATTTATTTTCTCACTGTCACCCAAGGACATTTTTTCATTGCTTTTAGAGAGAGGGTAAGCGGGGTGGGGTGGGGGGTAGAGAGGGGGGGAGAGGGAGAAACATCAATAGGTTGCCTTCTCATGCACATCCCAACTGGGGTATGAGCCCGGACCGGGGATCAAACCTGCAGCCTGGGTGTATGCCCTGCATGGGAGTCAAACCCACGACCTTTTGGTCTACGGGACAGTGCTCCAACCAATTGAACCACACCGGACAGGACCTTTGGGTGCCTTAAATTGGAAGACTGGCAACAGCGCCGAGTGGCAGCTTTTGGCCCAAGGGGCTTTGCAGCTGCCTCCTCCGTGGGTTGCCCGCTGCGGGCCTCTCCTGACCTCACTGCCCGCCCTCAGATCCCTGGGCATGGTCTGCCTCCCTCGTCTTACTCGGGCCGGCCTGGTCCTTGGGGCCCTTGTGAAGGGCCTTCCAGTGCAGTCGGGGCCTTGAGGAGGCAGACGCCTGTGGAAAGAAGGCGTGTTGGCAGGTCACAGAGGCCACCCCTGGTGGCCAGTCGGTGGCATCAGGCCAGCCGCTAGCTTCCCTTGGGGTCAGGCCGTCGTGCCGGTGCCCTTGGTGAAGCCTGAAGCTCCCCAGGCCGGGCCTGGCCTCGGTGTCTGCCCCTTGGCTCTGGCCTTTGCAGCGACTGGCCACACCATTGGCAGGTGCCGACCTGGCAGCCCCTGTAGCGTGTCTGCCGGCCTGGCCCCGGCAGAGCCCTGACCTGAGCTGATCTGGCTCCGGAGCCGAGGCTGCTCCCTGAGGCCTGCCCCTCGCTTCCAGCTCTGCCCTGGGAGTCACTCTGGCCGGGGGTGCTTAGCAGCAGCTGCACTGTGTCTGTGGGCCCTGCTTGCCTGGGGTGGCCAGGGGCCCTGAGAGTCTTTGAACTCTGCTTGCGCGGCACCTGGAGGCCTGACTTGACTCAGGAAGCTCTGTCTGGGCCTTGTGCTCGCTGCTAGCGTGTCTGTTCTCAGGCCTCAGGAGTCTGAGAACTCCGTGTGTGGTATCTGGTGACTGCCATGTGGTGAAACCTGCAGTCACTTGCCTGCTGCTGGGGCAGGCGGTATAGCACCCGTGGTAACCAGTGGAGATTCATCCTTATCTCACCCAGACAGCCACAGGAAGGCTGGAGCCGATCAGATTTGCTTAGAAAGAGGCCCGGAACTAAGGTGGGGTGGGGGAGGGCGTTATCCACCTTACCTGGCAAGTGCTTTGGGTTGTGGGGAGACCAGACCTGTCCCCAGGGCTCCAGATGTGCTCTGTGACCTGAGGTCTGTCACCGCGGGCCTTTCGGCTCTCCACAAGGTCCCACTGTGCTAGTGGTGGCCTTGGTGAGTGAGGCCTGAAGCTGCCCAGGCTGTGTCCAGCCTGGGTGTCTGTCTGCTTGGGCTGTTGCAAAGCTTTCGTCTCTGCTCTGAGCCTGTTTGGCATCCAGCCTTGAAACGGCTCTCACATGCAGGCCTGGGACCACCCACCCGCCCTGCCCAGATGCCAGCCAGCAGCGCCCCCCCGCCACACTGCCCCAGCGCTCGGAGGAAGGAGCTCCGGTCTGCCTCTCCAGGCAGGCTGGTTGGTGCCTCGTCCCACACAGAGGCCCGGGGAGGACGTTCCTGTCCTGCTTCTGCCTTTGCTGCCCCTGTGACCTTGGGCAAGGTGCTTAGTCCCTGAGCCTCCGTGGCCCGCCCTACCCAGCGGGGCTGCTGGTGCCCGCCTCGCAGTGTCCCTGGAGGACACTGTGCGATAATGCCTGTCAGAGGTCCAGCTCGGCTCCTGGCGCACAGTAGGAGCACGGCACTCTCTGCCGTTTGTCTTCGAGTCCCTGGGCCGCGTCCTGGCAGGGGGCTGGAGGGCGCACCTCGCTCGCCCCTCTGTGGTCACTGACACTTCCCTGAGGACTGGGACTGACTGGGGTGCTGTGGGCAGAGGGGACTTCGCAGAGGGGACTTCCCAAATGGGGCTGTCTCTCTGCCTTCTGGAGAGGGGGGGACAGGTGAGAGGCACACCTGGTGTGTAGGGGACAGGGCCTTACTCTGGAGCTCAGGGTCCCCAGTGGAGCCTGTTGGCAGGAACCTACCTGCCTTGGGGTGCGTGGCTCTGAGCCCGTGGGAGCTGCAGTGCTCCCCCTTGGGGGGGGGGTCAGGCTGGGCCAAGGGGGCTTCTGCCCGTGGGAAGGGTCCTTCTGCACATTCAGCTCTGGGACCCACTCTGGCAGGCAGAAGACAGCTCCCCACGTGAGGTAGAGGGCAGGGGAGTGAGAAGGACAGGCGTGGCTCAGCGGAGGGGAGGCCTCTGCCCCTCCTGGCCCTCCCTTTGCTTTCACCACACCTTACACTCTTCTTGTTTTTGTCTTCTGCAGTTGCCTTGTCCTCAAGCTCCCTACCCCCACCCCCTGCTTCTTCACCTAGCTGAACTGCTCAGCACAAGGGCTACCTCCTCCAGGAAGCCTTCCCTGGCTTCTTTTGGCCTTGCGTACCCACTGTGGGCCCTCATGTCAGAACGCTACAATCTCTGTTCACAGCTCTTAGCTCCTTCCTCAGACTGTGGGCAGGAGTGGCCTCTGCTGTATCGTAGTCCTGGCGCTTCCTGCCACGGGTTGGCACTAGCGTGGGGCTGCGACGTCTTTTCCTTGGCATTTAACCAGTATGGGCGCTGATGGTGCTGGACTGTGTGCCGGCTACTGCCAGCTGCTGGGGTCCAGCGCCTCCCCGCTGGTGCCAGAGGTGTCAGTCCGTGTCAGGAGCAGCCCTCGCCTGAGTCCCGGGCAGCTGGGGACACGGACACGGACACGGCTGGGTTGTGTTGGGCGGACCCTCTGTGGGGGTGGGGGAGGGGGCTGGGGCTGTCCCAGGCTCTGTAGTGGGACCTTGGCAGCTGCCCTCTGCCTGACTCTGTGACCGTGGCCGAGGGCCTTGTCCTCTTAGCCTTGGCTTCCTCCTCCCCGAGCTGGGCGCGGGTGCTCATCCAAGGCCACTTGAGATCAGGGCACTTGCTCAGGCAGGGCCAGGCACCTGGTAGCTGAAAACAGACTAAACCTGCCGAGAGGTTTAGCCCGGTGCTGGGAGGGTGCTGGGAGGGTGCAAGTCTGGGCTCTGTTCTCACGCAAGGCACCCTCGCCTCCTACCACTTCCTCTCCGATGGTGCTGCCGCTGCCTGCTGGACGTCTCTGCAGGGACTTTTCTGCACACGCTGGGGCGGCACACCTGTGGGCCGTCCCCACCCCCCCACCCCCGGTCCCCGCCGTCCCCCCAGTCCCTCAGGGGCGGTTTCCTGAGCACCTTCTGTGGGGGGGGCCCTGTGTAGCTTCTTGGGGATGCAGCACTGCCCCCACAGGTCCCCAGCCCAGGAAGCGATTCTGGGCTTGGTCTCAGGGATGAGTAGGTTACCCAGCAGTGGGAGGAGAGCAGCCCAGGGCACACTGAGGCGAAGGCTGGAGTGCTGAGCAGGGAAGAGCCAGCGCCTGGGGGCTCGGAGTCAGGGAAGGCCCTGGGGAGGGGCCGGGACCTTGTCTGAGGGCAGCTGCGGAAGGGTGTGAATCAGATTTTTATTTTAGAACCAACCGGGCCAGCCAGGCCGGGTGACTCCCTGGGGCTCCAGGGGGCAGAAGGGGAGGTGGCTGTCAGCTGAGAAGGGTGGCTTCCCATCTCTGTCATCATGGGACAGTCAACAACAAAACCCGAGCCTACTGTGCACAGTGAGAACCGAGCAAGCTGCTGCCGCTCACGACAGGCCGAGTGGCGCCCACGGCGTTGGGGGCGGAAGCTGGAGACGGGGACATGCCACGTGATGCCGTTTAAATCGAGTTCGGAAGCCTTCTGATAAAAACCACCCATCCTGGTGCAAGTCAGGGTGATGTCATCTTTGTCAGGGTGGCGGTCACGTCTGCAAGGGGCCCCTGGGGCCTGCAAAGTCCTGCCTCTTCGGGCCGGCTCCCCGGGGCTGTCTGGAGGACCTGCAGGCTGCACGCGGACACCGTGTGCACACGCCTGTGCTGGGGCTGGGCGCCAGCGTCCTCCAGACAGAAGCGAGGGTCCTTCTTGCGGGCCAAGAGGCCTGGAGGACGTCCTTGGGTCTCTCCAGGGTCTTGTTCGCAGGGCAGCCTGAACCATCCCGACCTGTTTCTGAGGACATACGTCAGCGGGGCAGCTGCCAACAGTCTTTGGCCGGGGCTTTCGACTCCTGCAAACCCTCCCTCACTGGGCTGCTGGGCTGTGGGCCTCGGCAGTTCAGAGGGAGGGCGGGCTCCTCGGGCTGCCAGACCACGGGACCTCTCTGAGCCTTGCTTTCCTCGTCTGTGAAATGGGGTGTCAAGCTCCTTCCTGGTGCTTGGATTAAAGGAGTCAACACCCTGTATACCCAGCATAGTCCCTGACACAGAGCAAGCGCTTAGTAAAGGCTGGTAGTGGTTGGTGTTAATCTGGGGCAATTACCGGAGGGGATGCAGGGTGGGGAGCAGAAAGGAAAGGTCCGAGTTCCTCCCTCTTTCCCTTTAATTGTTTCTCTTCTCTCTGTCGGCAACCATTCATGGCGAGGGCCAGGCTGCTGCCCTGGCCCGGCACTGCGCCCTGGACGTGGTCTCTGACTCGGGGCCCAGGAGCCAGGACACCGCTAGACACATCAGCTCTCAGAGGAGTGCCGAGCACAGCGGGGCGGGAGGCAACAGCCTGTCCTGCCACCCTGGCCCCGACCCCTCCCTTTGTGGGGGGGCCTCTGAGTAACTGGGTGCTCTCCCTGCCTGCCAGGAGAAAGGCCTGACCCTGGGTTCCGGTACCTGTCCAGGGTTTCACGGCAGCTGGAGAGGAATCGCACGGACCTGGCTGAGACCGGCCAGGCCCGTTTTGGATGCAGGCGAGACGGAGGCCCAGGCGTCTGGATATGTCCCCAGTGTCTCACTCTGGCCTGGCCCGTAGCAAGTGCTCAGGGAACGTGTGTGGAGTGAGTGGGTGACAGAAACAGCGATCGGCCCGGGGTCGGGCTGTAAGTCCGCAGCAGAATCAGGTGCCGGGGAGGAGGTAGGGATCGGTGAGTCAGGGCCTCAGGGTCCCACCTGACCCCGAACCCTCTGACCTGTGGTTGGAACCTCGGACAATGGCTGGAAAAGCAGCCTGAGTCTCTGCTGGCTCTGTGAGATGGGCCTCTGGCTGAGAGGTCCCTGATCATTCCCTGGTCTCCTCGTGGGGAGCCGTGGGACCACCTGGGGTAGATCCCTGGGGTAGACTCCGCAGAGAGCCAGAGGACACGGCCTGACCACCGCTGGGAGGCTCCTTTCCTGGAGGTGGAAGTGCCGGTGCCCGGAGGCCCAGGGCGGCCCTTGCTGGAAGCAGGGCTGCGAAGGCCCCTCACTGAGTCATCAGACACTCACCGAGCGCCTACTATGTACTGGGCAGCGAGTGGGACAGAGGCCTTTAGGACCTTCGTGCTCTGGGACACCAGAGCCTCATGCCGTGTCCCCACACCTAAGACCCAGACCCAGACCCAGAGGAGGAAGTCATTTGTCCAGCCGCAGTAGTCGGGGGGAGGGTGCTCTCAGGACAGGCTACGTGCACGGGGTTGGGAAGGGACTCAGAGGACAGGGGCATCCCCGTGACTTGCTTAAGTCCAGCCGTTTGAGGAACAGGGCTCTGGGAATATGGATCCCTCCCTTCAGTCGCTTCCCTTCCTGGGGTGATTCAAATACCACCCAGGCATGAGTCAGCGAGCAAGGGCCCAGGCATGCACGCCCAGGCCACCTGTCGGTCTGCCTCCCAGGACACCCCAGACAGGGCCGAGGCCGGGGAAGGGGAAACTCCCCGCACGCACAGCCAACCCCAAAGCTGCGCGTTCTCTGCGCTTTCTACATGTCTACGCTGGGCGAGGGGAGATGGTGCTGCAGCTCGGCTGCGCTTCTTGTTTCGCGCCTCTCGGGCCTCCGGCCTGGCCCAGCTCTGGCGTGGGGGCCCGGTTTGAGAGTCTGGGGTCAGGCAGCTGTGGGTTGAGAGGGCAGGTGGCTTCGGTGCTCTGGGCCTCAGTACCCCTGCCTGTGACATGGGGGTGGTGGAACCTCTCTCCCGGGTGGGTTTTGGTTTGGATTCTGGGAGGTGAGGCAGGGAGGGCTCTTAGGTAAGTGCCTCATGCGTAGAAAGTGCTCAGGAGGCGGGAGGCTGATGTTACAAATTCCTACGCATTCCCCCATTTCTCCCTCCGATCGGGATCAACCTGGCTTGGTCCCTGACGCCAGCAGGTCCTGGTGGATTTGGCCCAGTGCCATATCTGTGACCGTGCCCTCTGACCCAGTCACCACCCTTCCTTCGGCTTAAGCCCGGTCTCAAGGCCACCTCTTCCCTGGTATTGAGGCTCGCAGTGAAGGGTCAGCCTACACAGCGCAGGCTCATTGATGTCACAGTTGCCTGAGGACGTCCCTGATGTCTTGGCTCATTTTCCCAGCCATCCTGTGATGGGAGGGGGTGGGGGTACATGTCACCCCAAGCCTCCTGGGTGATCTGTGGACCCCCCGAGTGTCAGTTTGCTCGTCCATGAAGAGGGCGTGGTTGTGCCTGCAGAGAGTTAATGCTTCGGCAGCACCTGGCTCTCGGGAGGTGCTCGGAAACAGGAGCCAGGCTGGGCCATGCTGGGTGGTGGGGACCTTGGCCCGGGTGCACGGGGGTGGGCCCGCACTTTGTCAAAGCCGGCAGGTTACTCTGCATCCCTTCAGGGGCCTGCTGTCCCCTTGGGCTGTGAGAGCGAGAGGGAGTGCCCGTTGGCATCACGTGAGAAGAGCGTGTGGGCGTTCTCCTGGGTGGCGGGGAAGCAGCCTCCCAGCTGGACCCCCGTGCGGAAGGCGGAGCAGGGGAGCACAGTGCCTGTGTCTGTGAAGCAGGAGGCTGCCCACTTGGGGTCTTTGACCTGTCTGGTGTGTGGCAGGATTCGAACCCACGTGCACATAACTCCAAGCGCTTCCCTTGATGCCTCCCCACCAGGCCTGAGAGACCTGGCTGACCCTGACCCCTTTCCTCACGTGGAGTTTCTGAAGCTCCCCGTGTGCTGTCCACTCTGCCTCCACAGGTCACCTGCTGCCCCAGCCTGTTCCTCGCAGCCCACCTGCCAATCCCTGGGCCACCCTCGGGGTTCTCCTTTTTGGCAGGAGGAGCAGAAGAGCATCCTGGGGCGCCAGGTGACCCTTCTGAGTACTCCAGTCTCCAGGCAGAGTGGTTTGGCTTCTAGGAACTTCTTGCCTGCCTCACAGTGTTGCGGGGGGCGGGGGTGGGTAGGTGGGGGGCGGGGCGGGCTGTGTCAGAACTGCAGCAAGCTGCTTCCCCTGCACACGGCCCTGGATTCCTGGCAGGAGCCAGACACTGCTGAGCTGCCACGCTGGCCACGTCGTCGTCACTGTCGGGATGAGGTTCCCCCGCCCCACAGCCCTGGATGGACGCCTAGGCTGGTCCCCGGGTGGGCCCCTCCCCAGGCGGCTGTGCCTTCTCTTGGGGGTGGGGGGGGGGCAGGGAAGCACAGGCAGATGTTGTCAATTTAAATTGTTTCCTTGTTAGACTCTTGCCTTTCGCTGGCTGGGTTTCATCAGCCTGGAACCTTGGTTGCATCACTAGGGCCCCTTCCTCCTCCAGGAATCTGGCCAAGGACTGGGAGATCACAGCGTGGGTGTGACTGGGGGGTGCAGGCTGGATGCTGTGGCAGCCCCCCAGCATCCGCCAGTGGCGGGAGTGGGGGACTGGTGATGGAGCCTGGCTCAGGTTACCTCTCATTATAGGCGCCGAATGGGAGGAATAGGGCACCAGCCCTCTCAGGAACCCAGGAGCACGCTCGGGCTGGGAGGTCCCTGGGGTCCCACTCCGTTCTGGTGGGCATGGCCCTTCTTAGCCAGGTGCCCAGCCCCTGCCTCAGAATCACCTGGGAGCTTGTTTAAAAAGTTTAGTCCAAGCCATGCAGCACTGGTGCTCCACTGGGGGCGATTTGCGCCCCCCTGCCCCGTTCCCAGGGGAGCATTTGGCAAGGTCTGCAGACATTTTTTTGGAGCTGTGCACCTGACAGGGTGCTGCCAAACAGCCTGCAGAGCTCAGGTCAGCCCTGGGGGGAAAGACAGAATTATCCGGTTCGGAGCATCGCCAGCACAGAGGTTGAGAAACCTCGCCCCACGGAGCCTACAGGCTCCGAGGGCCGGGGAGTCTTCATTTGCGACAAGCCAAGGACTTTTCACCGCTGGCTTCAGTCCGATTAGCCCTGCCCGCCACGGCGACCGCGGAGCTGTTCCCTGCCAGGCCAGGCCTCCGTGCTGGGCAAGCACTGGGATGAGACGGGCGTGGCGGACGAGTACCTGTAGCCTGGCGGCCGGGAAGGGGGTGCCGGGGCTGCCCCACTCGCCCCCGGGTTCCCTTCTCCTGACTCTGCTCCTGTGACCACTGCCATGACCAAAGGCTCAGGCTTCGCTCCCCGCAACGCCAACAGCTCCCGGGAGGGGCCCTCAATGATTCCTGTCTGCAAGGACCCCGGGGGGCGTGGCAGCCTGTGGCCAGGAGGTGGCTCCCCCTGCACTGACCCCTTGTCACCTTCATGGTGGAGACACTGCCCACAGTGTCTGTGGTTGCGGAATAGAGACCCTGGTGTGGGGCCACAGGAGCTCCGTGGGAGTTCTGGCGGACTGGGGGGTCCTCTATTTCAGGACAGCCCAGAAATAGCCGAGTTCTGCCGCTGTGCTGGCCCCAGTGGGCTGCGGCGGGTGGGTGGAGGGCTCACCCTGCCGCTCTGGGGTTTGGACGTCTAATTGTATATCTCAGAGCTGAAAAGGAGACTCCCCTGAAGTTGCCCTGGAAAGCCAAGCTCTGTAATTACCTGTCCCTGGCTGGCAGCGTGGAGCCGGAGGCCCAGGCGCTGAGGCCCCAGGCTAGGGAGGGCTGGGCCTTCCTCATCTCTCCCCCAGGGAGCTGGTCCAGCCAGCAGAGAGTGGACCCAGGTCTTGAATCAGGTAGATGGAGGTTCAAATTCCTTTTGCTTTTGATCAGCCCTTCTAACCTCACAACCTGTTTCCATTTTTTTTAATTTAAATTTTACTTATAGCCCTGGCAGTTGTGGCTCAGTGGATTGAGCACTGGCTTGCGAACCGAAGGGTTGCCGGTTTGATTCCCAGTCAGGGCACATGCCTGGGTTGTGGGCCAGGTCCCCGGTTGGGGGGTGCATAAGAGGCAACCACACGTTGATGTTTCTCTCCTTCCCTTTTTCCCTCCTTTCCCCTCTTTAAAAATGAATAAATAAAATCTTTTTAAAAAGTAAATTTCACTTACAGAAATGATTCTTGGACAGCAGTGGAGACCATGGTTCCGCAGCCCCCTCACCCTGACTTAGTGTCCCACTGTTTCCGGGGGCCTCTGCCTTCCCGGTTGTCCTGCTCACAGTGGCTTTTTGGCCTCTGATCTCGCTGCAATCAGGGCTCCCAAAGAATTTGGTCCACCCCCCTGCCCGCTGCATGCTTTAAAAAAAAGTCACAACTCATCTACTTCCAGTTCAGAGAGAGAGGAAAAGGGCCCAGTCCCTCCCCCACCGTATCCTCCTGTCTTCTCTGTCCTTCCCTACCTGCTTGTGCGCCTGTGAGCACCTGCAGATGGCCCTTTGTGACAGCGGGGCGGGCTCCCCCCCAGTCTCCCGTCCCTGCACCCTCCCCCTCCCTTGCTCTGCTCCAGCCACACCGGCCCCCTGGGGCTTTCTTAGGCTCTGCAGGCCTGCTCCCACCTCAGGGCCTTTGCACTTCCTGTCCCTCAGGCCTGGGCTGCTCTTCACTGTTACCTCCCTCAGCCCTTCGCTCAGACGGCACCTCCCGTGAACGCCCTCCCTGGCCAACTGTTCTCACTCGGCCCACGCCTGGGCGCTGCCTGCCTCCTTACCGGGCTCCCTTCCCGCCACAGCCATCCGACGTGGGGGTGCCTCATACTGTCTGTATCCTACCCACTGCCAGACGACATGCCCCTCGAAGGCAGGGATTTCTGTCCATTTTCTCACTGTTTCTGTCCCTGGCACCGTCAGCCGTACCCGGCACTGAGAACGTGCTCAATAAAAGGTCTTGAGTGAACCGAGCGCCTGGGATTTCCGCAGACCTGGCCTGGCCAGCTCCCGCCCTGGGCTCCGGGCCAACCGCTTGGCATCCTCCTGCCTGTCTTTTTTACGAATACCTCCCTGCCCATTCGTCTCCTCCCCCATTACCCCTGTCCTGTGCGTGGGACCCCATGCCACCTGGCTGGCAGTGCTCAGCTCCCTCTGCGCAGGGCCCTGGAGGCGGCTGCAGGGCTGAGTCCCGGCTGCGTCGCCATCGGGCCCTGCGTCCGATACGGGCTCCGGACACAGATGGGCCTGGCCGCTCGAGTGAGCCTCGCTTTCCCTGTCTGTAAAGTGAGCCACCATAACACCCAACTTTCAGTGTCGAAGAGTTCCAGGTGGCACACAGTAGGCCTTTGGGAAATAGCCACCTTCGGGGTGTGGGTTTTACCCTTGCCGTGACCTCCTGGGGTGAGCCAGGCGGGGCTGTGAGCTCCTTCCCTGGGGAGTCCTGGCATTTAGGGGTGTGTGTCGTGGAAATAAGAGGGAGGCTCAGCCCCGGTCCGCAGAGCCCTGCCCAGACACTGCCCCCTGTCACCTGAGCCTGGGAGGGCTCCCTGGGTGTTCCCACGGGCAGACTCGCAAAGGGGAAGGGAGGGGGCCCACAGTTGGATATGGGTTTTTGCTCCCTGACACTAACCCTAATTCCTCTGGGTGTGTCTACACGCCCAGCATCGGGAGCTTCCTCCTCGGGGCTCCAGCAGCATCTTCCAGCTCCTGGGCTGGGTCCGGCAGAGCCGGTGGGAGGAGATCTGCAGGTCCACAGGGGAGCTGAGTCCCCAGCTTTCCCTCTTTGTGAGCTCGGGCCTCTGGCTGCTTGGGAAGTGTTTCCGCTCTCCGCCCTTCCACCCACCTCCACCAGGGCTGTGGGCCCCAAAGCCGGGATTCACAGTGGCAAGGCAGGGGCCCCGTCAGAACCAGATCCAGAGGCCTCACCATGGCCCTCGAGGTCCGGCACGACCTGCCCCTGCCCCCTTGCCGACCACATGCCCTCTGTTGTCCTCGCCAGTCCGTTCACCTCCGCTGCTTTCCCTTTGCCCAGCACGTCTCCACCTCAGGGCCTTTGCACTGCACGTTCACGCCTCTAGACAGTTCTTCCCCCTTCTCTGCTCAGCCCGCGTCCCCACTTCACTCCAGGCCGTGCACAGGTGTCACTGCCCGCGGGGCTTTCCCTGACCACCCGCGGGAGCAGCAGCCGCCACCTTCTCCTCTCTGCCCAGCACTCCCCGCCCCTTCCCTTCCCTGCTCTGTTTTCCCCGTTTTTCTCTCTTTATCCGACTTACCATGTGTGCATGGTGTGTTTTTGTTTTGTTATCAGTTATTTTCAGATGAACTTCACATCACACAGTCCACCCATTTAAAGTGTGGTTTTTAGTACATTCAGAGATGTGTGACCGTCGCTACAATCAATTTCAGAACATTTCATCCCCCCAAAAGACACTTCCCACCCGTTAGGAGCCTGTCCCCCTTTCCTCCCCACGGCCCCCGCTCCCCAGCAATCACCCATCGGCCTTCTGTCTCTTACGGGTTTGCCTGTTCTGGACATTTCGTATCGATGGCGTCACACAGTATGTAGTTCTCCATGACCTTGAACTAAGCGTGTTTTCCAGGCTCGTCCACATTGCGGCACCTGTGAGCGCTCCGTTTCTCTGGATTACGGGGCGAGAGTCCGTTGTACGTTTAGGCCACGTCGTTACGTATGTCCACTCTTCGGTTGGCGAGCATTTGGGGCGCTTTCACTGCTGGGCTCTTAGGAATAGCACTGCCGTGCACAAGTGTTTGTGTGGGCGCATGTTTTCGTTCCTCGTGGGCAGACACCTAGGAGTGGAACTGCTGGATCGTCGGGTGGCTCTGATTTAACCTGCGGAGGGGCTGCCAGCCTGTGTCAAAGCGGCTTCCCCGATTTACATTCCTGCCAGCAGTGCCGCGGTTCCGATTTCTCCCAGGCCGGCTAACACTTCACGTGTTATTACCTGTCTGGATTGTAGCCATCCGAATGGGTGTGAAGTGGTAGCTCATTATATATAGTTTTGATTTGTGTTTCCCTGGTAGCTAATGGTGTTGAGCATCTTTCCATGTGCTTTTTTTTTTTTTAGATTTTATTTATTTATTTTTAGAGAAAGGGGAAGGGAGGGAGAAAGAGAGGGAGAGAAACATCAATGTGGGGTTGCCTCTAAGGTGCCCCCAACCGGATCCTGGCCCGCAACCCAGGCATGTGCCCTGATTGGGAATCGAACCAGCGACCTTTTGGTTCGCAGACCTGCACTCAATCCGCTGAGTCACACCAGCCAGGGTTCTTTTCGTGGGCTTATTGGCCGTTTGTATATCTTCTTTGGAGAAATGTCTATTCCCATCATTTGCCCATTTTTTTAATTGGGTTTTTGTCATTTTATTATTGAGTTGTGCTATTCATATATTCTAGCTACAAGTCCTTTATCATATATGTGATTTGCAAATATTTTCCTTTATATTGTGGGTTGTCTTTTCACTTTCTTTTTTTTTAAATTTCATTTACTTATTTTTAGAGAGGGAGAAAGAGGGGGAGAAAAACATCAATGTGTAAGAGAACATCAGTCGGTTGCCCCTTGCCCCAGCCAGGAGCCTGGCCCACAGCCCGGCATGTGCCCCAGCGGGGAATCGAACTGGCGCCCCTTTGGTGTCATAGCTAGGAAACCACTTCCTAATCCCCTATCACGAAGTTGCCCCTGTGTTTTCTTCTCAGGATTGTATAGATCTGGCTTTTAAACGTAGTTCTCGGATTCATTTTGAGTTAATTATTTCAGATGGTATGATAAATGGGTCTTCGTTTGTCCTTTTGCGTGTGAACGTCCAGTTGTCCCAGCACCTTTGTTTGAGAAGACCGTTCTTTCCCCCACTGGCACTCTTGCGTGGAAAACCGGTTGACCGTACACGCGAAGGTTTATTTTCAGGCTTCCAGCTCTGTTCCCTCGATCTGGGTGTGTGTCTGTCCTTGTGCCACGAGCACACTCGCTGTCTCGATTACCGTCGCTGAGTAAAAGCTTTGCAATCAAGACGTGAATTCCTTGATTTTGTTCTACTTTTTCTGGGTTGTTTGAACTCATCTGGCCCTTTGATCTTCCAAGGTTTGGGTCCAACTTTTGTCAAAATTCTACAAAGAAGCCGGCAGAGATTTTGATAGCGATTGTGCTGGATTTTTAGATCGATTTGGGAGAATTGCCACCTAAACAATACTAAATCCTTGGATCTGTGAATGCAGGATGTCTTTCCATTTATTTGGCTCCTCTTGACTTTTTTCAACCATGTTTTGTAGTTTTCCAGAGCATATGTTTTGTTCTTCTCTTGTTAAATGTATACCTACATATTTAATCTGTTTTTGAATACACCATTCTTCGTTTCATGGTGGATATTTGCCAGTCCGTAGAAGTGATCGATTTTTGTGTGCTGAGCTTGTATCCTGAAGCCTCGTGCACTCGTGTGTGGTAACAGTGTTCAGTGAATTCCTCGGCACTTTCCGCATACGTATCATCAGGTCCTCCGCCGGGAGACGTAGTTTTAGACCTTCCTTTCTACTGCCACGCACTCTGATTGGTGGGACCCTCGTCTTTCTGCCCCCACAGGCCCCTGCTGTGGGCCAGTGCACAGAACAGCATCAGGCACACGGCCGGAGCTCAGTTCTGAATGGACGAGTGAATGAATGAGTGGAGCCGGTGTGGCAGATGCCCCGACCCAGGGCTCCTACCTCCCCTGCGGCACCGGCTTCCTGAGGGCCCCTGCCCGTGTCTGCCGGCGGTTGGGGACTCTGTCCCTCCGTCCCTGGCCTGCTCTGCTTGTCCCCGTCTCGGGGCTGTGCAAGGTCACCAGAGCTCGCCCTCCCTACAGGGTCGGAGTGTTCTGCTGACGAAGTCTCTCTGCATCCCTGGTGTCTTCATCAGATGAGATGCATCTCGCGGACCGCCACGGGCTCCCCTCACTGAACGCTCCCCTGAGCCAGTGGCTGGTGCATCTGTATTTTACGAATGAGGGCGGAGTGGCTGAGCCCCAGCCCAGCTGCACAGAGAGCGAGAGCTGTGAGCCCAGGTCCTGTTTTCCCTTGTCACAGACCTGGCAGGACATGGGACAAGCCTTGGTCACACCCTCAAAGCCTGTGGAGCCGAAGGGAACTCCGCACGGGCTCTGCTCAGAGGCTCGCGGCAGCCGAGGACACCTGCCCCTCGCGCATGCTGTTCCCTCGGCCTGGGACTGTCTGCCCCACTGCCACTCCCATTCTCCATTCGGGTCTGAGCTTGACTGTCACCTCCCCTAGCTCGCCCCTCCCCACCCCCTCTCCTGGTGACACTGAGTCCTTACTGGGGTGACTGTCAAATGTTGGTCTGTAAGTCCCCTGCAATGCCCGGTGCCTGGCCCACGCTCAGCACTCAGAGACACAGCGGGAGCCTCGTGCACAGCAGGGCGCCGCTGGCCCCACAGCCCCTCGGGGTTCCACCCGCCGGGCTTTCCGGGCTCCGTGGCCTGTGAGCCGAGGTGGTGGGGTCACGGCTCTGACTCTGCAGTCGGACAGGGCCGGTTTGAACCCTGCTTGGTCAGCCGCTGGGGATGTGAGCTGGGCAGTCTCTCGTAGCAGCCTCAGTGCCCTCAGCCGCAGGAGCAGGTGGCATAGAGCCTGTACCTCCCGAGGTTGTGGAGAGAAGCAAACCAGGCGGGTTCAGGAGAAGCTCATCCCTTGCTGATCCTCTGCCCTCGGGCCCCAGTCTGGCAATTAACCTGCACCTTCCCCCCGCCCCTGGGGTGTGGAGTGGTCACTTCCTCAGCTGTCTGCTTGGCCATTCCTGTTAGGTGGGATGAGGCTGGAGATAACAACGTCGGTCATGCCGGCCCCGCCCTTCCTGAGCACTGGTTCTGCCAGACTGGCTGTGGGGGACGGGGAGCCGCACGGGGCGCAGGGCTCATCTCTGACACGTGCCGCTGCCACCCCCAGCTCCTGCCAGGGCCCCCGCAGCAGCTGGGAGAGGCTCCGATGAGCTGCCCCCACCACTCCCACTCATTCCCAGGGCACGAAAGCGCTTTCCGTCCTAATCGGGTGCTGGTCTTGCTCCCCAGCCTCAGGAGGAACTCGGAGGGCTGGAAGGATAGCCCCCTGGTTAGCGTCAGGAGAGCAGAGGCCTTGGGTAGTGCCTTAGCCCTGAAGCCGTGAGGCCCCCGAAGCCGCCGGGCTGCTTGGGTTCAAGACCCTGGTCTGCTCTGCCGTCAGTGGCCTCGGGGCAGGGGCTTCGCCCAGCGTTTGGTTTTTTTTGACTGTGGGATGGGATTCATGGGGCCCCACTGGAAGGGGTGGCGTGACAATGAGCTGCTGGCACTCGGAGCAGGCTCCAGAGGTGGCTGGGTTTGCAGACAGCTTTGAGTGGGGCACACGGGAAGGGCTGTGTGAGCGTTAGCTGCCGCTGTTGTCACTAGCGGTCAGGAAGAGGGCTGTGGGGCCAGGCGGCACGGGGCTCAGGGCCAGCTGCTCCCTGGCTGGCTGGCACCGGCGGTTCACCTAGCCTCGGCCTGCATCTGTCCAGTGGGCTGCTGGTCCAGGCTGGGGAGACTGCTGGGAGGGCCACTTGGCATGGCCAGTGGCCACCTGGCTGGTGGGAGGCAATGGCCACAGAAGGAGCTGCCCAAGGCCACAGAACAAGGGGGTGGGGAGGACGGTGCTGGGAGCAGAGGGTGAGGCAGCTGGCCCCAGCCTGACCTCACCTGCCGTGTGTTTTTTCACTTTTTATGGCATATTTTTGTTTCTACAACACTTATACAAGCACATTCTTGTTAGGACAGTACGGCCACTTTGTGACACTAAATGAAAAGTGAGCGCTCCCCTTCCTCCCCTCCCCACCACTGCCTCCCCAGAGCTGAGCCCCCTTCCTTAGCAGTTCCTTCGGCATTGACCTGGCATTGACCTCCCGTCTGGCCTGCAGGGAGGAGGTGCAGGAGAACTGCGTGCGGTGGCGGAGACGGTTCACCTTCGTGTGTAAGATGAGCGCCAACCCGGCCACTGGCCTGCTGGACCCCTGCATCTTCCGGGTGTCGGTACGCAAGGTGAGGCTGGGCCAGGGGCCAGGGCCGGGGCTGCAAGCCAAGGGCAAAGGATGGGTGTGGGGCCTCTGCTCTGGTGGCTGTAGGCCCTTCCCCGGGCTGGTCCCCCTCAGGGAAAATGGGGTGAGTCGCTCTGCCCCCTTTCTTGTCCTCCTTCCCTGGTGGTGACATTTCAGAGGGGGGGGCCTGGGGATTAGGGAGACGGATGAAGTCCCTTGGATTCCCTAGTGACCCTGCTGCTTGTGTGTCTGTCTCCCTGCGCAGGAGCTGAAAGGCGGGAAGACTTACTCCAAGGTGAGTGGAATGGTGCGAAGGCGTGGTGGGATGGGATGGGATGGGGGGACAGGCGTGAGAGAAGCTCCCAGAACTCCCAGCCCCCTCTCTGCCCCAAACAGGAGACACTCAGCTCTCCAGGAGATATGTTATTTTGGGGAAAGATCTTTATTGATCGTCTCTGCGCTTCACATAAAGACAGCATATGTTTGTCGAGTCACAAATGGGTACAGACACTCACAGAGTGGAAGGATCGGTTTCCGTCCCCTTCCTCCCCAGGCCCCAGCCCCGGGATTCCTTAGGGTCCCTCCAGACCTTTCAGGGAAGAATGTTCTGAAACATACCGTACGCCAGAGCAGTGAAGACAGAGTCTGTGCGTGGTTTAGTGACGTGGAGAGCAAGCACCTTCCCGGCGTGCCCGTGCTGTGCAGTCAGTGCGGCCTTGAAATGCCCAGAAGCAGCCCGGCGCTGCACTCGCCAGAGTGTCACCGGCACGTGTTCATGTCAGCACAGGTGTCCTTCTGCTTTAACAGCGGCAGTGGTGTCCCGTTGTGTGGCTGGGGGACGGGTGACTCAGCCAGCCCCCGCCGCTGCACCTCTGCCTCGCAGCCAGGGTCTCCCTGCACCCACACGCAGTTCAGCCCTCCGCCCGAAAACCTTTGCCCCGGGGAAGAGCGGGAGAAGGCGGGCTACCCCCCGGCTCTGAATAAGCCTGCTCTGCCCTTCAACCCCCTTCTCTGCGGCATCCTGCACACCCCCGCGGGGCCTCCCCCAGGGAGGTGGCCAGGTGGCTGGGGGGTGGGGTGGGGTGTGGGGGACACGCAGTCAGTTTGGAGGGGAAATGCCTCGCCTCCCCTCGCCCCGTGTGTGGGGCGTGTTCCTTCCCGGCGACCAGCGCTTAGGAAGCGCAGCACTCGGGCCGCGCGCTCTGCCCTGGCTGGTCGCTCGTGTCCCTCTCCCGGGGCAGAGGGCAGGGTGGCCAAAACCGGCCTGTGGAGGGTGCCGTCAGAGTGGAAATTTCCCCTCCCATCGATTCACGTGGGTGAGGGCAGCTGCCCAGCCAGGAAGGAAACTACCAGCAAACAGCCGGAGCATCCTCCCCGCGTCTGGCAAATGTGTGTCACGCACCCGGCACGTGTTAGACCTGCCGGGCCCTTTCCTTCCACTCCCCAGCCAGACGCCCACACCGGCCCAGCGGCGTCGACACAGAGGGCAAAACTGAGGCCCAAAGGCGCGGCCTGCAGGGAGACCCGACGCTGATCAGGCCTCGTGCAGGCCCGGTTCTGCCAGCTGAGCCGTCCGGGGCCCTGCACGGATTACTTCCTCTCTCTGAACCTTAGTTTCTTTGTCTGTAAAATGGGGGTTGCTGAGTTGCTGGGAGGGCTGGGATTTGAAGCCGGAATCCCCGATTCTGGCCCCCGTGCCCCAACGTCTACAGTAGAGACGTGCACCCAGCAGGTGCTCAGTAAATGGCCCTGGCTGGTTTGGTTGTCGCCCCGGTCTCTAATCCCAGCGTCTCCTCGCCTTAGCCCCTCTTGCCTCTCCCAGCCTGCCACACTGGCTCCATCGGAGGTGCCTTCTTAGCTCGCAGACCCTGTTCTCCCACCTTCTCCACTGCCTTCCCCACCCCTTCTCTCTCCGTATTTGAGGAGCATCACCCCCGAGTGCCCAGCAGCCCCTCACTCCAGCCTCCATGCGGGGTTCGTGTGCGCCCTGCAGCGTGCACCCCACCCACCCGTCCCAAGGCCAAGTTCCCACGGGCTTCTCCTCCCCCCTGCCCACTGTCCCGGCGGCTCCCACAGCACAGCCTTGTTTCCCGGGGAACAATGTGTCTGTGTCACAGACAACAATGTCCTTTCATCTCAGGCACTGCCCCGGTGCACTCTGGGACGCAACACAAAGGGCGCTTTGTGCGGCTCCGGGATGCGAGCTCCTGGCTCTGCCGCGTTGGAGCCTCCAACCCAAGCCACCAGCCCGGCCCCTGTCCTTGGGTGCCGGTTATGCAACAGTCAGTCTGGGCCGTCTGGGCCCTTGTGGGACCCGGGGCTTCGCCGTCCCTCCCCCTCCGCCAGGTTAACTCTCGGGCTGCCAGCCCTGCACCCACACGCCCTGCCGCCTCCCACACTCTCCTCTCTCCCTCCCAGCTGGGCTTTGCCGACTTGAACCTGGCTGAGTTCGCAGGCTCGGGCTCCACCGTGCGCTGCTGCCTGCTGGAGGGCTACGACACGAAGAACACCCGCCAGGACAACTCCATCCTCAAGGTACGGGGCCCTGCTGCCTCTGCTGCCCCGTCCCACCACGGGGCAGGGCAGACCCCTCTTCATCGGAGTCCCTGGAGGGTTGTTAAAAATACAGGTTTCTCCCCTGGACAGGCAGTGAGGGGTACTGGGCGGATGTGGGTCCTGGGTCAGGAATCCACCATCAAAGGCCTCGCTCCGCCACTGGCCTCAGTTTCCCCATCCGTAACTAGGGGTTTGGACCCCAACAGTCTCTTTAAGGGTTTGGTGAGATCAGCATCGCTGAGCGCTGCCACCTCTTGCCTTGTGACGCCTGACAACAGCGTGTGGGGTGTGGGGTCTATTATTAGTCCCAGTTTTGCACAGAAGGGGGCTGAGGCACAGGAATTAGCTCATGGGCCTGGGGGCCACAGCAGAGCTGGCCCTTGAGGCTGCAGTCCAGGGCCTCACCGTTGGCCCGCATGACCTGAGGCAGCCTGAGGTTCCGGTGAAGCATCAGTGACCGGAAGAACCTGCTGCTCCTCCACCTGGCTGCTCCGAGGGCCCAGCCACATTTCCGGTGTCTGGGGTGGCTCCCTCCCCCACAAGGCAGCTGCCTCCTTGGCCTCTTAGGACAGATATCTGGGTATCTGCCACCTGCATACCTCTCTTCCTTGTCTCCACACCCTTCCACCTGGCTGAGAAAACAGTCTTGTCCTAAGTACACCTCTGCCAGCTGACCCGGTGGGAGCCTGTTGTGCCGGGGCAGCGCTGGGCTGGAGCTGGGCTGGAGCTGGGGCAGAGTAGTGGGCAGAGGCTCCGGGGTCTCCCACACCCATTGCAGAGGGAAGTGGAGGCACCTGAAAAGGTGTAGGCTGATGGTGGTGGGACCTGGGACCCTTCAGCCTTGCCCCAGTGGCCCCAGACACCTCGGGCCAGACCAAGGGCACCTGAGGGGCAGGTGGCCTCAGCTTCAAGGCTACTTCCTGCTGTCTACAGAGCCTTGGGCAGTCACTTCCTCTAAGTCTGGGTCTCAGTCCCCAACCTGGGACCATCACCGGCCCTGCAGGGTGCTCTTGTGGCCAAAAAAAAATAACCCGTAAAAACAGAAGCCTCAGCCCAAGGGAGCTCCTTTGCTGGGGGTGGCTGGGACCCAGCCCCTCTCTGCCACCTGTCGCTCCAGCTCAGCCCCGGTCTGGGCACCCAGGCACTGCCTTGTTTGGGCCATTGCCAAAGTCTTTGCCTGCCCAGGTGGACGTTAAACTGTTGTTTCTGATGGGTTTTTGCTTTACTTAATTCAAGAAAGTTTTCACTAAGCCCCACCCTCTGCGTTGGATTCTGTGAGCGCTCCCCTCCCCCAGCCTTCTGCTCAGTGAACCCCCTCCTCACCGGGCAGGCTCCTCCAGCCTCCTTCCCTCTGCCACGTGGAGCTCAGGCTCCCGCACCCACTCGGATCCCCGGGCCCTGCGGACGGAGAGTGACTGAGCGGCCCCTCCCGAGAGGGCTCACAGCCTCGCTGTAGTTTTGAAACAGCAGTAGCTGGCTTTTGCCCGAGCCAGGTGCTGGGCCAAGGAAGCCTCACGCTGTGCTGCATCCTCTCCACCGTCCCGTGGGGCAGGCGTCAGG
Source organism: Trachops cirrhosus (assembly GCA_028533065.1). Taxonomy (NCBI): domain Eukaryota; kingdom Metazoa; phylum Chordata; class Mammalia; order Chiroptera; family Phyllostomidae; genus Trachops; species Trachops cirrhosus. The sequence continues at coordinate 5,492,620 of CM052540.1, forward strand.
GTCAGACCTGTCTGCTTGAGGAAACGGGCCCAGCGAGGTTTGGCAGCTTCTCCGGGGCCAGCAGGGCGCAGAGGTGGGATCAGACTCCAAGCCCCGTCTGAACCCCAAGCGGGGAGGCCGGGCGCCCGGGCTGAGTGGGTGGACATGGTGCGGCTGACTCCGCCTCGCCCCACAGGTCACCATCGGGATGTTTCTGCTCTCTGGAGACCCGTGCTTCAAGACGTGAGTGTGGGTGCAGGCTGCCGGCGGGGAGGGGGCTCCTCCGTCTTCAGCTGACTCCCAGGCTGGGGCCCCACGGTCACACCTCTCTGTCCTCCCAAGGCCGCCGTCCACTGCCAAGTCCATCTCCATCCCAGGCCAGGACTCCTCCCTGCAGCTGACCTGTAAGGGTGGCGGGACCAGCAGCGGTGGCAGCAGCAGCACCAACTCCCTGACGGGGTCCCGGCCCCCCAAGGCCCGGCCCACCATTCTCGGCTCAGGTACCTTCCCCACCTGCCTGCCCCGCCCCGCCCCTTTTACCTCTGAGGTGTCCCAGGGAAGGCACTCGCTGAGTAGAGCGAGGTGGTCGGAAGCTGCTCGCCCCGCGCGCACTTCCATGGGGCAGATGCTCTCCAAGCCCCTCCCGAGGGCCCGGCGCTGTGCCGTGCCCTGGACTGAGACTGCTGTGGCGTCCCCGACCTCACGGCCCTCCCGATCTAGCAGGAGAGAGGTGTCAATGAGACAATAAATAAGTCAAATGCACGTCCACCTGCAGAGTGGCAAGAGCTGCGAGAGATGCAGCGGCGTCTGTCTGGGGCCCGGGAAGTCTCCCTGAAGTGGTGGCATTTGAGCCGAATCTGGGGTGCAGGGCGCAGTATTCCTGGAGGAGGGATGCGTGCTGTGAGCTCTTGCTCCCCCACTTGCGGCAGGTCCTTGACTGGCCATTTCGCCTCGTTGGGCCTCAGTATCCTGTAAAACGGGGTCAGCAGGAGGAGCCAGGTCCTGGGCTGCTTTGGGGATAACCCCGGCGAACGGTGGGCCGAGCCTGCGCAGTATGTGCACTCTGTGGGTGTTTCTGTTAAATTATCATTACCACCAATGCTGTAAAAACTTCAGACGAGCCCTGACCGGAGTGGCTCAGTGGGCTGGGCGTCATCCCTTAAAGCAAAAGGTCGCCAGTTCAATTCCCAGTCGGGGCACAAGCCTGGGCTGCGGGCCATGTCTCCTGTTAGGGGCGTGTGAGAGGCAACCGACTGATGTTTCTCTCCCTCTCTTCCTCTCTCCCCCTCTCTCTAAAAATAAAACCTTAAAAACCTTAAAAAAATAAAAACCTTAAAAAAATAAAAACCTTAAAAAAATTTTCAGATGAGCCTGCATCCCAGAGGAGATGGCATGGCAATTAGAAGGAGGGGGTGCCACCAGAGGAGGGGGCCCTGGCCTGCGCCCCCAACCCCATATCCAGCGCTGTGCAGGGGGAAGGAGGGCCTCAGCCCCAGCGCCCCAACTAATGAGTGAGCAAGGCCACACGTGGTGGCTCTAATTTGTGTCACAAGAGCAATTAGCGCACAGGGCCGGAGGCTGAGCGGATGTTTGCTGGGTGATTCCGCCCCCAGGGGCTGGGAGCTTCCCTGTCTCCTGTTTTCCTGGAGACCCAGCCAGGGGAGGCCCAGGGCAGAGAGCGAGGGTTCTTGCCTGCCTCAGCCTGGGGGCTGCGCTGGGGGATGGGGCTGCTCGGCACCACTGCTTTCTCCAGCTTTGGCCAGGGGCTCTGCAGAAGAGGGATCTGGGGGCCAGGCCGCCCCAGCACAGACGACGCCTTTGTGTGACGCAGAGGTGCCCCTCCCAGGCAGCGTGGGGCTGGGGGGGCCTCAGGCACCCCTGTAGCTGGTGCTGCAGAGAACCTGTTGGGGCCACCGGCCTGGGGTCCAGCTGGGGGCCTGGCCGCACTCAGCTCTGACGGGGGGATGGGCGAGCCCTTGCTTCCTGTGTTTACTGCGGCAGGACGGTCGGGTGGGTCCCCGGGGGGCCGGGGTGGATCCGCCTGCTTCCCCTGCACCTCCCGGTGGGGCGTGCTGCCACGTTAGTGTGGACGCCGAGCTCATGGGTGACCTGGGGCGGGGCCATCAGCCAGGTCCCCTCACCTTTCATTTGCTTTGTTCCAGCTGCACTAACTCAAGCTCCATCCAGCCTCAGGGCCTTTGCCCAACGCTGTGCCCTCCACAGGTCCTTTCTCTGCCGCCTTATCTGGCTTGCTCCCTCCCACGCCTCCTGAGGGTCTCGTGTTAAGGCCACCGCCTCAGAGAGGCCTTCCCTGCCCTCAGACTGGGTTGGACCCCCACACCCACTGCTCCCTGCCCAGTACCACGCACTGCAGTTGTAGTTCACTGTGGGGCCCGTTTTGTTCTACATTCGCCCTCCCCGGTGGTCCGTGACACCCAGGCTCCTGTTCACAGCACCCAGCGGAGCACCCTGCATGGAGCGGGTCCCTGCAGATACTCGTAGAATGGATGCACCCGGGTTCGGGTGGTAAACTGTGGCTTGGAGCACACTGCTGCTCCTGTGAACCTCACTTTTTCAGTCTGTTAAATGGAAATACATAGTGCCCCCACTCCCCGCTGGACTCGGTGAGAGGACGGGCACCCCGGTGACTGGTGCCCTCTCCCTACCTTCCAGGGGTGCCAGAGGAGACAGACCAGAACCTGTCCAGCCCCGAGGAGGTGTTCCACTCTGGCCACTCCCGAAACTCCAGCTACGCCAGCCAGCAGTCCAAGATCTCCGGTGAGTGCCCACTTGGCCCCACGCCCTTGGCCTCCCGCATTCCCCGGCTGCCCCTGATGAGCCGCCCCGCCCGCCCACCAGGCTACAGCACGGAGCACTCGCGCTCCTCCAGCCTCTCGGACTTGACGCACCGCCGCAACACGTCCACCAGCAGCAGTGCCTCTGGTGGCCTCAGCATGACCGTGGAGGGCCCCGAGTCCGGCGAGCGCGAGCACCGGCCTCCCGAGAAGCCCCCGCGGCCGCCCCGGCCCCCGCTTCTGTCTGAGCGCTCCTTTCGGTGAGTCTCGCTGCGCAGCAGCGCTTTAGAGAGCAGACCCCGCCCACCGCCCCCATGCCTAGCCCCCAGCCCCCAATGGCTCCTGCAGCCTTTGCCTCTTCACCTGTAACGTGAGGCAGGAGGGCCCCTGCCTCAGGGCTGCATGGTGGTGATTCAGCCAGTTGGTGTTTGCGAGGGGTGGAGCCCTGACCTGGCTGGCATGCGCATGCTCAGTTAGTGGTTGCTCTGTACGCCTTAGGGCACCTTGCGTCCCCCGCGTAATGCCGTGTGGCCCTTCAGAGCCTCCGTGTCCTCACCCCTGAGAGCAGGTAGTGACGGCGCCTGCAGAGCGGGGCTGCGTGAGGGGAGGGCCAAGTGAATGCCATCTGCGCGAGTTCCCACGGGCACTTCGAGCGTCGTGAGCGAGGAGGCACTCGCTGTTGTCCTCGTGGGGCCCGTCCCCCTCACTGACTGTCGCAACTGCGCCCGCTCTGCTCCAGGCGGAAGAAGGACTCGATGGAGAGCCACCCGCCCTGGGTGGACGACACGCGGATCGACGCGGACGACATCGTGGAGAAGATCATGCAGAGCCAGGACTTCACGGACGGCAGCAACTCCGAGGGTGAGCCGCCCGCCGGGCGCCGGTGCGGGGCGTGCCGTGGGGACTGTGCTGCCGGCTCCGGCCCTGCCCTGCTCAGCCTCCGCCCTCCCCTGTGTCCCCACAGATAGCAACCTCCGGCTGTTCGTGAGTCGCGATGGCTCCACCACGCTCAGCGGCATCCAGCTGGCCAACAGGTAGGGTGCAGGTGCAGGGGCGGGTGGCTAGGGTGGCCCTGGGAGGCGTGGTGCCGAGACCAAGGTCTCTGAAGCCTACTGACCTGCCTTGGAATGCCAGCTCTGTCACCACAGGGTGACCTGGGGCCAGTCACTGCTCTCCGAGCCTCAGTGTCCCCCTCTCTCAAAGGGTATGAACCACATCTCACCTAGAAACCTGGGCAGTGTTCCAGAGGTAACCTTGGAAAGCCCCTAGCACGGGGCTCAGCACAGACCAGGGGCTTAATGATCTTTATTTTGGACCCGCCTTTCCCTTCCTCGTGGATCTGGGAACCCCTTAAAAATGAAGGTGATGACCCGTTTATTGGACAGGTATTACTGAGCGCCAGGTGCGCATCAGGCGCTGACTGAGGTGCTGGGCGTACAACAGTAAGCAGCAGTTTTCTGTCCTCGTGACGTTCAGAGACGAGGCGGTGGCGGGATCACACGTGGGCTTGCAGTTTGTAGAATGCCAGTGCCCTCTCAGTCGTTTATTTACAGTGTTCACCGTGCGCCTGGCTCAGTGAATGAATGAATGAATGGGTGGGTGGGTGGAGGGGCTTCCCACGTGCAGGGTTGTGGGGAAGGCTTCCCCTGGCTCCTCACCCCGATCCTGTGGGCAGGGCAGGACAGTGCCCATTTAACACCTAGGGCCAGAGCTGGAGGAGACCTGGCTGGGCTGCCCAGGGGCCCCAGGCCTGCCCCCTGGCGCTGCTCTGCTGACCCCTGCTGGCAAGGCACAAAACTGCATATGCCATTGCCCTGTGGCCTCCTCGGCTGTCCCCAAAAGGTGGGCAGGGAGGAAACAGTGACCTCTTGAAGGTTTGTGAATATGCCTCCTACCTCCGAAACTGGGATTCGGGAGGGAAGAACCAATCTGGCATCGAGGTCACAGCAGAGCAGCTTGCTGAGCCCAGAATGCGCACGACCTCATGGGTGGGCCTGGCCTCAGTGGGAGGAGCTCCCAACCTCCACGGCCCTCTGGGCAAGCCTCGTAATCCCTCTGAGCCTCTCACTTTCCTCACCTGTCCAGTGGGGTGGGGTGCAGCCCCTCCCTGCCAGGATCAATGTCGGGATGGGCTCAGCACACCCCAGTGTGGAGGCCACTGCTGCCCAGGAAGAGCTCGGCACAGCCTGTACGTGTCAGCTCTGGATCCCATAGACTCTGATACTTACTGTCTGTCACTTGGGCAAGTGACTCGACCTCTCTGAGCCCTCTTTGCAAAATGAGGCCAATTAACAGTGCCTGCTTATGAAGCACTTCCAAGGGCCTGGCCCAGAGGAGCATTGAGGAGGACAGGCTGACCTCTCTCCCCCCACAGGGTCTCCTCTGGGGTCTATGAGCCCGTCGTCATTGAAAGCCATTGAGGAGCGGGTGTCCAGGCTGGAGAAGGGCCCTGCCTTTGCGGGCGTCCAGACCCGCGTCATTCCACGAGGGACCTTCCCCTTTGGATCACCGTCCACGCCGCATCTCATCTGTGCCTCCTCTGTGCACTCCAGCCACAGTCCTGCCCCAAAGCCTCATTCCACTGTCCTCCCATCCACGCTGGGACCCTCCCGACCTTCTGGGGCCTGGGCACCACTGTGAACATTCTTCTCTCAACCACTAGAGGGCAGGACACATGGGCCCATGAAGTAGGTGGGCGAGACAATGATGGCCAGAACGCCCCACTGGTGACTGACCTGGTCCCTCGATGAGGACGTGCAGCGGATCCTACACACACGGAGCTGCTCGTGGCCGAGGGGCCCCTTGCCCTGTCCCCCGCTCCCTCTAGGAGCACCAGCTCAAACCATGCCCTGGCAGGGCTCTGTTCCATTGCCCCCATTCCCTTGGGGGCAATTTCACCCCCAGAATCCTGCCACCGTGGCCCTGTGACTGCTTAATGCTTCAGCTGTCCCTCCCCTGTGCCCTGGGGGACCTGCCGGCGGCCTCCTCCTGAGAGCCAAGACCTCAGACCCCAGCCATGTTCCAGATTGAGACTCCCTCCCCCAGAGAATGTTCTCCTGCTGCCCGGGCAGCCCGCACTTTGCACACGCTTGTGTCCAGCACAGCCCCACTGGTCCTCGCCTGCCCTTCCCCTGATCCGTTCCCCAGGCTTCCTGGGTGCTGCCTGCTGTGCAGTCCGAGGCCCAGCTCTAGCAGCCCGGCTGGCACGGGGCCCTGCCTCTCCTCCCTCCAGGTAGCTGCAGCTCAGACCCGGGACCTGTGCCGAGAAAGGTCTGAGCTTAGGTGGTCGTTCCCCTCTGCCCAGGGCTGGGACCTGAGCAGCTGGTTTCCTGCAGGAAGCCAGAAAGGTACCTCCTAAGCCCTTGGAGGTCAGGGGCCTGGCTGGGCTGGGCAAGCGCCACCCCCTTTCTCTCCCCTCAGGGTCAGCTGGCCCAGGCCGGGGCCACTGCTGGAGGGGCAGGCAGGCTGTGACTGGACCAGCTGGAGCTGGCTTCCTGGCCAGAAAAGCCTCAGCCCTCCTCTGAAAGCATCTCCCTCTCTGGGCAAGGGCTGGGCGGGGTCCTTTAAGGTAGGGTGGTTCCAGCAGGGAGCAGTCTGGCCCTGCCCCTGCCCCCTCACTGAAGCCTCTGCTCTGAGCACTTTCTGCCCTCCGCCCCCCTGCACCACCCCCAGTCCTCATTACTTGCTTGAAGGTAGGTGTGGGCTGCCAGCCAGTCTCTGGACAGTCTCCCTGCCGCTCTTAATTTCACTCATTTTTGTATAAACCCAGCAGGCTGGTGTTTACTTAACCCTATACATTTTTTTCTTTTCTCCCTTTTTTTTTCTTTTCATTTTTTTTGTAGGGTTCACAGTTTGACATTTTTTCCTCCCCCAGGTGAGGGGAGGTGGTTCTGTTCTCTGCCCTACCCACTGACTGGGTCCCCAGCAGGGCTGGGGATCTGGATGGGGGGCCAGGATACTGGTTCTCTCTCTGGTAGGGGTGGGGGTGAGGGTGTCCTCCCCAGGCTGGGAGGGCTCCTTGCCCCTCTGCCCCAGCTGGCACGAGTTGGAGTCTTCGTCTTAGAACCTTCCAGCATTGGGACGAGAGCATTTCTAGGATTTTGTTGTTTTTAATCACCTAACTCTTTTAGAAAAAGAATGTCAGCAGGTGCCTGCCGAAGCAGGATAGCGCATTTGCTCCGGCTGGAGGAGGCTCTGGTCAGCTCTGTGGGTCCCTTCCTGTCCCGTAGACCCGTGGCACTTTACAAGGCGGCTGGCTGTACTGTCTCCAGATGAAGTGACTCCCAGAAGATGGGGGGTACCACCCTTCCCTCCTGTGTCTGCCGGACCTCAGCCCAGTGGGAAGGTGCATTCAAGGTGTATTTGGTGTCTGAGTCAAAATTCTGGGGCATTAGACATGTAATGTCATTAGACATTAGACATTAGACAAAACAGCTGGCTTTGGTGCGGTTGGGGAGAGCCCCCAAAAGTAGAAACCCTAGCTCCACTGTAGATGAGGTCTGAACTTGACAGTCACCCCAGGAGACAGCCTCCCAGGCCAGGCCCTGGGCCAGGGTCATTGGACTGAGAATTTGGCCGTAACCAAATTAATGCTGGCCAGAGCCCTGGCCTCATCCCCGTGTGGGAGCCTCCGGTCCACTCAAGCTCAGTGAATCCCCCCTAGGCGCCCACAGCTCCTGGACTTAAAAATTCTATATAGAGAGACAGAGAGGAATATATTAGAGATATTTTTGGAAAGGATTTGGTCTATGCAATGTCAGTTTGGAATCTCGGAAGACAGTTTAACGTTTTTACTAGGAGATTTAAAGAAAATAAATAAAGGTCTACAATATTTTTAGGTTATTTTTTTTCCTGGTCACCCCACAAACTGACCACATGGCATGATCTGCCAGGACGGAGAATGTCCACGCTCCCCTCTCTCTAGGGAGGTGAGCGGGGAGATGGGGGGTGGGGGCGGGGAGGTCTTCTTTATTTTTTTTAATTCCCCTCTTTCTAACGGAACGTCGCCACCACCACACCCTGATTCAGTGGGCTGTGTTTGTATCTCTGTCCCAGCTTCTACTGTAGAAAATAACATTGTAAAGGGGAATCGGCCTAGTGTCAGTGTCTTGATTTGGGGGGAAAAATAAATGTTGCAGTTTTTGTTCATTAATGGCATGGGGGTCCTCATCTGTTTTGCCGACTTGACTTTGGGGTCCCAGATACCACCAGATGGATGTAAGGTGATGCTCTGGGGGCGGGGAAGATGCAGGTGACCAGGGTTCTCCAAGTCCTGGCTGAAGTCACAATAATTCCCACCTTTACTACACCAGAGTCCTGGGGAGGAAACGGAGGCCCAAAAGTGTGGTTTCTTGCCAATCTCAGACCTAGTAAGTGGCAGCCCCAACCTCAGAGCCCAAGTTCTAACGGCTCTGCAGACCTCCCCGGCGGTCAGGTGCCCCTAACAAGCATGCCTGAAGACAGCTCTCTGTGCCTCTGTTTTCTCAGCAGCAAATGAGGTTGGAGATCAAATGAGGACCTGCGTGAACAGCTTGACCTAAGGAGGTGCTGAGTTTGTTCCCAATCTCTAAATCTCCAGGCTGGGGACTCTGGCTCCCTGCTTCTGTCTGAAGTTACAGAGGAGTCTGCACCAAGCTCTGAGACACGCATGTCACCCTGGACCCTAATGAGCTCAGAAGTGGCAGGAAACCTGTGGCTTTGGATAGGCAGAAGCAACCAGACTATCAGGCCTTGCCCCTGCCACGGTGCTGCCTTGTCCCCGCCATCCCTTTTCAGGGCTGATGCCCAGGCACAGCCCCTGAAAAGTCTGGGGGCTGCTTCTCAGTCCCCTTTTCCAGTATACACCTGGAGACAGAAAAGTTGGCTCTCAGTGGAGCCCAGTCTGTCCTGAGACAGGGAAGGAATTGGGCTACAGAGCAGAAAGGGTTGCTCCTTTGGAACGCAGTAATGCTAAGTAAAAAATCAGCACACAAAATGGGAAGAAAGAAAAAAGCATGCTCCTATGAGCTTTGGGAAGGCCGTCCCCATCATCAGAGATGGCTCAGACAACCCAAGGTGACTTAGGCTGCCAGAAGGGGCTTTCCAGGTTCAGGCCTGATCTCCACCTGCCATCCCCACCCACACCCCACCACTAAATGCTGTACACTATAACATTCCAAGACCCAAAAAGCCACCAAATGTTAAAGCCGGTTGGTTGATTCGAAGCTCCTACTTTGTTCGAAGCTCCTACTTTGTGCGAAGCTCAATTCTCGGCACTGGTGATACACCCCTAACTATCCGTAGGGAACTCACAGTCCCTTGAACCAAATCAAGTCAATCAGCTAATTCAAACACGGTGACAAATGTCATCAGGGAGACACTTGGGGATGTGGAGCAGTGAAGAGTACAGGCGATGGTAAGGGGACGCCACCCCATCCCTGAGGACTCCGACTAGCCCCTCCTCCTCCTACTCCGAACCGGGGTGGGGGGGTGAGCGTTCTCTGCATCCTCTGCTCAACAGACAAGTTAGGGCCTCGGGACGAGGACTAGGGCCCTAGGTGCTGGTGTGGCTTCACCACAGCCACGAACTGCGATCTCCCGCAAGTCCTCGCCCCTCTCTGAGCCTCATTATCCCCATCTGAAAAAATGAGACTTCTGGTCCCCCACCCCACCCCACCCAGCTCTGGCCTTGGGACTTGGGGAGATTTAGAAATGGGCTTTTCTTCTGGGGAGAGATCGACTGAGGCCACGAGTACCAGCCAATCTGGATTCTCAACCCTGACCCATTACCTACGAAGATTCGGAAACAACTTCTCCCACAATGCTCTCGAGAAACTACATTTCCCGACATGCAAAGCGGGAAGGCGGTGCGTGCCCGTCTTAGATCGCGTAGGCCTGGGCCGGCGTAAGGACTACGACTGCCGGCGTGCCACGAGGCCGAAGGCCGGAAGGGCCCGGATCCGGAACCGGATGTGGCTTGGTGCTCCGGGGCGGAGCGCGGGGAAATGGTGAGCGTGGGGCGGGATGTTGGGTTTGGGGGTCCCGTGGCTGTTTAGGAGCCAGGGTTCAGCGTTCGGATCCGGGATTGGCCCCCCGCCGGGCCATTGTACGGATGAAAACTCCAGACCCGGCGCTCCGCCAGTATAATCAGGCTGCGACGCACCGCCCCCCCATTAGTACACCTAAACGGAGAATCACTTAGTCAACTAAACCCTCCCTTTTCTCCAGGCCACGGGGGCAGACCAGGTGGTGGGACTCGGCCTCGTCGCCGTTAGCCTGATCATCTTCACCTACTACACCGCCTGGGTGATTCTCTTGGTATGTGTACTTACCCCGCCCTCTCTCATCTCCCTTCATGGATGTAGCAGCCGATCCCTAACATTATTTAAACAGCTATGTGACGGGAACTGTGCGAGGTGCTTTACCGAAATATTTCATGAAATGCCCGGAACAGCACTAAGAGGAAGATGCTTGTGCTGTCCCCGTTGTATAGATGAGGAAGCTGAGACTCGGGGAGAAAGGTCGGGCCCGAGGTCCTACCCTTACCTGCTACACTGGAAAGCCCTCTTCCTGATTTGCCCTGCCCCTGAAGGGAGGTCTAGTCCTTCTGGTTATCCTGCTGGCTCCTGGGCACGATGGGTGCCAGTGGATTTTGTGAAGGCCTTTAGGATTTGGGGTGTGGAGTGGTTGTTGGTTACTGCTTAAGAAGTGCAGTGTGTTTGGAAGGCAAAGTTTTGCAGAACTTGGTAGCCTTTGGAGAAAAGTGTGAGGCAAGAAGAGGTTGGAGCCCAGGCTGGGCATCACCCCAGGCTTCCTCGCGCACCGGTTTCCCGGGTGAGGGCCTTGCGGCAGTCCTTCATTCTGTACCCTGCCAGGTCCCCAGCACTACCAACGTAGGGCAAGTGCCCCGTAAAGAACTACTTCAGTGAAGGGCGGAAACAAACCAAGGCACACAGAATGCCATTACCTTAAAGAAAAGCAAATGCTGTCCCAGTGGTTTGAGTGGGGCAACCCCTGAGATGGAGGAGGTGGAAGGTGGGGTTTGGGGGTGCCCAGTAAGGCTGGGAATGCTCACCAGAGCTCTGCCCCGATGCCAGCCATTCATCGACAGCCAGCATGTTATCCACAAGTACTTCCTGCCCCGAGCCTACGCCGTTGCCATCCCCCTGGTTGCTGGCCTCCTGCTGCTCCTGTGTGTGGGTGAGTCACCACGCCCGGGGGCGGGGCGGGGGGCGGTGACCCTCTCTCACCCCTGAACCTGTGCTGCATCTTGGCACTTGCTGGACTTCTGCTTGAGGCTCCTTGCCCCGAACTCACCTGGGGAGTTTCCTGCTGGTCCTTCAGGGCTACCATCAGTCCTCCAGATGCCTGGGGCCCGCTGGGCTGTAACGGGAAGTCTCCCTTTGCTCCGCTCATACCTCAGTCACCTCTCACCCCCTGGTCACTCTGGCTCGTGACTCCTGCACCTCTCTCCTCTCCCGCAGTTTAGTGTGTGGGTGTCCTCGGACGGTGTCTTCGTCATTACTGCGTTCCCAGCGCCTACACGGGCCGAGGCACTGAGTTGGTGCTCCATAAAGTGGTCTGGGCCCTGGCTAGTGGGGCTCCGTTGTTTGGGGCAGCATCCCATAACCAAAGGGTTGTGGGCTCGATACCCGGTCAAGTCATACACCTAGGTTGCGGGTTTGATCACCGATCCAGGTGTATGGGAGGCAAGCAATCAGTGCTTCTCTCTAGCATTGAAGTTTCTTGCTCCCCTTTCTTTCTCTTTCTCTCCAAAAGCAATGAAAAAAATGTTCTCAGGTGAGGATTAAAAGTAAATAAATAAATAAAATGGTTTGAATGAGTCAACAATCAGATGATGGGGTGGGCGGATGCGCGGTGTTGCGTGGGCAGGCGGGTGGATAGGGCGTTGCTGGTGAGCTTGACAATGGGGTGGATCTTGGGTCCCGTGGAATCTGAAACACTAAACGCAGCAAACGGCCTGTGGTAGGCACCCAGTGGTGTTTGCTGAGCGAATGTGGGTGGATGTATGGCTTGAGGGATGACTAGGGAGGTGACGGGTGGCCTGGAGGGGGTTCGGGAGGGGTTGGCCACGTGTACGGGCGGCCCCGCCACGCCGTGCCCTGCGCTGGCCTTCTAGCAGCCCGAGCCCTGATCTCACCCGGCCTTTTTCATCTGCATATTCCAGGAGTGTTCATCACCTACGTGATGCTGAAGAACCAGAAGGTGACCAAGAAGCCTCAGTGAGGGCCCACAGGGATGAGGCTGCCGACCCCTTCTCTGCGTCCCCTCTTGGGCATATGGAGGGCGGGGACCCACAGTACCGTCCGCACACTGCAGCCGCCTCAGGCGTGGCTGCCCTGCTGACGCCCCCGGGGATGGAGCTGTTCAGGACTCACCCCCGACTGACCAGAATCCCCACTCCTCCCCTGTTCACCCTTCCAGATCAGGAGGGAGTACCTGGAAGTCTCCTTCTCTCCCCGTTCTGGCTCAGGGTCTGAAAGACGCTCATCCTCCCTACCTCACCTTCAGACCCCCTGCCACTTTTTCCTCTGGGTTCTACCCTCTTGCCTCAATTTCCCTCCTGTCACTTGCTGATGTTGGAATTGGCAGGTTCTGAGACATCACGTGGCCTCTCCCCCCGTGTCCTTTTCCTCCGTGAAGGTAGCTTTCCCAGGTCTGATGTAGCCTGGGACCCCACAGGACTTCTGGACCTGGAAAGCCTAGGGGGAGGACTGACATGCCTCCGGACCGGGACCAGGCTTCAGGGCACATTAAGATGGTCCCAGCGGACCCCAGACCCACTTCTCATGGAGGCCCAGCCCCTCCGCCCTAGCACTGGCCTGTTGAGGAGCGGGACAATAAACGCTGATGGTGTTTCTGTCTCTGTGCCATCCCTGACCAGGGGCGCTGGGCTTTGGGGGCTGGAGAGGGGCTGGCAGGTGGTCACTCCATTGGCCTCGGGTCAGAAGACCCTGGTTTGGGCAGTGAAGTGCCTCAGGTGCCTCCTGGGTCATCCCTGGACTGGACAAAGACTGAGCCGGAACTGGGGTAGCTGTGGTTCTGACTCAGGGCAGCCCACAGCTGGGGGCTCCTGGCGATCTGCCGGACCCCGCGGCAGCCGTCACCGTGCCGCCTCTGTCAGCCCAGCCAGCTTGCACCGGTGTCTTAAGCTTGGTGTGTCTCAGCGGTGAGGGCTGCCGCCGAGCCAGAGCAGGGCCGGTTCTGCCGTGTTCAGGTTGACTGACCTGGCACAGGCCTAGCCCTAGCCCTGCAGCAATCCCTGCGTGCCCCTCTGGGCAGCCAGCTGTCCCGCTCACAGTGCCTAATGTAAGCCTCCATCCTCTCACCTGGAACGTTCATAGGTGTCATTCTCAGAGGCCAAGCGCAGGCACACCTGTGCTGCCCTCTCCCAGCACCGCAGGTGGAACTGCTCCCCTGGGCTTTGGGTCCCTCCTTTCCCACTGCTGTGGCAGGAGCCTCCTTTCTCCTGGGAACAGCCTCTGCCCAACAAGGTCGTCCTGGCGTTTCCTAACAGGGTCCCTTCTCACTTCAGGGACCTTCCATCAAGCCAGCGATTCCCCCCAGGTCTCTGCCCCTCTCCCCTTATTGCCAGACTTCCCAAAGACTATCACACCTGCTTCCTGCATCTCCTCACCTCGACTGTGCTTGGCCTAACCCCAGAGGGCTGCACCCACTCACACGACCAGTGGTGTCTGCTTTTTTTAAGTCCAAAGCACATTTCCTCAACTCACGCCATGTGTGGCCTGTGACATCCCCCTTCGATGCACCCACAGATGTTTTGATGTCTGATTCTGCCATCTTATGTCTCCCGTCCCCGCTCTGCCATGAGAGGGCAGGCCCCTCAGGACTCTGTCACAGGGTTTCCCACCTCCCACTCTTCCTGGGTGACCTGGTCTTCACGCAGACTTGCCCCCAGCCTGGCTATCTCCTGAGCGGTCACATGTTGCACATGCACCAGCCATCCAACTATGTCTCCATCGAATATCATCATGGCACCTCAGGATCATCCTGTCATGCCCTGAAGTCTCAGGACCCTCCCTCCCGGATCTGGCTCTCCCCTCACAGCCTGCGCCCTCTTGACCGGCATCATCCTGTGTCCCTGACCCCAGCCAGAAGCCTGGCAGACATCACTGACCTTGGCTTTCCTCTCCCATCCCCCTAGCCACAAGACCCCAAATACTGTCAATTCTACCCCTCATCCCCCAGCCATTCTGGATGCAAAGACACCATTCTCCGCCTTAGGTCACCCAAGTTTTCCTTGTGCTCTCCCTGTGCCCCTGGTCCCCTCCAAATGGACTGAATGATAGCCAGTGACCTTCAAAAACAACCGAGCATCATCTTCATGCACTTCTAATGCTTCTCCGGGCCTCCGCCCCTCTCCAAAGCATGGGCTGGCTGCCTGCAAGGACCCGCACGCTTGCTCTTTCCTACTCACACCACCCACTCCCACGCTGGCCTTTCCTTTTCTGGGACTCCCCGTGGCCCTTGCCACATCCCACTCCTGCTGGTTCAACATACACTTACCAAACTGGTTCGTGCCAGGTGCCGAGCCAGGAAGCGCGCCTTGCGTGGTTTCTGCCCTCCTGGCACCCCCATTCGAGGAGGAGGTTTGATCAATGAACAATCTCCAACAGTCTTACGTGTGATGAAGAGAAAGCAAGGTGATGTGATCAAGAACGAGAAGGAACACGACGAGGAGTCGACCAGGGTGACGAGGGAATAAGGAGCTGGAAGTCTGAGGAAAAGGATTTCAAGCAGAAGGAAGCACTCGCAGCGGCCCCCAAGTGTGAAAGTTTTTGGTAGCCAAGGACTAGCGGGGAATCCTGTGGCTGTGTAGAGGATGTAGGGAGAGTAGGTTGGGATGGGGCTGGAGAGTGGGCAGAAGGCGCTGGGACCGTGGGGGTGGGGGGTGTAGATTTTGTTTCAGTGCCCTGGGAATACCACTGAAGGCTTTCAGCAAGAGAGTGACATCATCCGATTTATACTTTTTAAAGATCTCGCTAGCAGCTGTGTTCCTCCCTCTCATTCACCACTAAATCCCCGAAGCCTAGCACTGCTCCTGGCTCATAGTATGTGGTAAAATGCATGTGTTGAATGAATGATTGTCCCGACTTCCTATGTATCCTGGAGGTAGTCACTTCTCTCTCTGGACCTTAGTTTCCCCGCCCGAAACACGGTGGATGGGAATTTCACTCCAGAGTGTGTGGGCGGGACTGTATTTAGCTTACCTGCCTCCTAGAGCAGCCCCGAGAATCAGGGGAGGAAAGCCCGGGAGGGGAGGGGAGGGTGGTCTTCCCTCCCAGGGACCACAGCCAACGCGCCGCGCCCCCACCCACCTCACCCTGGACCATAGTGGGAAGGATGCTGCAGCTCTGGGGGCGGGATCCACAGGCGACTCCCGCGTGGATTGGGTGCAGCCGTGGCCCGCATCGCGCTATTCGTCGGTCCAGAAGCAGGGGCGGGGCCCGGCTCCTGCAGCGGGGCTGCCCAGCGGCGGGGGATGCGGCCAGAGCCCGAGAAGCTGCTGCGGGGAACCATGGCCGCGCCGAGCCCGGGGCCCCGCGAGGTAGGTGCGGACCCGAGAGAGGACAGGAGAGGGAAGGGTTTGGGAGCAGGAGCCGGGCCTCCCTCCGGTGCGGGGCGGACACACCCCTACCCAAGCTCAGGAGGGGTCCTGCACTGGGCGGGGACCAGGACACGCCCCACGCGGAAACCTCAGGTATGAAGGAGAAAGCCTGGAGAGTATCCCTCGAGTTAATTTCTTCAGTTTTTTCTGGGGGGTAATGGAGGTGATAATAAAACCTCCTCCTTCATAGGGCTGTTAGGAGGGCCAGCTCTCAGCCAGTGCTGGTCTCACGGCGGGTGCCCACTACTAATGGGTCAGCGGCTATGATCTCTGCTCCGTGCCGATCTTCCGAGCTGGCCCGGAGGAACTCAGCACAGAGGAGCAGAATAGATGACTGAATCACTGGCAGCGCGCACAGCTCCTGTCAAGGAGGGCTCCTGTGCACAGATCTCCAACTCCACAGCCACAGCAGTCAATATATGCCACCACGGTCGCTGTTAGAGTTCTCATTTTACAGATGAGGAAACCAGGCCCAGGAGGTCAGGTGGCTTACCTGAGGTCGCACAGCTGGCGAGGGACGGTCAGTCTTGGGCCAGGTTTGGCTGCGGAACTGCACCCTCCGCTTAATGCTAATAATAACCACTGCTCTATTTTGGGGGTGCTGACTGCATGCCAGCGACTGTGTGGCCCCTCTCAACAACCAGTGAGGGGGATACCAGAATTATTCGTATTTTACAACCGAGGAAACGGAGGCAGAGGAGGGCTCAAAGTAGTGGAGTTGGGACTCACAGTCATCTCTTTCCCTTCTGTGATGCCGCCACACGCTCACTGCTTCTTGTGCCTTCTGCCACCAGGTCCTGGCCCTCTCCCCCGAGGCTGGACGCAAAGCAACTACCTCAAGGTCCAGCCGCCGTGGCCTCCTCTGGCGTCTACGAGACAAGCAGCTGCGCCTAGGCCTGTTTGAGATCAGCCCGGGGCATGAGCTGCACCGGCTGACATGCATGGTGCAGGCAGGGCTGTGGGCTGCCACCCAGGTCTCTATGGACCACCCACCCGGGGTGAGTGGCAGTCTGCTCTACACACCCATGGCGAGCCCAGGCTGATGCCCTGTCTTACTAGTACTGTAGAGTTGGGGATCAGAAAGAACTATAAGGGGAGGGAATCAGGGGCGTGGTACAGGGAGGGAAGGGCATTCTGGGGTTGGGACTGAGACCAGGAAAACAGAAAGTCCAGGGTGTGTTGGGGGTGTGAGGAACCCCCTGACTCAGGTGGTTGCTGTGTGACTCTAGGTGGGCCTCTTTGGGCCTCAGCGTCCCCATCTGTGTAATGCATAATGACATGGCCTCTGGGGCCCTCCCAGCTCTGCCAGGGTGTATGATTGAGAAGGGACCCTACCCCCACCCCGCCAGCACAGCCCATCCTCCCAAGAGCTCAGGCTGGGACCAGGCTGGCTCAGCAGAAAGGGCTGCCCAGCTGCAAGCTCAGCAGCTGGACGGGCCCGGGTGAGCATGTGTGTTGTTTGTGTGTGTGCACAGTGTGATCACATCCCGCAGGTACAGTGACCTAGAGGGTCCGGGAGAGTGTAGGAGCCAGAGGGGGAGGGGTCCTCTAAATCTCATCGCCTGCTGAAAATCACAGCCTGACCTCATTGCCTGCTGATTATGTCCCATGGACCCCCAATACTCATCATGGCCTCAGGATCTTGTTGGTTCAAGGCCAAGAGCCAACTGCCCAGCCTAATTCACACTCCATCCCTCCCTTACTTCAGCCACGTGGGCCCTCCTTCCCTTCCTGGTGGCCACCAATGCTGTTCTCACTGCACTGAGCACCCTCCTCCTCCTCTCCACTACCCTTCAGATTTCAGCTTACAGATCATCTCCAGGAAGCCTCTGATCCTGTCCCTCCCAGGCTGAGTCAGGCAGGTCCCTTGGCTTCAAGGCCATCTCCTTTTACTGAGATGGCATCCAGCTTCACTGTGTGTCTGGGCGAATGTGCCAGGTGCTAGGGACCCAGCTCTGGAGGAGACATACCCGAGACCTGCCTTCGGTCACTCTCGTCTTCCCTCCAGCTCTGGGGCCATCTGCAGGCCCCATCTGCCCCCCTCAGGCACACCCAGGGCGGTCCCTGTTTGCTGGAGGAATCAAATTGGGGAAGGGGTGAGGCCAGGTGGAGAACGCTCGGAGATCCCAGGTCTGGCAACGGGGAGCCGAGACTCGTTCTGAGTCCTTCTGCCCCTCCTCGCAGGGGCTGCCCACTGAAGAGGATTTCTCCGAGGTCCTGACCCAGGTTCACGAGGTAGGAAGCCTCAGAGCACTGCAAGGAGGGGGCGGATGCCGTCTTAGTCCTCTCTCCTCAGTTTCCCTGAGGGTGCAGAGCCTCCCACACGAGGGCCAACTGCACACGCCTGGGCCCCAGTGGACACTCTTGGGGCTGCTCTTCCTCCCCTGCAGGGCTTCGAGCTGGGCACCCTGGCTGGCCCGGCCTTCGCCTGGCTGCGCCGCTCCCTAGGCCTGGTGGAGGAGGACTATCAGGCCGCCCTGGGGCCCGGCAGCCCCTATCTGCAGTTCCTGAGCACCTCCAAGAGCAAGGCCAGCTTCTTCCTGTCGTGAGCTGGCAGCGGGGGTGGGGGTGGGGTGGGAGTGGTGTCCCGGGGTGGAGGGTGGATTTGGGGGAGAGAAATAGAATGGTCAGGTCAGGGAGGGTCCCAGCTAGATGGAGGCCGCAGAGGAAACTGAGGGCAAGGGCTTGGCCCTGGGGAGACTGCCACACTTGGACAGGAGAGGTCAGGGAGCCTGGCGGGAGCCGCTCAACCCGGCCTAGGCAGTGAGCTCTGCCTCCCGCCCCTCTCCCCCGCCCCAGTCACGACCAGCGCTTCTTCCTGAAGACCCTGCGGCGCAGGGAGGTGCGGGTGCTGCTCGCCCACCTGCCCCGCTACGTGCAGCACCTGCAGCGGCACCCGCATTCGCTGCTGGCGCGGTTGCTGGGTACGGCGGACCAGGGACCCAGGGACTGTTGGGGCGGGGGCGGGGAGGGAGCCAGGGAGTGGGGCGCAGAGTCACTGAACTTAGCCGGTGAAAGGGACTGGAGGTCGATCTGACTGCCGGCAGAAGCAGACTTTCCTAAGTGGCAGTTTAGGGGGACCGGGGATCGGGGGGACGGTGGGCGGGACCTAAAGGAGGCGGGGTTGGGATTGGACAATCCTTGGGGAGGACATGTGGGCGGGGCATCTTTGGGGGGCAGAGTCTAGAGGCGGTCGAGTCTCAGACTCCTGAGGAAGGGGTCTGGAGCCACAGCTGGACAGGCGGGATCGGGATGCTGCGGAACTCGAGGAGGCGTGGCCCGGAGCTGGAACTAGGATGACTTGGACCCTGGGTTTTAGAGTTTGGGGCCCCTCACCTGGCACTCTCTCTCTCTTTCCAGGAGTGCACAGTCTGCGGGTGGCCCGGGGCAAGAAGGTAGGTGAGGCCGAGTCGAGGGGTTCCGGGCCAGAGGGGGCAGCTGCAGGGTGAGATCCTGTCCTTGCTCACTCCCCACCCCTGTCCCCAGAAATACTTCATCGTCATGCAGAGCGTCTTCTATCCAGCTGGCCGCATCTCCGAGAGGTGAGTTGGCCTCGCGGGGCTTTAGTCCCCCTCGGAAGGTGCCACCGGAAGGACTCACACTCACTAGGTAGATGGCAAAACTGAGGCCCAGGGAGAAAGGACGTTCCCAGGATCTCCTGATGGGCCAGAGACCGCGATACCCATGACCGGCATCTCTCAAGCACTCGTTTGTCTTGGGCGCTGTGTTGAAGCATTTGCATTCATAATCTTTACTCCCGTAACAACTCGGAGGGGTAGGAGTGGGTCTCACCCCCGTTTTGTAGATGAGACACAGGGCCACACAGCTACTGTGTGAAGAGCAGGGACTGAAGCCCAGCCTGTGAGTGCCTCCCAGTCATGACTCTGTCCTCATTAGGCTCCCCAGTACTGTTCCTTGGGACCTCCTCGGGTTAGACCCCTGTGTCTGGGACACCCCGAGGCACGACTCGGTGCCAAGAGTCAGGCACAGGCAGGGGTAAAACCTGGACTGGGCTTCCAGAGGCCTGAGTTCAAGTCCCTGCTCTGCTCTTTACTTACTGTGTGGTCTCGGGCAAGTCAAAGAAGCTCTCCGGTCCTTTCTCTTCATCTCTGATACGGGGACAACAACAGAATGGGGTTGTGCTGAGGACTGGAGCAGTTACCTAGTGGAAGCTCTCATTTTTTTCTTGTTCCTTATTATTACTTGTGAGAGTCCCTGTGTATCTGGCGTCTGTGTGAAGCTGAATTCTGCCATGTCCCCCACTCCCCTCGCCCCCAGGTATGACATCAAGGGCTGCGAGGTGAGCCGATGGGTGGAGCCGGCCCCTGAGAGCAGCCCCCTTGTCTTGGTGCTAAAGGACCTCAACTTTCAGGGCAAGACCATCAACCTGGGTGAGCCACGGAGCGGTCACTGCCTGCGCTTCCTCCATTCAGGGTGAAGTTCAGAGGGTGTCCTTGGCACCGCCCTCTGCCCAAGTCAATTAAGAACCGAGATTCTGGAGTCAGGCAGAGCAGGGTTCAAATCCTGACTCCACAATTTAGTAGCTGGGTGACCAAGGCAAATTACAGCTGAGTTTCCTCATCTGTGACAGCGGGCAGTAATGACACCTGCCCTCTCGGGCACATGCGTGTGGAGCACCTTGCCTGGCGCACCACGAGCACTCAGGCAGGGTGCTGCTGCTTCAGCAGGGCCCCAGCGGAGCTGGCTGCTCCGGCAGATGGAGCTGGACACCGCCTTCCTCCGGGAGCTCAATGTGCTGGATTACAGCCTCCTGATGGCCTTCCAGCGTCTCCAGGAGGATGAGAGGGGGCCAGGCGGCCTCCTGTTCCGCACAGCCAGGTGGGTGCCACCACAGGGTTAGGGCAGAGTGCCACCCTAGGGCAGCCTGGCCACGCTTACAGGGTCAATTGCCTGGGACCCCTGGAGGAGGTGGTAGCTTCACCCCACTCCCTGTCGGACCCCAGGTCTGTACAAGGGGTACAGAGCCCGGATGAGCCCGGAGCTCAGAACCGCCGGCTGCTGCCCGACGCCCCCAATGCCCTTCACATCTTGGACGGCCCGGAGCAACGCTATTTCCTCGGTCTCGTGGACCTCACCACCGTCTACGGGCTTCGCAAGCGGCTGGAGCACCTGTGGAAGACGCTGCGCTACCCCCACCGCACCTTCTCCACCGTCAGCCCGGCTGTCTACGCCCGTCGCCTCTGCCAGTGGGTGGAGGCGCACACTGAGTGATCAGCGTCTGGCCGCGCGCTCCCCGTCTGGACAAAGGGTGCACGTTTGGAACCGCCTGTTCCAGCCTGGTCAGGGCGACGGGTCGGGCTCCCCTCACCTGCTGTTCCTCCAGCGGGCCTCCAGAGGGCAGAATTCCCTAAGTAATAAGACAACCTCTTCTGAGGGCGATGCTGTGCCTGGCGTTGTGCCAGGGACTCCCCACATTAGCTTATTCAATCTTCAAAAAATGGCTATTATTCTCTTTTTACAGACCACGAACTGGAGGCTCATGAGGTGAAGGGACTGAGCAGGCTGACTCAGCAATAAATGCTGGAACAAGGACTCAACTATGCCTTTCAGATTCGGGAGCCCTCTTCTTACTCACCAGCTCCTGCAGCCCTGTCCTCATGCTGTGGTAGAGAGGGGAGGCTGAAGGCTCCAGCTCAGGCCCTTTGTCGTCCAGATGGGGAAACTGAGGCCCAGAGACTGTAAGGGGGTTTACGCACGGGTAAGTGGCAAGGCCAGCCCGAGAGCCTGGGCCTCCCACCCCCTCCTCCCGGCTCACGGAAGGCCCGCTGGCCTCCTTCTGGGGTGTCCCCTCATTCCTGCAGCTCTGGGACACACTGTGTTGGGGCCGCTGTTGACCTTGAGTGAGTTCTGCCCTGCTCTAAGTCACCTTTCTCTTCCGAGAAATGGGGGCAGGGGTTGGCGGGCAGACCAAGGGCCCTGGCTGAGCAGACGTCACCAGGAGCAGAGAAGCAACGCGCCTGCCCAGCCCCTGATCATCCCTTCTCCTTCCTCCAGGAGACTGCAGCCCGGCCTGTGACATCGGTCCAGTCTGACCACACCCAAGCCAGCCTTTCCACTGGTGCTGCTCTGGGGGCCTGCCGTGTGACCGGGGCAAGGTGCTAAACCTCTCTGTGCCTCAGTGGTCTAATCTGTAAGATGGAAGGATGAAAATGGACCTCCTGAACTCATTCAGTATTTATTGAGCACCTACTATGGTTTTGGGGGACCTGGTGGGGAGCAGGAGGCACAGATGTCACCTTCGCAGAACTTGCGGTATGGAGTGTGGCGGCGGTGGGGAAAGCAGCCTGGTGTAAGGAACCCTTGTGACGGAGCATGGGACCATGAAGCTCAGGGAAGGGGCCCCCTCCTAAGTACAGCATGGGTGGGGTGGTCTCTAAGCTCTACGCTGAGAGCAGAAGGGTTGGGTGCAGCTCTGGAAAGGTCCCAGGCTGAGGGCACAGCAGAGGGTTGCAGTGAGAGAGCACGGCCTTTGAAATAAAGAAACACGTCTCTGTGGTTGGAGTTGAGAGCGGATGGGGAGAGTGTGGTGAGGGGCCGTGTGGGCCAAGAGCTGCCCCCCAGGACCGGATGATGCTGGGCCTTGGGAAAGCCACTCAGCTACTCCAAACACTGCTGTTCCGTCTGTCTTCAGAGGAAAGGAGGAAAAATGGCTGACGGGGAAGGGACAGGAAAGGGAAAGCTTACGTTGCAGGCTTGGAGTGTGCATTCCTGGGGGTACAGATATGCAGATACAGATATAAATATAGATCTGTAATTGGCATCACCCCTAGATACCTGGGTGACCTTCGTGACAACCTTTCTGAGCTAACACAAGCCTGGGAGAATTTCTGGTTCTGACTCAGCAGGAAGTCGAGACATCCGGTGTGCTCAGCTCATCGCCCACCCGGGAGATGGGTGGGTGGTGGAAACGCAGTCATGGTAGGGTAGCACAGCGGGGAGCTGGGGTTTGGCTCCACATTTACCTGGGGTCTGGATCCGCAGGGCTGAGTCAGAGCCCCAGAGTCCTGCACCCCTAAATGAGGATGATTTGGCACCTCCCTCCCTTGGGGTCTCTGGCAATGGCCTGAGGTGGGACAAGGAAATGACTTGCCCAAGACCTCACGGGACCTGGGACTCCTGGCTCTCCTAGCTTGCACATTCAGCAGACCTCGTGTGTGCTAGGCCCTGTGCAGATGCTGGAAATGCCCCGAAGACAGGGCTGGCCCGACTGCCCACATGGAGCTCAGAGTATGATAGGAGGGTAGGCCACAAGCAAGAGAACCATCATACACAGGATGATTTCTTCGCATGACAGTGCTTGAAAAAACATAAATCACGGTGGGACTGGAAAGATGAGAGTGCGGTGTTGGACAGAGTGGTTGGCAAGGAGTTGACACTTGAGCTGAATGACAAGAAGGAGCTGGCCATGTGATTAGAGCAATCCAGGTAGAGGGTCTGGCAAATGCAAAGTCCCTGAGGTAGAAATGAGCTCCGTGGGATTGGGAAGGGGGGCCCAGGTGGGCGGAGGGTGATTCAGTGGGAGGCAGGAGTCCAAACTGTGCAGGACCTTGGGCAGGGGAAGGACAGCGGCTTTTGCCGAAACCAAACTGAAGAACTTCCTCTGGCACCGCGGGACTTTCCCGCGGCACCCTGTAGAGGTGAGACCCATCCGCACCTGCACCAAGGGGCCCAGCATGTTTGGGCACGCCCCTGTCTCGGGGTAGCCCCAGCAAGAAGGGAGTTGCCTATCTGGGAAAGGAACCGTCCCTTCACCAGCCACAGTGGGTGACGAATGAATCCATTCTCACCATTGTCTCCTAGGGGTTGTGTCTGTGAAAACAGAAGCCTGACGGATGAGGACCTGGGGGAGGCTGAAGGGCCCTGGGTTTGGGCACCCACTGTATGCCGTGCCTTGTGTGAATGAGAGGCCCCAGACGGAGACTGACTTGGACCACTCCCCTTGAGGTGTGCCCAGGGCGGGGCGGAGGAGACCAGCAGGGTTTGTACTCAAAGGAGGCCTAGGGGCAGGAGCACTTCAGCAGGGCAGGGAGAGACACAGGGGCCTGGAGCCCCCGCTTGGGGGAGTTGGCTTGGCACCGGAGCGCAGGAGGCTTGGAAAGTTGCTGAGCTGGGTGCAGATACCCAACACGAATACTCTGAGGTTGTGCCCACACCAGAGCGCCTGAGAAACGGGAACCTGGACTCTGAAAGGGGGCCAGAGCAAGGGAGCAGGCTGGGGCCCTGCAGAGGGTGGTGGGTGTGGTAGGGGCGGTAAGATGAGCTTTCTGGCCTATGAAGTATTTTGTAAAAAACAAACAAACAAACAAACAAACAAACAAACAAACAAACAAACAAACAAACACTTTAGCCCTGGCTGGTGTTGCTCAGTGAATTGAGCATCAGCTTGCAAACAGAAAGGTCGTTCCTTCAATTCCCATGGGGCACATGCCAGGGTTGTGGGTCAGGTCCCCAGTAGGGGGCGTGCGAGAGGCAGCCAGTTGATGTTTCTCTCGCACATTGGTGTTTCTCTCTCTCCTATGCTCCCCTTTCGATAAATAAATAAATAAAACCTTTAAAAAAAAACACTTTTGATAGAAAGTATGCTTTCTGCTGTATACCAGAGGCCTCCCCGTCCCTGCTGCACCATATCTGCCCCTTCAGCCCTTTCTGACCCCTGGAGGCACTTGAGTTTGAAGTCTCCAAGGGACCCCATCTGAACCTTCAAATGGGACACACTTCAGCATTTGCAGACGCCCTGGACAGAGTTGTCTTGGATTTGGAGGACACTTGGGGAAGGGGTCCGTTGGGAAGTGACGCTCAGCGGTCAGCCAGCTTGAAACTCCAGGCTGCCTGGCCCCACGCCCCTGTTTCATTTTCCTACCGGTCCCCCAATTTCAGAAATGGAGAGACTCCAGTCGGACCGCAGCCACGGCTGAGCAATTCTGACACCCTCTAGGATGGGCCTTGCCACTAGCGGTTGCCCACTCCTAACCTGGGCAGAGGGTATTTTATTTATTTTTATTTTTAAGTTGAATTTATTTTCCACCCAGCCCCCCTACCCCCTACCCCTGACAGCTGTCAGTATGTTCTTTGTAACTATGAGTGTTTCTATTTTGTTTGTTAGTTTATTTTGGGGAGGAGCTTAGACAAATGACAAGGACAGAAAAGATGGAATAGGATGCTGAGCTCAGACTCAGACCCCCGCCCTGTAGCGACCCGCCTCCGGGCCCGGAGGCCCCGCCCCCACCCGGAGGCGGCCGGCCGTTCAAGTCCCTCCTTACCAGCGCTGGCGGCGCTCATAGGCTCCGCCCCTGACGCTCAGGCCCCACCTACACCATTCTCCTCCCCAAATTCGCAGCCCTAGCTCCCGCCTCCGGCAGCGCACATTCGGCTTCCAGCCTTCTGGAGCTGCGGCTTAGGCTCCACTAGTGCCCCGGGGCTCCAAATTTCAGCCCGGCTCGCCCGACCCGCGGGCCATGGAGCTCACAGTGTCGGATCGAGAGCGGTCGACGCGTCCCAACTTGCCCTCCCGGTTAGCTCCCGGCTGGGGGAGGGGGTAGTGGAAACCCGGAGAGGGGCGGAAATCCTGCTCCCTCACCCCAGGCCTCTTCGTGTCCCGCGTGTAGTGAGGTAGGAGGGCGGGTGGGAGTCGGAGCTCCTGGCTCCTGGTTCTCTCTGACCCAGACTTGATGGGTGACCTTGAGCCCAGGGTTTTCCCTCTCTGCCTCTCCTTCCTCTTCTGCACAATGGGATTTGGGTTGGCGGAAGAGTTCCCTAAGGTCACGGACTCCACCTCCTTAAGGACTGGGCCAGTGCTTTTGGAGTTTGGGGACTTCTGTATTGAGAAGCCATTTGCTTTGACCCAGCCTGTACCCTCCCTCCCCTGCCTCAGTTTCCTTGGGCAGTTTCCTCTGAGGCCTGGGACCCAGCTCTGAGTTTCTGGGTCTTGACAGGTGCCTGGCTCCCACCCCTTCCCGGCCCTGGAGACAGCAGCCCTCTTGCTGCTGAGTGGCAGCGACAGCATGAAGGCTCAGGTAAGTGGGGGAAAGAAAAGCGCACAGAGGACGCGGAGGTGGCTTCTGGCATAGCAGCCTCCGTGGCCTCACCCGCCCCAGGACTGACCACCCCTTCTGACCCCCCTGTTCCTGAGCTGGAGGAGAAGGGCAGCCTGGCCTCAAGGTCCAGCTCTGATCTGGCAGGCTGTGTGGCCCCAGGCAGGTGGTGTACCCCCTCTGGTTTCAGTGCTTTGCCCCTCTCCCCTGCACGTGGAGATAATACTTCCTGTGAGCATCTGGGAGGTCACCCAGGTGAGCCACCTGCCTGGGAGTGAGCTATGGTGTGAAAGTTCAGTTTAGCCGCTCTTGACCTGAATCAGGAGCCCCTGGTTGTGGGAGAGCCCTGAACGTTAGGGGAGCCAACCGCCCCTGGCTGCACTGAGACCTCCGGGTCCCTTGTGCACAGAGACGTGTGTCCGGCCTCACGGGCTCAGGGGCCGAGGCCTCAGGGGCTGTACTTCCCCACTTCACCCCCCGGCTGGCCACGCACAGACTTATTTTTAGAAATGATATGGTTTATGGGCAGAAAAAGTTGTGCCCGTTGGGTTATGCCGGGGGTGGGGGGGATGGTGAGAGCTACTTTTCCACCTGCGGTTTTCAAAGAGCACCAGCCAGCTGCTAGGTGGGTTCTGACCGTGGCTGAGGGACCTCTGCCTTGACAGGCTTAGACAAAATTAGAGCCAAGAGACACACAGGCGGTCACCAGCGTAGCCCAGCACAGCATGGCAGCCCTGAGTCGTGACCCCCGCCCCGCAACCAGACTGCCCCGCCTTGAAGGCTTGGTGGGGGCATCCCCAAGTCCGCCGGCAAGGCCAGCCCTCCAGTAGGGCTTCTCAGTACCATGGCTTTTGGCACAATGGTTTCTGGAGGCAGAGCCCCGGGACAGCAGCTTCAGTGACTGAAACCCTTTCTTGAATGACACTTCTCTCACATCCCCTCCTGGACCTCCTTGCTCGCCGAGGCTGCTGGCCCGGATCGTGATCCCCAGCTTGGCGAACTGCTGCTGAGTCTGCTAGGGGGCCGGGGTCCCGGGGCCCGGGGCCAGGGGCGGGCATACCGGCAGCCTCAGTCTCGGCTCTGAAGGGGGCTGGTGGCCCTGCTGATGGGCACCCTGCTGTCCCCGTGTGCACAGCACTTTACAGGACACAGAGCACTGTCCCCACTGTGAGTTTGCCCTGCGAGTGCTACGGGCCCGTATTTCGTAGAGAAGGAGAAAGGCCCGAAGAGGGGGAGAGGCGCATCCGAGGCCGCGCAGTGCGCCCAGGCTTCTGGTTAAGGGCATGGGCGCTGCAGCCTGGACTGGACGACCCGCCCTGCTCTTTTCCTGCCATGTGGCTTTGAGCGACACACTTCACCCCACAATGGTTTTCCCTACAATATAGGGCTCGTCTCCAGAGTCTCTGGTAGTCTGAGCCTGGCAGCCCGGAGAAAGGAGCTGTAGATTCTGCTGCTGTTCTACAAGCTGCTGAGCTGGAGTTCGGGCCCGTGCAGCCCCCTGTAGGAGCTTCTCGGAGCCCCAGGGACCCTCACTCCCACCTCATGACTGCTGTCTCCCCAGGGTCGGTTCCTGCTCATCACCCTGTGCTCCTTGGGCTTCTCCGCCGCCTACATCCTGCTCTGCTGCTGGGCCGACCTGCCCTTCTGCCTGGTCTCCTGCCTGGGCCCCCACCTCTCCACCAACTCCAGGCCCACCGTGCCAGGGCCCCTGCACTTCAGTGGGTATAGCAGAGTGCCAGATGGGAAGGTGAGTCGGCCAGGCAGCGTGTTGGAGGCAGACCAAAGATGCTGGGGTGCCCCTCCCCACTCTCTGGAGGACAGTGGGAACTGGGCTCATGCCAGGTCAGCCTGGGTCCGGGCTGGGCTCATCCGCTTATGAGCTGTGTGATACTGGACAGTCAGTTCACTTCTCTAAGCCCCAAGTGCTAAGAGGAAAGGGGTTTTGTTTTGTTTTGTTTTAAAGATTTTATGTATTGACTTTTAGAGAGAGGGGAAGGGAGGGAGAAAGAGAGGGAGAGAAACATTGATGTGTGAGAGATACATCTATCGTTTGCCTCTCACACGCCCCCAACCAGGGACCTGGCCCACAACCCAGGAATGTGCCCTGGCTGGAATAGAACTAGTGACCTTTCATTCTGTGGGACGGTGCCCAACCCACTGAGCTACACCAGTCAGGGCGGAAACGGGTTTTTTTTTTTTTTAAAGATTTTATTGATTTATTTTTAGAGAGGGGAAGGGAGGGAGAAGGAGAGAGAGAGAACATCAATGTGTGGTTGCCTCTCATGTGGTCCCCACTGAGGACCTGGACCACAACCCAGGCATGTGCCCTGACTGGGAATCGAACCTGCGATACTTTGGTTCACAACCCGCACTGGAAACGGGTTTTTAATTCAACAGATATTGCATTGCCTGGCTGCTGTCAGCTGAGTGCTGGGGGTGGGGGGGTGGCTGGCCCCCTGGAGCTCCCATTCCAGCGGGGGAGACAAACGGGACATTCTGGTGGTAGGTGCATTGTGTGCGTCTCTAGATTCAACTGTTGACTCGCAGTCCATTTGTTCAACAAGTGTGTATTTGGTGTCCTGAAAGTGTCTTGCCTTGTGCTGGTTGCTGCTGGGAATAGAGATGACACGGACACACCAACAGCCTAGAGCTCTCCCTCTCATGGGGAGGCAGGGACGCTGGAGCCCAGGGTGACGCGGTAGCTGTGCCCCTGCCCTGCGGCACCCACCTTCCCACGCCAGCTGTGCTGGGGGAGGTTCAGAGCGCTTTACACCCCTCCCCCTGAGGTCAGTGGCCCCCGTGGTAGGTTTCTTAGAGGCAGGCTGCGCTGACACCCAGCGCGGGCAGCTCCCGGTTCTGAGTGTCGGTCAGAGGGAGGTGTGCTCAGGAGCCGTGGATTGGAGGACACCTGTTTCAGGTCTGCGTTCCTCTGAGTCTCAGTGGCCTCCCCATCTGTAAAGGAGGGTGGTTGAAGTTCCTCTGTCTGCAGGGTCGCTGTGCAGGCTCACCTGGGGGACTCGTGGACAGTGTTCGGAACAGGTGCCATTGAAATATTTGATCAGGATGCAGAAACGACAGCGAAGGGGTACCCACACTGCAGCGCCCCACAAGTCCGGCCGGGCGGGACAGATGCTGGCTGGGGTGGGCTGGGCGGACCCTGGCCCGTCTTGCGTGGTGGTGACCAGTGTTCGTTTCGGACACTCAGAGCCCCTGGGCACGTGGGCTCGGGGTGGCCAGGGTCCCTGCGTTTGTGAAGAGAAGCAGGAAGTCCAAGTCTTGAACGTTAAGAGGGCTGGTTTTTGTAAATTAGGGATTAACTATTTTAAAGACTTTGTGTAGGACAAGCAGAACACCTCCGGGTCCTGGTGGTGACCTTGGATCTGAACAGACCTAGGTCATTATGAGAAGTTCATACTGAGGACAGAAGGAAGTCTTGTTCTTTATTGCTGGGATTTGGAAAATGGTCCTACAAGTTCCTCAATCAACATGTTAAATATGAAATGTCCCTGAGGGGGAAGTGACAGCGTGTCTTTTATTAACTGGAATTAATGTCCCATAGCCTTTACAGGGCTTTGTAAACCCTCCTGCCCCCCAGGAGGACACGGAGGCTTGGGGTGGGGAACCGGTCCTTTTCTGGGAGACTTGGCCCCTGATCCTGAGTGAGTATTTGTAGGCTGGTTGGCTCAGCTTCTGCCTCTTGGAGGGTAATGAGGTGGGGGCTGGGCCCTCACTGCGCTGTGACTCTCCAGGCACTTTTTAAACTGGTAAGAACAAACACTACACTTGATCTCGGCCGAAAGGCGGAGAAGTCATCTCTCCAGGCATTTTTTTAAAGATTTTATTTATTTATTTTTAGAGGGGAAGGCAGGGAAGAGAAGCATCTATGTTCAGTTGCCTCTTGCATGCCCCCTACTGGGGGCCTGGCCCACAACCCAGACATGTGCCCTGACTGGGAATTGAACCGGCAACCCTTTGGTTCCCAGGCCGGTGCTCAGTCCACTGAGCCACACCAGCCAGGGGTCTCCAGGCATTTTTAATGGAATCCTCACAACCTGGTCAAGTAGGTGGTATTTTTATCCTTATTTTACAGATGAGGGGATTGAGACTCCGTGAGGCAGAGGGACTTGCCCAAGGCCATACAGCCAGGGAGGGGCAGTCAGGGTTCAGGCTCAGAACCAGAGGCTCCCAGCATTGTTGTGGGCACTAACTATTCTGCTTCTATTTACTGAAGTGGACACCCGAGTGAGGCTCAGGCAAAGGGAGGACCTGAGTGATTTTGGAGAGCCGAGGTTTCTGGTTACTTAACATCGCGTGTAGACACCCAGCCTGTGCCATGCGCCGTGCTGAGTGCTTTATAAATGTTTGCTGCTGTGACTC
Source organism: Trachops cirrhosus (assembly GCA_028533065.1). Taxonomy (NCBI): domain Eukaryota; kingdom Metazoa; phylum Chordata; class Mammalia; order Chiroptera; family Phyllostomidae; genus Trachops; species Trachops cirrhosus. The sequence continues at coordinate 5,522,451 of CM052540.1, forward strand.
TAACGAAGACTTCATGATAAAGAGCTCGTTAGGGCCTCAGCAGAAGGGACGAGGGCCGTGAATGTGGCTAATGTAGAACCTCAGCTCTGTGGCTAGCTCCACCTGCCCAGCCTCCGTTTTCTCATCTGTAAAATGGGCTGATAAAGTGCTTTGCGTTGATAGAGGGGTGGCGTGAGGTCAGTAGGTGTACCTCGGGGGAGGAGCAGGGGCAGAAGGAGGTGCCCACACCTTTCTCTTTCTCTGTCTCTCCTTCCCCTGCAGCCGCTGGTCCGAGGGCCTTGCCGCAGCTGTGCTGTGGTGTCCAGCTCCGGCCAGATGCTGGGCTCGGGCCTGGGCGCCCAGATCGACGGTGCTGAGTGCGTGCTGCGCATGAACCAGGCGCCCACCGTGGGTTTCGAGGTGGACGTGGGCCAGCGCAGCACCCTGCGCGTGGTCTCGCACACAACCGTGCCGCTGCTGCTGCGCAACTACTCGCACTATTTCCAGCAGGCCCGAGACACGCTCTACGTGGTGTGGGGCCAGGGGAAGAGCATGGACCGCGCGCTGGGCGGCCGCACCTACCGCACGCTGCTGCAGCTCACCAAGATGTACCCGGGCCTGCAGGTGTACACCTTCACCGAGCGCATGATGGCCTACTGCGACCAGGTCTTCCAGGACGAGACGGGCAAGAACCGGTGAGCTGGCCTGCCTGCTGGGGTCTCCCTGCTGGCTCGGGGTCAGCAGGGACGGAGGCGGGGTGGTCCTGCCCCCTCAAAGGGAGCAGGAATCGGAGAGACTGTCGTTCATCACGTTATCACCAAGCTCAAGGATGCCAAATGCGGTGAGGCGTTTGGGGCCTTGTGAGCACTGACCAGCGTAGGGACAGCGTCAGGGAGCCCTTCCCTCTGCAGGGGGTGCTCTGAGATCTGAACTGGTCTCTGCAGTCCCTTCCAGAAAATGAAAGGAATGGTTACAGCATGAGCAGCCCTGCTCACGCCCCAGGCCCTGGGTTAAGCACTCTGCATTCAACATCTCGTTTTATCCCGGCCTCCCCCCACCCCCCGCACACATGGGCTCCTCCCCTGCCCTGTAGCTCAGGAAGTATAGCTGCCGGCCTCCAGCTTTCCACTCAGGTCCCCTCGTGCCATCACCTGCCACATACATTGGGGTCTTGCATCTCTGACAGGTGCCACCGCCCTCCTCTGCCCTTGCAGCACCCACCTGGCCGGTGTCCCCGCTGCCCCTGCAGTCCGAGCTCCACTCACCCCAGTGAACTCACCCCAGCAGTCACCTGCCCTCTACCCTACAGGAGCTTCTCTTCACATGGAGAATAAAGTCCAGACTCCCGCCTCCTCCCCTCCCCCGGCCCATAAGCCTTGTATGATTCGGCCCCTGCCTGCCCGGCTCCAGCCTTACGGGCTCCCTAGGCTTCCTCACATCTCCACACGGGTTCTCACCTGCATGCCTGTGCGTACATCATTCCTTCCGCCTAGAATGTTCTTCCCCTAAACCTCCCCAGGACTGACTCCTTCTTGCCATTCAGGCCTGGGTGGAATGTCACCTCCTCAGAGAAGCCCTCCCTGACCACCCCATCTGATGGTCGCCTCGCACCTGACACTCTTCATTCCTTTGTTTCCTTGTCTTCTCAGCGGCTCTCTCCCAGCTGCCTCCTCCTTTGAGAATGTTAGCGTTGAGTGTGGCAGGTTCCTGGCCAGCACAGGGCCTGAGAGGTGCCCCGTTTGAGGGAATGAACCACCTCATAATGCTTCTGCAGAGGTGGAGGTGAGTGGCTCTCAGCTGGGAGAGTGACCAGTGCTGGTGTCCTGAGAGAGTGGAGCCTGGGGTGGCCACACAGCCCCTTGTTCCGAGTTAGGCGTGGAGACGTGGGGGGCTGCTGGGCTGACAGTGTTCCCGCCCCGCAGGCACCTGTAACGATCCCCGCTCCGCAGGTGGGTCAGTGAGGCTCAGGGAGGTTCATGAACAATCCGACACCCCAGGGCAGGTGCAGGCTTCGAATCAAAGACCGTTCGACTCCAGGGAACCCCCTTTTCCCACTTTCAGCCACTGCTGTGCTGCCTCCTGCTGTCTCCCCAGGCGTGGTCCCTTGGATCCGGAGAGCACGTGGCCGGGCCCCCCACCTGCGGGTGGTGAGGCGTCGAACAGTCCTGGGTTTGTGTCCAGCTCTCCCTCTTGGCCGCTGCCGGCCTTGGGCTGGCTCTGTCCCTTCCCCAGCCTCCTCCAGGACCCTCTCCAGTAGGGGGTCAAAGTGAGTGGCTTTGGGCCCGGAGGGTAACCAGTGCAATGCCTTGAAAGAGCTGAAGCTAGAGCCTCCACAGGCCCCGGCTCTGCGTGGGGGGAGGCAGCCGGGCTGACTCTGTGCTCCTCCCCTGCTAGGAGGCAGTCGGGCTCCTTTCTTAGCACCGGCTGGTTCACCATGATCCTCGCCCTGGAGCTGTGCGAGGAGATCGTGGTCTATGGAATGGTCAGCGACAGCTACTGCAGGTAAGGCCAGCCGGGCCCTGGGCGGGAGGGGGGCTGGGGAGGCCGGGAGGGCTGTGGGACTCATGCCCGAGGATCTGGGAGCTGCAGGGCGTAGGGTGTGTCAGCCCCCTGGTGGGCAGCAGCGGAAGCACAGATGTCCCTGGAGCTGGCGTCCAAGGGGAAGGGGCTCAGTCTCTGGGGCAGGCTCCGTGCCAGTCTCCACTCTGCCAACGTAGCCTTAGGTCAGTCACGCCGTCTGCCAGAACCTTCACTTCCTTGTTGTGAAGGAGAGAAAATATTCGTACCTTCTTCGGAAGGTTATGGCAATGTTTGCATAGAGAATAGCCTAGGGAAGTACTTACTGCGACACGGGGACCAGTTACGTGTCAGTGATACATTACGTCTGAGTTTTTCCTTCTGACGTTACGTTTCAGTACTGTGGTACCTGTCAGGTTCACAAAGGTTCCCACGTTTTCACCCTCTCTTCTCTTCGGGACGTACTGGTTGAGCGCGCGGGCGAGGTGGCAGGGGCCGGTGCGCCCTCTGCTCAGGCCCCTGGCCAGGGCCCAGCCCCAGAAAAGCACTTTGTGGTCTTCACCTTTTTTTTTTTTTAATTGAGTTTAGACAGACAGAGATTCGCTGGGAGATTTGCAGAGAGGCAGTCTGTTAGCCCACTTACGTATGCATTCACGGGTTGATTCTTGTATGTGCCCTGACTGGGGATCTAACCCGAAACCTTGGCGTATTGGGACGACGATCTTACCAGCGGAGCTACCTGGCCAGGGCCGTCTTCATCTTTTTGACCTACAGACTCAGCCTGGAAGGTGGATATCACCGTCTGTGATTTACAGAAGGGCTGTTGAGGACTATGGGGTGTGTCTCCGGCCTATCCTCAGCCAGCTGGCAAGAGGCGGAGCCAGGACTGGATCACTGGCCTTGGGGAAGCCGCCCTGCCCCGTCTCTGCCTGGTCTGGCCTCCTTTGAGACCAGGAACGGGACTCCGCGGGCCTGTAGTACCTGGTGAGGGTGGCCGAGGTAGGCGCAGGGTCTGGCGGGAGGTGGGAGAGTTCTGGTGCCCCACACCTGTCCCTGTCCCCCACCCTGCAGGGAGAAGAACCGCCCCTCAGTGCCTTACCACTACTTCGAGAAGGGCCGGCTGGACGAGTGTCAGATGTACCTGGCCCATGAGCGGGCGCCCCGCAGCGCCCACCGCTTCATCACGGAGAAGGCGGTGTTCTCCCGCTGGGCCAGGAGGAGGCCCATCGTGTTCGCCCACCCGTCCTGGAGGGCCCAGTAGCCCGCGGCCCAGCCAGCCACGATGCCTTCGCCAGGCCTCTGTCCTATTCACACCCCACCAGAAATATTTATTTTATGGATCCGGCCCCTGCCACATGCCAGGTGGACCTAGGGTTCCTTCCTGCCCTGCCCTGGGCACACTCAGAGCCATCGTGGGCCTCCAGACTTAAAGCGGGAGTGGGGCATGGTGACCTTTGTACCCTCCTCCCATCCCTGAGTAATTGATGACTCAGTACTCCCTGAGTAATCTGAATCTTAACTAAGGGGTTCATCCCACCTCGGGGTCTGTCCAGTGGCCTTTGCCCCCAGGGCTGATGGTCCCCCACTCACCAGCTTTGCAACCTTCGAAGTTGCACCGGCCCTGGTCCTCCCTCTCCACACTCCTCCTCCATGCACTTTTGGTGTCGCACTTCCCCGGCTGGTCGCCCTGGTCAGGGCAGCCCAGAGCATGGGGCTCGTTGAGCAAAGGGGCATTCGAACTGTGACTGCCAGGGCCACCTCGAGTGTACGGGTAAACTGTGTTTTCTGGAACCCTGTCTCCGGTGTGGTTGTGTCTGGGGGTCAGAATCGGGGCTGCTCTCCCTGCCACGATCCTGTCACCTGTTGCTCCGAGGGCAGGCCAAGTCCTGGGGCCCCTCTCCTAACCCGTCCCGTCTGCCTGCATGTTCCTTCCCCAAGAGCCTGCCCCCTTCAAAAACCGGGTCAGAGAGCCTAGCCCCGGAAGAGACAGCTCAGGGTGGGAAGGAAATTCCTCCACCCCATGTCTTTTGTCCAGGGTCAAATTCCTTGCCAGTTAAATTTCCTACATCCGAGGATATATTTATTGATTTTAGAGAGAAAGGAAGGGAGAGAGAGAGAAACATCAATCAGTTGTCTCCAGTGCCCCGGCCAGGGATCAAACCTAAAACCTAGGTATATGCCTTGACCTTGAATCAAACCTGTGATTTTTTGGGTCATGGGACAATGCTCCAACCTACTGAGCCACACTGGCCGGGGCTAAACTTCCTATTAACTCCGGAGTTGGTTATACTGCAAGAAAGGAAGGCCGGGAGAAGGGGCAGGCCGGAGGCTTGCCTTCTCAGAGCCTCAGTTTCCTCACCTGTGAAGTGGGAAAAGCCGACCCACCAGCCAATAGCAAGGGCACGCAGCCACCCTGGCAGGGGTCTCGTGTTAGCCCGCTTTGCAGATTGGGCGAAGTCGCGAGGCTGAGCCGGGCTGGAGTCCCAGCTCTGAGAGCTGAGCCTGGCTGGGCCCTGAACCAAGGGACTGGCATGGGCCCACAGTCTTCACCACCCCGCTCTTCCTCTACCTCCCTTCGTCTGGAGACTGGGAGACTGACCCACGCAAGACTGGGTTCCCGGACTTCAGGCTCTCAGCTGGGATGGAGCCCTGGGGTTCTAGCTTCCAGGTCCGGGAGTCCTCCACCTCGTGGGTGTGTGACCTCTGCCTTTACCCCCCAGGGACCCTATGCTTGCTTAGCTTCATGCTCTGCTGTTGCTTAAAATTCTAATAAGTTTATTTTTTTAATTTATTTTGAGAGAGAAGGGAAGTAAGGGAGAAAGAAAGGAAGAGAAACATCCATCAGTTGCTTCTCTCATGCCTCCAGCCGGGGACCTGGCCAGCAACCCCGGCAGCCTTTGGGTCTGCAGGCCGGTACTCAGTCCACTGAGCCACACCAGCCGGGGCTGGTTTGTTTGTTTTAAGGAGCTGTACATTGTCATTTTGCAGGACCCCACAAATTATGAAGCTGGTTGTGCCAGGGAGTCTGGGTGACCTCGAGAGTCTAGAGACCTGGCCTCTTGCTCACAGCACTGCCTTTTATGCCCCGCCTCCCCCTACCCAGTGTCAGGCCGGCCCAGAAGGTTCTGCAAGCAGGGGAGGAGGGAGGAGAGCCCTGAGGGGGACGGGGGAGGGAGCACGGTGGTGGGAGGGAGCAGGCTGGCAGTGGAACCACAGCAGCTGGCCTGGCCGAGGTGATGTCTCTGAGCAGGTGTCAGGCGGAAGGAAGAGTGGGACGTGGCCGGGCAGGCAGAGGGCTGGTGAAGACCTGGGTGCAGATGGAGGCCTCTGGAGTCCAACCTGGCCTCCTTCTGGCTCTGCTTCCTGCCGTGGGACCCTGGCGGATCAGTGCCTCTGTCTGGGCCTCAGTGTCCTCATCTGTGAAAAGGCCATCCCTACCTCATGGGATTATATAGGTTAGGTGGCACCTGTAAAGTGCCTGTCCCTAGAGATGGGGGTCACCTTTGCTCACCCAGCCACCATTCATGGTTGGTGGTGACAAATGGGCATGAAGACTTCCCAGCCACAACGCGCCCCCCACCCCCCCACCCCGCAGCTGCTGTGGCTCAGTGGATAGAACACAGGCCTGTGAACCAGTCAGGGCGCATGCCTGGTGGGCCAGGTCCCCAGTAGGGGGCGTGTGAGAGGCAACCACACACTGATGCTTCTCTCCCTCTCTTTCTCCCTCCTTTCCCCTCTCTAAAAATAAATAAATAAAATCTTAAAAATAAAACAAACAAAAAGACGTCCAGCCCCATCAGCTCTCCCCCTCACAGCCTCATCCTGGGCTGTACGGCCCACGGCCCGCTGATCCTGATGGGACTCAAACTCAACCCCTCCCAGGTGGTTGCCTCCTTCCGCTCCAACCCCAGGAATATACTGGCTTCGCCCTTGGGCCCAGTGACAGGCGCATCTGTCCTGGCCCTGCCCCCAGGTGGGGTGTTTACTGCTGGGTTGGGCCGAATTTCTGGGCTTTGTGACCTGGTAGGAACCATCCACCAGTTACTTCCTCCAGGAAGACTTCTTGCAGACGGCGCCTGGCTGGGCTGGTGACAGGTCCCTGGCTGGGCTGGTGACAGGTCCCGGCCTGCTGGAGGCTCACCGAGCACCCGCTTCTCTGCCACCGCAGTTCCTGCCGCTTCCGGGGGGAAAGGGTGAGTTGGGGTGGGAGCCTCCTCTTCGTGGGGGGCACATGGTGTGCAGCCCCTCGTTGAGCCTCTGTCCGCACCCTGGCTCCTTTTCCCCTCCGCGGCCCAGCTCCCATCTCCTCCTGAGGGCCCAGGGGAAGCCAGGTGAGCCTCACAGCCTACAGGTGTCTTAAGGGGCCTCTCTCCTCAGAAGGAACTTGGGGGCCGGGCCAGGAACCTCTAGCCAGGTGCGGAAAGGAGCGTTGGTTCTTGTAGGTGTCGGCAGGCACCATGTCCAGGTCACCCAGGCCCGTCTGACCACACTCCTGTCTGTGCCCGTGAAGAACCAGGTACTTCCTGGGTCCAGGTCCACCGCCCAGGTCTTGGGAACAAGTGCTTGTGAGCGGCTACTGTGTGCCGGCCTCACCGGCCTGCGGCTTTCACCGGCTTCTCTTCAGATGCCCATCCCCGGGGCTCCTTGCCCAGAGGGAGAGAGGCTGGAGCCCACGGGCCTGGCTCCCACCCTGGCTCTGCCCAGGGCCCCTGGGGAGTTTGGGGAAAGTCCTCTCCCCTCTATGGGCCCTGGTTTCAGACTCTGTAAATTGCGAGCTGGAGGGGCAGGCGAGGAGATCTCTGAGGACTCTTTCCAGGAGTCTAACATCGCAAAGATCGCTAAGGGGCCAGAAGAAGGTCACACCCAGGATCCCCACCCTGGGGCGCAAAGGGCCGAAGCAGAGGTTATCTCCCCCAGACCACAGGGGGGCTGCTCAGCGGTGGGGGGAGCACCAGGACTGGCCACAGCCCCTCATCCGTTAAGGCTCTGGCATGCGTGTGGGCAGACCCGGGGCTCTGGAGCGGAATGGCTTGTGGTTATTCAGCTCAGGCACCTGTGTGTGCTCTGAGCCTCACTTCTCCCTCTAGAGAGGGGGTAACATCTCAGGTTATTTTAAGGATTCAGTGAGTGCGTTTGTAAAGTGCTTATCACAGGAGAAAGCACACGACACATGGGAGCTGTTGTTTTTCTTTAAAAAAATGTTTTTTTAAAAAAATTGATTCTAGAGAGAGGGGAAGGGAGGGAGAAAGAGGGAGAGAAACATTGATCGGTGGCCTCCCATACGCGCCCTGGCTGGGGACCAAACCCGCACCCTAGGTGTGTAGGCCTTTGTGTTTACAGGATGAGGCTCCAGCCCACTGAGCCACACTGGCTGGGGCGGCCCTGTTGGTGTTCCCATTGCTATTGAAGTGGTTGTGACTGTTCTTGGGGCTGTCGCAGGAACTCAGAAAGAGTGCGGAGGCTTTGGCGAGAAGTAAATGATAAACATTTTTTCAAGAGTCTCAGGGCTTGCAAACTGGGAAGACAGGCAATACCCAGAATGTTCCAGAGAAGAAAGAAAAGCTGAGGGTTCTTAGAGTAAAAAGTACGTTCTTGAGAAGAATCATTTCTGCATTCTTAGCCCCTGGATTGGTGCCAGATGGTAACCCTCCATGACCGCTGCTCGGGGTACAGGATGTCACGTGACCTGGACACACGGACTTCCTTTCCTCAGCCCTTCAGGGCGTACTCAGAGGGTTATCTGGAGGTCTGATGCATATACAGGCATTGATGCAGGCCTGGAACGTTTCAAAGTTTAAATTCCCGGTGAAACAAGAATAGAATCATTTCCTCACACCTCAACCTGCTCGAATTTAGGGGTTTCGCGGCTTGGCTAGAGTGATTCCATTTAATTTCTCACTCTGTTCCTCAGGGCCCAGGAAAAGTAAGCCAGCCCCCATGGCAGAACCTGCTGGAGTAAGCCTGGGCCCCGGCCACATCGCAGGCCTGAGTGGGGAGCTCCAGGTCCGGATTTGGTCCAGGAGCTGGGCTGCTGCACCCTTATTCCTAGAGGGCATTGGCCTGGGTCAGGAAGAAGGGCTGCGGACAGGACAGCCCGCCCCAGTGCAGCTCCCAGCCTGCAGGGTGACCTCTGGCAAAGGGCTCCCCTTTCCTGAGCCCCAGCGGTCCGGTTCATCAGGCTTCCCGCTTGGTGGCCCCTGCTCTGCGATTGAACACGCTGGCAGGCGGCCAAGGAGGGCCAGGGGTGGGCATGGGGCTGGGGCGCAGGAAGCAGATGGAAGTGGATACCAGAGGGACAGGAAGCCTTGCATCCACCCTTGGCCCTCCCCACTGCCCCCCACTACCTGGTGGGCCTTTTCTCTACAGCCTGGAAGCTGAACCTTGTTCTGCCCCCTTTTGTTTTAGTTAAAAACAAAGCGGTGTTAACTTATTTAATTAGTCCAGTGCAAACTGCCTGGAAGTTTATGAAGCAAAAAGTCGAGATAGCACCCGCCTGTTCCACCCGGTGTCCACTCCCCAGAAGAAACTGCTGCCAGTAGTCTTCGCAGATTCTTCTAGACACCCCCTGTGTGATTGGCAAGCATAAACGCATCGGTAGTTATGTATTTTTTTAAAGGAATCATGTTATATATACAGTTTCTTTGTGTAAGTTAAAAATAAGTTTTTAGTCCTGGCTGGTGTGGCTCAGTAGACTGAATGCCAGCCTGTGAACCGAAAGGTCGCTGGTTCGATTCCCAGTCAGGGAACATACCTGGGTTGTGAGCCAGGTTCCCCAGTTGGGGGCGTGCAAGAGGCAACTGATTAATGTATCTCTTGCACATCGATGCTTCTCTCCCTCTCTTTCTCCCTCCCTTCCCCTCTCTCTATAAATAAATACATACAATCTTAAAAAGTATATAAATAATATCTTTTTTAAAAAAGATTTTATTTATTTATATACTTTTAGGAAGAGGGGAAGGGAAGGAGAAAGAGAGGGAGAGAAACTGTGTGGTTTCTCTCGTCCACCCCCTACTGGGGACCTGGCCCGCAACCCAGGCATATGCCCTGACTGGGAATCCAACTGGTGATGCTTTGCTTTGCAGGCTGGCACTCAATCCACTGAACCATGCCAGCGAGGGCAAAAAATAAATTTTAAATGCAAAAACATTGTGTAACCATTATTTTAAAAATTTTGGAAAAAACAGTTAAGCCAAAAGAGAAAAAAAGCAGTCCGTAGTCTCATCATTCCAGAAATAACCACTGTTAACACTTTAATCACCATGGTAGGCAAAAGGCATTTTCTTATTTTCATTTACCTCTCCTTTTTTTTCTATCTTTTTAAATACCATGGTATGCACAAATGATCAGACCCTACTAGGAATTCACACCCCTGTGTTACCTCCCTACCTCCCCTACAGAGACAACTGTATTCTTGACTTTTGCTTTTAAAACTGTGATCACTCTGATAGACGAGAGCTATCTTTCTTCCCGGGCTGTGAGAGGAGGCCTACTGCCTGCAACACACACAAACAATATATCATGTTGTTCATTTGTCTTGAGACTTGCCTTTTTCACTCCTTATATCTCTAAGATTCACCCTTGTAATTCTAGCTCACTGCCCCTGCTATTTAATATTCCATGCTGTCAACATACCATCATGTAAGAAAATTCCATTCTCCTGTCAATAAATGGGCTGTTTCCAGTTAAGTATTTTTGTCAAGCGAGGCTGCTTTGAATTTCGTTGTGTACACGTTCAAAAACTTCTCCAGGGTCCATACGCAGGAAGGGAATGCACATTTTCATATCTTTGTTTTCCAAAGGGATTATAGAGGTGCCATTCTTCAACTTGCTTTTTTCACTTCAACATCCTGTAAATATCCTGGCGGACTCTTCTGTCAGCCACATGGAGCTGCACCACTCCGTTTATTTCACCAGGCCCCTGTCCGGCTCCTGGTTCTGTTTCACCACCCCATAAAATGATATGATGAATACCCCGAAAATCGTAAGAAGTCAATAATACTTTTAATTCCAGAGGCGGGCAGGGGAAAGGTAAGGAATGTGCCAAGACCACACAGCTAGAGAAGGCAGAGCCGGACTTGAATCCGAGTTGGACCCTGAGTTTATTCAGGGTGACTGAGTAACCCTGGGTGCAGGGCTCTGGAGGGCCCGGGTGGAGGTGACCAGGGAAAAACTCAAGTGATTCCAAGCGCAGTGTTCTCTGGGACTCAGTTTCTCCATTCTGGTTGTAGTGACAATAAAGCGAGATAGAAGTGGGCATGATCCACACTTCTATCGAAGGGCTCTGGAAGGCTGTTATTTTTATTGCCACTACAGGGCCCAGGGGAGTGAGCGAGCCCCTCGAGTGGCCCTAGCCCAGGGTCACTTGCCCCTACCTCCAACCCCTTCCGGGCACCGCCGGGGACGGAGCCAGCCGGCGGTTGGGGGGTGGGGCGCCGCCCCCAGGCTCCGCCCGCTTCCCAGGCCTGAGCCGGAGCTGGGAGCTGCGGCGCTAGGACCCGGCGGGCCAGGGCTGCGGCGGGGCCTGGGCGGCCGGAGGAGCGCGGACCCGGCTCTCAGCTCCCGGCACCATGTGAAGGGGCTCAGGGGCCACGGGGGGCCGGGCGCTCCCCAGGGGAGGTGAGCAGGCGCCGCGCGGAGGCGGGTAGCGGGGGTTGGGGCACTGCCTGAGCCCCGGGGGGAGGTTGGGAGCTTTTGGGGATGGGGAGTGATGATGTGGGTGCCCCAGGGGCTGCCCTAGACCCACTCTTTAGGCAACCGGGACCGGAGATCCCGGTCCTCGTGCCCAAGGGCTGTCGCGGGGTTCGCGGGGGCCTTCTGCCTCTGTCTACACCATCGGAGCTCGAGGACCCGGCCGCTCTCCTACCTCCCTGTTTTCCCCACCTGGGGCTAGGACCCCGGGACCTCCGGAGTGCGGGAGTTGGCGGGGTCAGCGCAGTGGGGATGCAGAGGCTGAGTCGCCCCCACCCCAAGCGGACCCACGGGCTCGACGACCCCCATTTGGGAATTAGGTACCCCCTCCCCCTTCTCCCTGAAGGCTTCCTTCCGCGCCGCTCGTGGGGGCGTCCCGACCCTGCAGGAGGACTCCCCGGGCTGGGAGAGGCAAAGCCCCCAAACAGAGGGCGAGGTGTGCTGCCCTCCCCTAACCTCACGCACTCAGCCCAACTGCAGGGCCCGCTTTGGGCATGACTCCACACCCCCGGCCCAGTGCTCTGGGCTGCGGTCTCCCCGGGCTGAGCAAGTCACTCCCCAACAGGCCTGCCTCGTGTGCCAGGCCAGGGGGTGGGCACACACTTGGGGCCTCTGGCCCATTCCAGCCCTGGGGTATCCTTGAGGGAGATCCCATTAACCTCAGCCCTGGGCTGCTCCCTACAAACAAGTCTCCCAGCAGGCTCTGGACAGCCCTGCAAGGCACTTTGCCTCTCTGAACCTCAGTCTCCTCATCTGTGAAATGGGGAGTAAGAGCCCCTACCATGCAGTGTTGCCAGGAAGATTGAGTGAGTGGGTGATGCTTAGTTGGCACACATTTCTGATAGGAGTGAAGTTGCTGGGCTAGGGGCGGAGGAGGGGGGAATGTTTCGCTGGCAAACTCCGTGAGGCAGGCCTTGAACAAGGAATAACGGCAAGACCAGCAGCTGCTGGCTGGCACTGACCTAGCCCCTGCAAACCCTGTGCCTTCTTTGCCAGACGGGCTTGAATCCTTCCAGCCTCCCCTGAAGTTACCTACTCTTATTACTCCCATTTCACAGATGAGGAAACTGAGGCTGAGAGAGGTCCACGGCTTGCCCAAGGCCCCTCAGCCAGTAAGTGGTGGAACCAGGATTCGCACTTGAACCTGAGATGCTGCACTGACCATGGCCTTCTCAAGAGCAGGACTGTGACGGGACTGACAAGGGGGACCCACCACGGGGACCCTGGTCCTGGCTGAGGGCACCGCTCAGGCAAAGGTGGGAAAGTCGGGGGTGGGCCTGGGAACTGGAGTGCGCTAGAGTGTGGAGCGAGGGGCATCTGGAGAAAAGAGTAGTGACGACGGAGGCTCAGCTCAGAGCGGCTGCTGGCCCAGCTGGACCAGGAAGGGCCTGGAATGCCAGAGGCGTCAGGACTGATGGGGGCGATCCTGGAATTCTGGACTCTTGTCATTTGCTCTGATGGGCTGTGCGTCCAAAGACAGGCTACTCTTCCCTTGTGATGAGCCTCAGTTTTTGGATCTGTACCCGGTGAGAGTCCCGGGCCTCCCCGACTAGCTGCGACGGCGGGCCAGGGCGAAATCTGAAACCTGGTTGGGAGGCAGGGGGCGGGGCTCAGAAGGAGAGGGCCTGGGTAGTGGGCGGAGTCAGGACCTAACCAGTCACGAGCGGCATATGGGGGAAGCCTTCTTTGGCCTGAGGTTCTCTGGCTATTCCGGTGGCAGTGTAGGAGTAAACAGCAGCTAGGTCAGGGGGCGGAGATGGTAGCGGGAGCTGGGAGGCCGCTGGAAGGGAGGACAGCTGGGGAGCCCCGGGTCCCAGCTTATCCCTTTGCACTCTCCCAACCTTAGTGCCCTCTGGGCTTGAATCTACTGGAGGCGGCTAGACACAAGTGCTTGTTTCCATTTGACAGGTGGGGAAACTGAGACCTGGACAGGAGCTGGGTCCTGGGAGGGTGGGTGCCGGTTGGGGAGCTAGGGTCAGATCTGGGCTTGTCCTCTCACAGCAAGGCCACTGGGGCTGGGGCAGGAAGGAAGGGCTGTCTGAGGTGCATCAGGCTGCACTGTCCCCTGAGGATCCCTCGCACCCTCTGAGGGTGGGGCTGTGATTATAGCCCACTGAGAGATGAGACTGTGTGCCCTTAACCCCTAAGATCTTACTCGGAAATTACTGAAATCATTCAGCCATCCTCCTGTACCCATCTCCAGGAGGCACCGCAGAGAATGTGGTGAGGACCTGGGGGAGCTCTCAGCCTTGTGGGGAGGTGACACTTTGGGGAAGTTCCTGGCCTGCCGCAGGTTTGAGGGGTGAGTGGGCGTGAGCAGGGTGCAGGAAGGCAGGGCTTTTCAGACATTTTGTGTAAGACCTGCAAGGGTGCAGGTGCAGAGAAGTTTGGGGACCTACTAAGAATGTTGCTTTATTCCAAGGCCACAGGAACCTAGAGCAGGGTTTCGAGTAGCGGTGGGAATGGGGTTCCTGCTGGGTGGGGGACAGGCCCCCCAGCACGGGAACCAGCTGCCTAGAAGAGCCAGGGTGTGGGGCAGCCCCCGCTGAGAGCGCCGAGGGGAAGAGAGCAAGGGACAGGGAGAGAATAAGCGTTCTGCCACCACCTGGCCCCGTGACCCCGGTTTTCTGTCCATTCTGGGCCTCTGTGTCTCCATCTGCAAATTATACAGCCCTGAGCCTTGAAGTCATGGGTGGGAGGAGAACTGGCAGGGGGGGGGAGGGTGGAGTCTTTGACAAGCTGGACCTGTGGGAGGGCACGCAGGCCATAACCCTTTCTGTGACTTGCAGGTGTGAGCCCACATCCCTGCCCCCTGGGCCACCTGCAGGACGCTGGCCCCTGCCCCTCAGCAGACGCCAGAGAGAGATGAGTAGCAACAAAGTAAGTCCTCCTTCATTTCTGGTCCCCATCTCAGCCTTTTACTTCCTTCAGCGAGGTGGGCTTCTACGGACCAGCCGCTGACCCAAGCCACAAGTCTCCCTTCCTTGCCGAGAAGCGGCTGGAGCCCTGCTGTACCACTGATCTGTGTGGCTTTGGGCAAGCTCCTGCCTCTCTGGGCCCGGGTCCAAGAAGGCAAAGGGCTGTGCAGGGAGGGTGGGGTGGGGAGGTAGAGGTGAGTGGGAGTCTGGAGGAGGGGGCAGAAGTCGGGCCAAGATGACAGAATGCTGTGAGCATCACTCTGAGGATGTCAGGATTCCCCATCAGCCACTCATTCATGCTTTCCTGGGCACCTGCTATATACCTGGTCCTGCACCCCCGCTTCCTAGAATCCACGGCAGCATAGCCTTGGCAGAGCCTGAGGGCTGGGAGCTGGGTGATGTGGGTATATCAGTCTGGGTCCCGCTGGCAGAGAGAAACCGCACAATAATTTGAACAGGGAAAGTTTAATGTAAAGAGTTATTAACAATAGTCGGGCTTTGGAGTACCGAGGGATTGGAACTCTAAGGAATGAGGGAATTGCAGGTATAAGGAGCAGCCACCAGCCCCAGATTGGAGATCCAGGCCTTGCTGGAGAGGGCACGGCTTTGGTCCCCTGGAGGGCAGAGAAACAGTGTGGTGCTGTACTGGTGAAAGCAGCTGTAAGCCCACCCTCCAGGCCACAGGGAAGGCTGTTTCGGGAGATCACTCCCCAGAGGCACTCGCCCTCCATACAGAACTGCTCCAGGGAGGGAAGCTGAGGGCATCTGGTTGTCACAGGTGGTTGAGTGTCCTGGTGGAGCTCAACTCGGGAGAAGCTGCGATCACAGCAGGAGTCTGAGGCACTGTGCTCCAGAACCGCCTGAGGGTGGGCGCTGGAGGAATCTGCTGAGTGCAGCGGGCTGCTGGCCCCTGGGCACTGGAGTTGAGCATGTGCTGAAGAAGCCATGTGCACTGTGGGAGTGAGTGCCCCAGAGCCAGATGCAAAAGCCCACCAGAGTCAGGAAGCGAAGACCTTGCCTTCCGCAGTGTCTCCCGCGCTCTCTACTGACAAAGCTTAATATGCAGTTAGCTGGTAAGGAAAAACAAGTAAAGGGTCCAGATCCATTTCTGCAGAGCGGGCAGAAAGGGTGAACTTGGACCCTGGCTGGTGTGGCTCAGTGGGTTGAGGGCCAGCCTGCAAACTGAAAGATCGCTGGTTCGATTCCCAGTCAGGGCACACTCCTGGGTTGCGGGCCAAGTCCCTGGTTGGGGGTGTGCCAGAGGCAACCGATGTATCTCTCGCACATCGATGTTTCTCTCCCTCTCTTTCTCCCTTCCTTCCCCTCTCTAAAAATAAATAAAACCTTTAAAAAAAAAGAGGAACTTGGAGCTGAGAAACAATATGTGGATAACCAGCGCAGCGGGCTCAGCACCAGGAGCCAGGGCCCCCGGGTCTCGGCTGGCCTTGCAGACCCTGTGCACACACCCCAGTGGGCAATCTGGGCATCACGTTCCTGCCCTGTCAGCCACATGGTGGCGCAAAGACTGCCCGTGCAGCCTGGTTCCTGAGCAGAACCACGCCCTCCAGGCTCCCAAGCATCCTTCTAGCTGCAGGAGGGACCCTTCTGGCGCCCACATATGATCCAGTCCAACCCAGCAGATGTGCTTGTGCGAACCTTCTGTGCTCCAGTCCTCACCACCCTGAGAGCTGGGATAATGGTGGGGAGCTGATCCAGTCCCCGCCTCAGAACCCCACATGGTGGTGTGATCGGTGCTCAGGGGGATGGAGGAGGCCTTCCTGGAGAAGGTAGTGTCTGAACTGGTTTCGGATCGGGAGCAGGAGTTAGCCAGGGGTTGTAGGGGGTGACGAGGTGGGGCGCCAAGTCCGCACGGTCACGGGGCCCTCACCAGCCTCTCCCCTCTCCAGGAGCAGCGGTCAGCAGTGTTCGTGATCCTCTTCGCTCTCATCACCATCCTCATCCTCTACAGCTCCAACAGTGCCAACGAGGTCTTCCACTATGGCTCCCTGCGAGGCCTCGGTCGCCGGCCCATCAACCTCAAGAAGTGGAGCCTCACCGATGGCTATGTCCCCATTCTTGGCAACAAGGTAGGGCAGCCACGTTGGGGAGCTGCCTGGTGCCTGATCCTCCCCGTTGCCCTCCACCACCGCTCCCGCATTGTTTTCTCTCCACTCTCTCCATTCCTCCTAAAGGAAAGGGTGGCCCCAGGAGTCAAGGCCCCGGCTCCCACTGCCTTCAGCCCCCTTTTCGCTGTGTGACCTTGGACACGTGCTCTGCCCGGCTGTGGGCCTCAGTTCTTCCCAAGGTCCCACCCTTCGCACTAAAACCCTACCATCTCCTCAGTCAGAAATCTTTGCAAAGATACCTGGTTGTCGGTGATTTCTGCCTCTGCTGGGGAATCCGTCTGGGGTTTGGGAGGACCCCGAGGTACTGGACAGCACAAATATAGCCCCTGCTCCCGCCCCCACTGCATTTTCTTCCTAGCACAGTTTACTCACCGCCCACATTATTTTATCTTTTACTTGTTCACGTCTCCCTGACCAGGAGTTCTTGAAGGCAGGAGTGGAGTCTGTTGTGCTCATTACTCTGTCCTGAGCACGTGACCATTAGCCTGTTTACTATAAATATTTGTTGAACGTCAAACAAATGGCCTTCAGTTTCTGTGTCTTTAAAATGGGCATAATTAGCCCTGGTTGGTGTGGCTCAGTGGATTGAACAAACCAAAAGGCTGCTGGTTCGATTCCCAGTCTGGGCACATGCCTGGGTGGTTGGCCAGGTTCCCAGACAGGGGCATACGAGAGGCAACCACACATTAATTTTTCTCTCCCGCTTTTTCTCCTGCCCTTCCCCTCTCTCTAAAAATAAATAAACAAAATGGACATAATTATTTTGACCTCCTGGAGGCCTGAATGCACAGAGCACAAAGCCTGCCACGAGTGACTGTGACAGTGTTGACTTTCCTTGTCCCCCCAGACGCTGCCTTCCCGGTGCCACCAGTGTGTGGTTATCACCAGTTCCAGCCACCTGCTGGGCACCAAGCTGGGTCCCGAGATTGAACGGGCCGAGTGCACAATCCGCATGAATGACGCGCCCACCACGGGCTACTCGGCAGACGTGGGCAACAAGACCACCTTCCGCGTGGTGGCCCATTCCAGTGTCTTCCGTGTGCTGCGGAGGCCCCAGGAGTTCGTCAACCGGACCCCCGAAACCGTATTCATCTTCTGGGGCCCCCCGAACAAGATGCAGAAGCCGCAGGGCAGCCTCGTGCGGGTCATCCAGAGGGCAGGCCTGGTGTTCCCCAACATGGAGGCCTACGCCGTCTCTCCCGGCCGCATGCGCCAATTTGACGACCTCTTCCGGGGTGAGACAGGCAAGGACAGGTACCAGCCTCCCGCCTGCCCTCCCTGGCCAGCCCTCTGCTCTTCAGCATGTTCTGTGCAGTGGACCTGTCGCTCCCAGCATGCACTACTTCGAGGGTGTGGTCACATGCCAACCTCTGGTTAGGTCTCCTGGGGGAGTACTCTTCCTGTCCAGCTTTTAGCATGAGTCAGTTCGAACACGCACTGCATGGCCTCATCTTCCCTGGGGGGCTCCCTCCCAGCATGCATTGCTCTGAGAGAAGGAGGGCTCCCAGCATGCTCTGCTCCAAGGTTGCCCAGTCATTTCCAGCATCTTTCTAGGAGAGCTCCCTCTAGCGTACCTCTGGGCACCTCTCGCTTTAAGTGCGCTGTTGGCTCCCGGCATTAAGTACACATCATTTCCAGCCCTGCTCTGGAAAAGCTAGGCCCGTGCTGTCCAATGGAGATAGAATGCAAGCCACATACGTAATTTTAAGTTTTTATAGTAGCCGCATTAGAACAATAAAGAGAAAGATGAAATTATTTTTAATATATTTTATTAACTCAATATGTCCAACATGTGGATCCTATACATATTTGTTTGATTTATACCTAAATATTTAAAGTTTTGGAGCTATTGTAAATGGTATTTTTTGGTTCTCAATTATTCATCGCTAGTATTTAGAAATATGATTTTTGTGGAGTGACGTTATATCCTGTAATCCTGCTAAATTGATTTTTTGGTTCTAGGAGATTTTGGTAGATTCTTTGGGATTTTTCTGTACAGATGATTATGTAAGGACATGCAAAGAAGGACACTTACTCCTTTCACATCTGTATGCCTCATTTCTGTTTCTTGTCTTATTGCACTGGCTAGAAACTTTCGGTACAATGTGGAATTGTGTTGGAAGTGGCAGGAGTCTACATCCCGGAAGTGGTCCGGGTCTCAGGAGGGAAGCGTTCAGTCTTTCATCATGAAATATGAGGTTAACTATAGGTTTTTGTAGCTTCCCCTTATCAGGTTGAGGAAATTCCCTTTTTTCTTAGTTTACTAAGAGTTTTTATCAGTACTGGATATTGCATTTTATCCCATGTTTTTCTATCTCAATTAATATGTGTTTTTTTAAAGACTATTAATATGATGATTATCTTGATTGATTTTGTAAAAGATTTTATTTATTTATTTTTAGAGAGGGGAAGGGAGGGAGAAGGAGAGAGAGAGAAACATCAATCTGTGGTTGCCTCTCATGTGGTCCCCACTGGGGACCTGGCCTGCAACCCAGGCATGTGCCCTGACTGGGAATCGAACCTGCAATGCTTTGGTTTGCAGCCCGTGCTCAATCCACTGAGCTATGCCAGCCAGGTCTCTTGATTGATTTTTAAATGTCGAGTTAGCCTTTTATTTCTGCAATAAACTCCAGTTCGTTGTGGTGTATTGTTTTTATATATCGATGGATATGATTTGCTAGTACTTGGAGGTTTCTGTATCTGTGTTTGTGAGAGACGGTGGTCTGTGGTTTATTTTGTACTGTCTTTGCCTGGTTTTGCTATCAGGGTAATGCTGGCCTCACAACGTCCATTGGGAAGTGTTTCCTCTTCTATTTTCTGGAAGAGATCGTATAGAATTGGTGTTATTTTTTTCTTTAAGTGTTTGGTAGAATTTGCCGGTGAAACTGTCTTGGCTTGGAGAGTGTTTTCCAGAAGATTTTAAACTATGGATTCACTTTCCTTCATACTTACAGGATACTCAGGTTACCTGTTTCATCTCGGGTGAGTTTTGGTCATTTGTGGTGTTCAAGAAATCGGCCCATTTCATCTGAGTTTCCACATACGTGGTCTTCTGTGGTTTTCTTAGTTGTTTAATGTTCACATGGTCTGTGACGAGATGCTCTCTTTTATCCTTGACATGGTAATCTGTGTCTTTTCTCCTTTTTCTGTCAGTCTTGTGAGAGGTTTCTTTTCTATTAAACTTTTCAAAGAACCACCTTCAACCAACTATATCCTGACTATTTTCAGTTCGACATGTAATCAATATAAAAAAACTATCAGTGACACATTTTGCATTCTTTTTTCACACCCTCCAAGAAATCCAGTGTGTTCTACACTGACACCACGTCTCAACGCCACGCCAAGTGCTCACACCTGCCCACCCGCGCTACCTGCGGCCACCACAGCGGACAGCACGGCTCTAGGCTCACAGCTGCTCTTCCCATGCCTTTCCCGGACCCTGTCACTCCCAGCATGACTGTCTCTGATAGGTCACCCCGTAGGAGTTTGCTTCTAGCCTGGGCACAGCTGCCTCTAGCATGCTCTGTGGTCATGGTCACCCCCTGCCTGCTCCGATGTGACCAGTCTCCCTGAGAGTTTATTCCCGGCATGCCCTTTTCCTACCCTCGCCTTCAAAGGAGCTCTCTCCACACCCCTCACCTTTGCCCAGACAGGCCCTCTGCCAGCAAAACCATGCTCCCCCAGTGGGCTGGACAGCGGTGTCTAAAGTGGGGGGAGCTCTGTGAAACTGGGGGGGTAGACTATCCTCCCCGCCTGCCCCGCCCCCCACCTGCATGCCCCCTCATCATGCTCCCTCTCTGCCCGCAGGGAGAAGTCCCATTCGTGGCTGAGCACAGGCTGGTTCACCATGGTGATTGCGGTGGAGCTGTGTGACCACGTGCATGTCTATGGCATGGTCCCGCCCAACTACTGCAGGTGAGCCCCCCCAGGACGATGCCTAGTCACTGGCCCTGGGGTGGAGCTGGGGGCCTGGAAACCTTGGCTGGGCGGCCTTGAAGGGTCTCTGTTGGATGGCATTCGGACTGCCCTGCGGAGGTCCAGGCTCCTCAGAGCTGCCTCAGGGGCCAGAGCCCACAGTTTGTGTATTAGTAATAACTATTATTATTACTATATGAAAAGCCCAAGAGGCACAGCTGTGGTTTATTGAGTGGGGACCATGTCTCAAGCATGACTGTATTTATTATCTCATTCACTCCTCACAGTGATCCTAAGGGATAGGTGTGTTATTATCCCCATTTCATAGATGAGGAAAACCGAGAAGTTGTTCTGTGAGTGGCCAAAGGTCCCACAGACAGTAAAGCGTGGGGGCCAGGCTCCAGAGCCCACAGTCCTTACCTCTACCCTACTCTGCCTTGGGGACAGGAAAAGGTCTACTGCTTTAAAAAAACTAAAGAAGTTAATGGTGGAAAACTGAGGCCCGGGGAGGGGCAGGGATTTCTGCCATTAAGGTCCTACAGCAGCCGGTCAGGGGCCGGAACGGGCAAGGGCCCCGCCAGCGCCCGCCCTGCGCTCAGGGCCCCATCTGCTCTGCCCCAGCCAGCGGTCCCGCCTGCAGCGCATGCCCTACCACTACTACGAGCCCAAGGGGCCGGACGAGTGTGTCACCTACATCCAGAACGAACACAGCCGCAAGGGCAACCACCACCGCTTCATCACGGAGAAGAGGGTCTTCTCGTCCTGGGCCCAGCTGTACGGGATCACCTTCTCCCATCCCTCGTGGACCTAGGCCGCCCTGCCTGTGGGGCCCTCACAAGGGACGCAGGAGAAGTGGCTCGAGGCCAGCCGTCTCCTGGCCAATCAAGGCTGGCCAGAGTATCTTCTGGCCAATCAGGGCCTTGAAGAGGGTGTATCCTCCAGCCAGTCAGGGCCTGGGGATATCTCTTGGCCAATCAGGGATTTGGACTTTTATGTGGTTAATCAGGGGTGTCGGGATTTCTTGTCCAGTCAGGGTCCGAGCGTAGTCAATCAGGGTATTTCTGAGTAATATGAGGCCAAGGACATGTGCTTTCCCATGAGGCCTTGGTTCAGAGCCCCAGGATGGTTCCCAAATCATGCCCTGTCATCCAGGACAATGGGGTCCTGTTCCAAGGACCTGGGTACTCTGTGTTACCCCTCACTTCCCAGAGCCAGAAAGAGAGGTTGCATAGGGGGTGGGAGCTCTCCGGAGGCCAGGCCGGAGCGTTTATGGGCTCGAGGCGTTCCCAAAGTTGGGGGGCAGTGTCTGGGTCTTGGCTCTGCCCTGAGTGGCCTTGGACAAATCCCTTGTCCCCCTCTCTGGCACCCTTCTGCCCATGTCAGGTTCTAAGGTGGAGTCTTTGACCCCTTCACACCGTTCCCACTGGCTGCCTTGGGTCTGCCCTCCATAATACTAGACCCCTCCAGCTACTACCCCTTGCTGGGGGTCTCAGCTCTCTAGGGGTATGGGGTTCCCTTCCCTACCTCCTCCTGGAGATGAGGGTATTTTTGCGCAAACTCCCCCAGGTCTGGGGGACTCTGATAGGAATGGCCCAGCTGCCATTAGCTTGGCTCTTAAAGAGCCAGGCCCCCTTTTCTGTTGTCCAGCAATGAGGCTTTCCACCTGTTGGGGGAGCCTTTGGGGCTGAGAAAGGGGGGACCCCAGCCAAACCGAGGTTTTAGGCAGCCCCTTTGTCTGCAGCTGTTGGAATCATCCAAGAGTCTCCCTCCTGCTGGGCCTGGAGAAGCTCTAGGGGGCTGGGGGCTGTGTTGCTCGGGTTCTGTCCCTCCTCACTCTATATCAAGGCACTTTATGACTGGGCCTCAGGGGGTGGTTTTGCCCCCTGCTCCTCTGGGGCCTGGAAGGGAAGACTAGAGGGCTTCCTGGAGGAGGCTGTGGAATGGGAGGGGCCAGGTAGAGGAGGAGGAGGCCAGCAGCAGGCTGTTGCACATTGGGGTAGGGGTGGGGTCTGGCGGCTCCCCCAGACTTGGTTTTGTAATGATTTGTACAGGAATAAATGCACTTAAGCTCCAGCTCCAGCTCCTGCGTCTTCCAGTGGATCGAGCTGGGCCCACTCTGGTCCAGGGCTTTGGGCCTCTGTGGGACAGCGCCCACACCCCCCGGGTTAGGAGCCCACACACAAGCAGGGTGGCCAGCTTTTTCAGCTGGCCGGTGAGTCGTGCATTTTGCAGCTTGGGCGGGGAGCTGGCAGCTCTGGGGGGTGGGGAGGTGTGGAGTTCCCAAGCCAAGCCAATCTGGCCTTTCCAGTCCTGCCTTCCCCTGCTTCTGTGACCTTGGACAAGTCACTTCCCCTCTCAGAGCCGCAGTTCCAGGACCACACACCGCTGTCAAGGAGCTCGGGTTCTAGGGAGGGGCGAGGCCCCGTAACAGGTTCTGTGCCAGTCAGGCCACCGCAGGAAGGAAGGAAGGAAGGAAGGAAGGAAGGAAGGAAGGAAGGAAGGAAGGAAGGAAGGAAGGGCTGCAAAGACGATAGTACAGGTACTGTGAGAGGGGCTTTTGAGTAGGTGACAGTCTTCTGAGACTTGGAAGATGAGGAAGAGCCCTGCAGAGGCTGGGACAGGAGCTCAGGGAGCGCAGAATGTCTTAGAAAGCAGTTGGGGGAGCGGGGAGCAACAGGAGAGAGGAAGCAAGGGCAGGGTTCAGGGGGAGAGGACAAATGGTGGGGTCAGAGGTTGGCTCTAGGGCCTGGGGGTGCTGAGGGCAGGGGGCCGAAACTCCCTGCAGGGCCAGGCAGGCAGGAGTCAGGCAGGGCTGCAGCCCCGGGGAGGGGCGGGGCGCGTTGAGCTGGAGTGGAGTAAAAGGCCTTGTTTACAACCCCAGGTTGGCAGGAGGAAGGGGGTCTCGACTCTGGGAGATTACAACCTGTTTAGGCAGATAAGATACCCTTGGGAGCAGAGGCCTAACAAAGGGCGACTGTGTGAGACAAGGGCAGGCGGCCTGCTGGGGACCAGGAAAGAGCTCTCCCCGGGCACTGGGCCAGCCTGGGGTGGGGGGGGGGTGCACGGAGCTGGGAGCAGGGAAGGCCGCACTGCATTTGTTTCTCAATCCACATTTGCATTCTCCTAGTGAGTAGCTGCACGCCACGCTCTGAATCAGGTGCAGTTGAAGAGGGAGGGAATGTCAGGTGGGAAGAATGGCCTGGACAACAGCCCAGTGTTGGGACCCACAGCCTCTCTCAGGAGGCATGAAGGTGGCAGAAGTGAGAGACGAGGCTGCTTGGGGCCAGATGGAGGAGGCAAGGCTCAGTCCCTCTTGCCTGGAGAGGTCATCTTGCTTGGACAGCAGCAGGACAGGCAGGAGGCTGGGCTGCCACCGGGCGCACGGCCTGGGCCCACTGGACACAGTAATGGTGGTGATGGGCATGTCAGAGGGACGGGGACTGATGCAAAGTCATTTTGTGGGGACCCTAAGGTCCTGCATGGAGATGGGAGTATGGAGTATGGCACACTCTAGCCCTGTGCAAAGGCCTCTGGGAATCTGCCTGTCCACTGGCAGGCATGGAGGGAGACCCAGCAGTGTGTCAGGAGAAGGTGGATTGCGGGGGGCAGGGTGGACCCTGGGAAAGTTCGGTCTAGCAGCAGGAGGCAGGACTTCGATGGAGGATGCTGAAGGTAAGAGGCCCGGGGTCTAGTCCTCAGCCCCACCGACTCACCCCCTCAGAAGGGACCCACAGAGACTGGTACACTCATTGTCCAAGTTACCGCGTCATCACGATCCTTCTTTGCTCTGAAATCTTCACCTGCTCCCCACTGTGGCCAAGACCTCGTTTAGGGTTCAGGACCTCCCTGCATGCCTGTGTATCCCTCTCTCCCCTGCGAGCCCCCCACCCCTCCTTGGGGTTGGAGGCATCTCCCACCAGCTGCAAACCCAGGGTGTGCTTCCCGGAGCAGCCCCCCCGCAGCGGCGTCCTGCGGATGCTCCGCAGCGCAGCCAGGCCCGGCCCGGGCAGCCCTCGCCGCGGGCTGGGACGGCAGAGCGAGGCTGTCCCAGATTCAGTCTCCGAGGCTGGCTCATTTTCAAGTCTGGGAATTCTTTCTTTAACCAGAATATTTTTAAATGTCTTTTTTAATTGGTTTTATTTTATATGGTTATGTTTTTAGATATATGTATTTTTATGTTCTAACTTAAACCATACAAATGATATATGATAAAAAGAGAGGGCATTGCCCAGTCCTGTTCCCTGTTAACAGTCTAGGGTATAATCTTGTAGATTTTTCCTCCATACAATTTTTTCCCTCCCTCTTCTCTTCTCTCTCTTCCTTCCCTCCCTCCTTCCTCCCTCCCTGCCTCTCTTCTTCTCTCCCTCCTTTTTTTCCTTCTTTAGGTTAGAGCTGAGGAAAAAAAATCCTGAAACTTCAATATTCCAGGCTTGGTGGGAAATTTATAGGTCACATGCAACTGAAATAATTAAAACAGGTACTTAAAATAGGTATTCCTCCTGTTTTTACAATTTCTACTTTATAATTTTATTTATTTATTTTTTTAAATCCTCACTGAAGGATATATTTATTGATTTACATAGAGAAACATCAATCAGTTGCTCCCATAGGTGCCCTGACCAGGGATCAAACCCAAAATCTTCCGGTGCATGGGATGACACCCCAATCAACGGAGCCGCCCCACCAGGGGGTTTTTGTCATTTTTAAATGTATTATTTTTTATTGTGCTGAAAGAGCACATCAGATTTACCAGTTAACCATTTTTAAGTGCACGGGTCAGTACTGTTAAGTAGCTGTGCGTCGTTATGGAACAGATCTCTAGAACCTTGCTTTCATTTTGCAGATCTGAAACTTTCCTCGTTGAACAACAGCCCTCATTTCCCCTGCCCCTCAGCCCCTGGGGGCCACCACCCCACTTTCTTTTCCTATGAAGTTGGAATCGTACAGCCCTTGTCTGTTTGTGACTGGCTTGTTTCATTTAGCATAATGTCCTCAGGGTACATCCGTGTGGAAAGTGTTTTACATGTAAAGTAATAGATGCTTGTCGTATGTAAAAGAACAGCACGGGGGAGCCTTTAAGGAAGACCCCCACCTCCACCTGGGGGTCATGTGCCCGAGGCCGCCCTCTTGGTTCTTCTTCATTGCATCTTTGAGATGCCATCAATTTGATTCCAAGACAATTTCAGAGATGTTGAAATGCAAAGAAAAAATATCGAGGAGTAGATTTTACACGCACATCCTCGTGTGTTTAGAAATGCTGAAGGCAGAGAAGGCTGGTGCAGCAGCCCTGGCCCCTGTGGCTCTGTGGGTTGGAGCGCAGTCCCATAAACTGAAGGGTCTTGGGCCAGGCACCTGTTTGATGTCCCTTCCCCTCCCTCCCTCCCCCCTCCCTCCCCCCCTCCTTCTATGCACATACTCAGGTGAGGGTTAAAAAATAAATAAACACAGTAAAAGACTGGTCTTTTTGCCTGTTTCTCTCATGCCCTGCCTCCAGCCACACAGACCCCTGGCTTCCTTCCTCATGCCCACTCTAGGGTCCTCACCACCTCCCCCACGTCTGGCTGCACCATGGCCCCTCCTGTCAGTCGGTCCCCGCTGGCACTGGAGAGCCATCCTGTACACATTTGGTGCCCACGTGTGGGGTTCCTGGAGGTGAAGGGCACGTATAAAATTTTTATTGACTTCATCAGTTTGCTTTCCCCACAGATCTTGCCAGTGCACACAGACACAGCCTTAGAGACGGCCTTTCAAGCAATCTCTAAGGCAGACCCTCTGACCCGGCACCCACCCCTCCCACAGATGGGAAAACGAAGGTCCCAAGGAGTAAGGACCTCGTCTGGTGTCACAAGTGGCAGAGCTGGGACTAGATCCAGGTCTCCCGGTGTCCAGGCTGCTGTTGTTGCAGAGAAACTACCCACCTAAAGTGGTCTCACTCTCTGGGTAGTCTCACTCTCTTGCTCAAACACCTTCCATGGCTCCCTAGTGCCTATACAACAAATTCTAGATTTAACCCACCCCACCATCTGAGGCTGCTGCCTTCAAGGTCGTGACATGATTTAGTGGTCAAATGCATGAGTTCCGAAGGTGCATGGTTCTGGTCTCCGCTCCATTACAGAGCACCTCCTGCTGCTACCATGGTTACACACATCACTTTCTGCTGGGGACCTCAGGCAAGCTAGTTGACAGGTGTGAACCTCACGTTCCTCCATGCGTAAGGATTCACAGACGTGGTCTGAGACCAGTGTTCTTTCCGCCCAGCGCCTGGTGCGCAGTGAGCGCTCATCACCGGGAGCTGTTCTCCTTATCAGGACCATTGGACCCTCATCTGGGCACAGCTTTCAGAATGCCCCGCATCCTCAGACTCGCCTCATTGGGAGCTGCCTGGCAGCCCCACGGGGCAGGGCTGGTTATTTACAATCTTCCACACAACTACCAGCTGGGAGAGAGGAGTTCTTCGAACCCTTTCTGGAGAGGGAGGAGGAATTCCAGGTGGACGTTGGCGCAGGGGCCTCTAGGCGGGATCTGGGGGTGGGCGGGGGGAGTGGCCTGGCCAGCAAAGTCCCCAGAATCCATGCCTGAGTCCTCTCCGTCCCAGGTCTGGCCTCTCCCTGACACCAATTTGCTGTGGGATTTTATACAAAGAGCCTCTCCTCTCCAGGCCTCAGTTTCCCCAGCTGTCACATGGGAAGCCCGGTCCTGTACCCCTGGAATGATGTGGGCACAGCGGAGATAATGCAGGAGTGGAAAACCCTTGGGGGATGGTAAAGGGCCGTCTGCGTGTGCAGGACCCCAGTCTCGCTCTGGTTTCCCATCAGGGCTCCGCTCTGGTCCAGCCCCCTCCCTTCCCTGCCTGCTCTCCCTTCCTCCTCCCTCCCTCCCTCCAGCCTCACGGAGCTGGCTCCCGGCATGCCGCGCGCTGCTGACAGCCTTATAAATAGTCGCCTTTGCGGGGCGGGTGGCTGGCCAGGACGGGCAGGGCACGCACTGGCCCCAGCGCCCACCCGCACCCGACCCCCAGGTCAGTGTGTGCCTGTGTGTATGTCTGTGCTCAGGACGGGAGCGCCTCTGCTGCAGCGGGGAAGCCGCACGCCCCTGGGGAGTGTGTGTGTGTGTGTGTGCGCGCGCGCGCGCGCGCGCGCGTGTGTGGGCGCGCCCCGCGCCAGGGTATCCTCAGGATTTGTGCGGCTGTGTGTGTGTCCATGGCTGTGATCTGTGTGTGCTTGCCTGTCTGTGCTCCCCGGCTCCACTCCTGGTATTTGTGCCGCACTCTGTGCGCCTTTGTGGGTGCGTGTGTGTGTGTGTGTGTGGCAGTCCCTCCCATCCTCTTACACAGTCACCCCTTTGTCCTAGCCGGTACTCCTGGGGCTCCAGGTTCCTGCCCTTGGCTCGTCCCAGCTGGGGCCCTGGGAGGGGGGCTGTGGCCTGAGTCCCTGCCCTGAAAGGCCTGGGCGGGGCAGGCCATGTGATTGGAGGAGCTATCCTGTGGCATCATTTTGAGTACCTGGGGGCACAGGAGGCCCCCTGGGCGTTTGGCCCCCTGCCTCCTCCCTCTGAAAGGGCAGGGGCTCTGTGGGGGCCCCGCAGGCTGCGCATGGCCTTCCCAGAGCACTGCTCAGCCACCCACCCAGGACTCTTCACCCAGGGCCTGGGGATGTAGGGGCCCTGGGGGTGTGGACCCAGAGAGGGGATACCAGCTGCCCAAGGTCATACAGCCAAGTGATGGACTTGGGATTTGAACCCTAGTTGGTTGCCAGCCACTGAAAAGGCTGCCCTTGGTCAGGAGATGGGAGACCTGGGTCTTGCCCCAGCCTTGCGTGGTGATTGAGGTGAAGTCTCTGTCCCTCGGCCTCAGCTCCTCACACCCCTCGGCAGACCACCCAGTTATACTGAGTCACTGAAGCCCTGACCCAGGGGCCTTATAAGGCCTGGTTGCTGAGCCCGTAACCTAACCCCCTCCCGGACCCCTGGCCTCTGTGAGGCCTCCTCACAACCCAGGTTATTTTGGACCAAGGAGGTGGCAGGTGCCAGCAGGACAGTGGGGCTTAGGTCACTGGGAGGGGGTGGGGCAGAGTAGGGTCCATGCTACTCCTCTGGTCACTGCAGGCTGTTCCTGGCCTGGGGACCCTCCCCCTCCCCTGCCAGCTACTGAGCAGTACTGGCAGCTACTGCCCTTCCTTAAGCAAACTCAGCAGGAAAGAGTCTATAACTCATGCCCCATGAGCAGCTGCTTAAGGACCTACTGGGTGCTGTGCCCGGATCAGCAGAAAATGCAGCCCTAGGTTTGACTGCAGCCAGGCCCTGGAACAAGTCTCTCTCCTCCAAGCTTCAGTCCATTCCTAAGACGGCTGCGAGGATGGCATGAGGCCCCCAGCACTAGGGTCAGCTCCGGGCTAGGCCCAGTCTGGTGGGGACACAGGCCTGCACTACAATAGAGAGTTCCAATTCAGTGTGGCTTGTGTGACACCAGGGGAAGTTCGGAGGAGGGACTTGCCAGTGTAGGAGTGGAGGGCAGAACCCAGGAAGGCTTCCTGAAGGAGGTGACACCTGAACTGAGTCCTAAACATTAACACCTTGGGGAAAGGCATCCAGACCGTGGGTGCAGTCACGAGCTGGGGCCTGGAGGTGGGACATGCGGTGGTGGATGAGGGAGCTGCCAGCAGTTCAAGTGGCAGCTGATAAAGGTGCAGAGGGTGGTGGGGTGGGGGTGGGGGCGGGCAGGCTTTATCTTGGGAGCTGCGGGGGTCACACATGGAGGGGTTTTAAGCAGGCGTGGAGGGGTTTTAAGCAGGCGTGGAAGGGTGTGGAGGTAGGTAGGTGCCCCCACCACCCCTGCTTGGAACAAGGAAGTGGCCAAGGAAGAGGGAGGTTTAGGAGCAGGAGGGTTGGGATGTGCTTGGGCAGGATGGAGGCGGGTGTCAGACGGGCCCCTGGCTGGGGACACAGGAGGGGTCGTTCAGAGTCTGCAGGGCCTCCCGCCTCTTCAAGGGCCGTAGATTTATGGAGCTGGATAGAGAGGCCTGGGCTGGCTGGGCACGGATGGAGGGTCCCGGGAACCTGAAGCTAACAGTGAAAGGGTGGAGTAGGGGTCTGGGATGAGGGTCCCAAGCAGGAGGAATGGTGGCCAAGGGTCAAAGGTCAAGGTGAGAGTGGCAGTGATGGTTGCAGATGGCCTTGGAGAGGGCTGATGGATGGAGGTCAAAGGTGTACAGGCAGCAACTCTGTAAAGACTGATGGGAAGGGGAGGCTGAGGGAGGCCCCTGGGGGGCTGTGGAAGTAGAATGGGGTCCCAGGAAGGCTTGGGGTTGATTTACATGCTGGGGGGAAGGGAGGGTAGTGGAGCAAGGTCCTTCAGGGGGGTGAGGGGATGGACCACATGGAGAGTAGAAGTTGGGCCTCCGTGGGGGGAGCCTGGGAACCCCTCGTTTGAAATCACAGAGCCACGTCCATGTGAACGCAGCTCCCTCCCTGCAGACGGACGTCTGTGTCCCTTTGAGCTCTCTCTCCAAACCCCGTCAGAGATGAGGACACACGCAGCTCCTGCCGCTCCTCCCGCCTCCTGGCGCCTTTCCTCCCGCCCTGGGGAGGGTTGTCAAGGTGTCAGGCAGGCACAGGACTGAGCTCTGTTTTCCGCCAGGAGAGCGGCTCCGGCTCCGCAGTTACTGGAGTCTCTGCTTATGCCCGTCAGTGGCGGGGAGGGGTCTGCTGCCCTTGGTGACAGGTGAGGCCAAGGAAGCAAGCACACGGAAGAAGACGACTTCCCAAGCTCACCCAGGCTCCTGGGCCTTCCCCGCACCCAGCGGGCCCCTCGGAGGGCAAGCCGGGGCCTGGCAGGGTGCGGAGATCCCGCTCACCGGCCCCCCCTGTGCTTTGTCTTGCAGACCGCTGACTCCAGGCCCCGGACCTCGGCAGGATGGAAGGTACGGAGGTTCCTCTCTCTTGCTCACCACCTGGGCCTCAGTGTGCCTGCCTGTGAAGGGGGTGTGCTTTGCGGGGACAATCTGGGAGGGGTTCCAGGCAGTTCTGGGGCTGCCAGACGGGATGTGCCTGGGAGCTCCCAGCACCCTCCTCAGGCCTCTCCTGGGATGTTCCAGTTGCAAGATTAATTTTAGAAGCCACGAGGCCTCCTGAGGCTCCTGAGGGCCCCACGGCTCACCTCCACCGCTGGTATTTTTAGAGCGGAATCCCTGCCTCTTTCTGGGGAAGGTGGGCACTGGTGAGGGGAGGCTGCCCTGTGGAGAGGCCCCAGTGTGCAGATGCCCCTCTCAGGGACGCAGCGTCCCCACTGTCTGGTGGGAATGGCTCTTGAGGATGTCTTGGGCCCTCCAGGCTTCTCTGGGCCTGACTCAGAAGGAGTCATGGGCAGAGAGCCCAGCTGGCCCGTCTCCTGGCTGCGCCACCCCTCCCATCCCTGGCTTTGAGCCTCGGCCTGGGCAGTTCTTAAAGGAGCCCGGCAGGCCTGGCTGCTGCTGCCTGAAACCAGTGGTCACCCTTCTGCCCCTGTGGCTCTGCGTGTCAGCTGCTACTGGGCTGTTGCCTCTGCCCACACCCAAGCTTGTGCCTGCCACCCGGCAGCCAGGTGGCAGGCAGCCACGGGAGGAGTCGTCCCCCTGCCAGCTCCTCTAGGCTGCAGCCCCTTGGCTGGGGGGGCCCCCTGGGGACTTAGGAGCTCACCTCCACTTTGGATGGGAACAGAGAACGAGACAGGGGTGGGGACTTCTTTCCCGAGGCCCCAAAGCGAGGTCCTGCTTCCCCACAGGAGGGAAGGCCAGCAGCCTGAGAAGAGGCCTGGGTTGCTGTGCGGGTTCTGGCAGCCGGAGAGCAGGCCCTGCCTCGCTAGGCCTCAGCTTCCCTCTTTTGGTGGGGCCGTGATCTCGCTGAGTCCTAAGGGCCGTTGAAGCAGAGGTTGGAATGTAAACTGGCCTCTCTCTTTGGGCAAGGGTTCCACCTGCCCACCGCAGCCCTATTCCCTTGGCAACTGTCTCCAGGGCAACATATGTTGTGGTTGCCAACTCCACATTGGGACCGCCCAGGGAAGGCGGGCGATGGGCGGACCCAGGGCCCCGAAGGGGAAGGGTAGGGGGCACAGCAAAACCGGACCATGGGTGCCTGCTGCTCATCCACAAACCCCCGCAGCGAGGAAGACTCTAGGGCCAGAGGTGACCCGCTGTCCAGCCACCCACAGGGACTGGGGTGACACGAGCCCCTCAGAGTCACCCTTACGGCCTGTAGCCTCCCGGCCTTTGTCTGTGCTGGTCCCGCTCTCCCCTCACCCTCCGGGCTGTATCTGACCCTCTGCCTGGGGCCCAGCACGGGCCTGGGACTCCACAGGTGCCCCTGGCTCTTAGTCAAACGAGTGGCTGAGCTCCGCCCCCCTTTTCTCTCCCACAGAGAAACTGAAAAAGGCCAAGATCATCTTTGTGGTGGGTGAGTCCAGGCAGGCGGGTGAGGCACTAGCAGGGGACGTCTGCGAGGGCCCTGGTGGGAGCCGGGGCCTCGGGCTGCACCCTGGGCTCTGCCCCTCCTTCGCTGGGTGAGCCGGGCAGACCCTGTCCCTCTGGGGGACCCTGTTTCTCGGGGCTTCTGAACGGGTGGGCGCTTGCAGGAGGGCCTGGCTCAGGGAAGGGCACCCAGTGTGAGAAGATTGTCCAGAAGTACGGCTACACCCACCTCTCCACCGGGGACCTCCTTCGGGCCGAGGTCAGCTCGGGCTCGGCCAGGGGCAAGATGCTGTCGGAAATCATGGAGAAGGGACAGCTGGTGCCACTGGTGAGTGGGCCCCAGTGGGATGGGGGCGGGTGATGGTGGTCCTGAGTGGACAACAGCCGACAAAGCCCACAACACACGGGCAAGGCCGACCACGACCTTCCCTGGCTCTGAACCCTTTTGGGGGCCCCCATTGCCCTTGGCACCAAATTCCTTCCAGAATCTTCCAAGAGCCTCCAGGACCCGCCCTTTGGACCCCTTTATCCTCCTACCACCCTGGCCTTTCTGGCCCGTCAAACTCTTCATACTGCTTCCTGCCTGGAGTGTTTTCCCTCCTCAGTTTTCAGACCTTCCTGCATCCTCCTTTGGGCTAAGACCCCTAACTTTATACTCCCGTAGCGCCCCCTTCTTTGTCCACATGGCCTGTGCCATGCTTGGAAACTGATAAATCAACACGCTGCGAGTTTCCTGATGGCAGGGAAGGTCTGCTTTGTCTTCTGGGCCCCCACAGGAGCTAGCCAGGAGGAGGGGCTCAGCCTATAACTTTGAGTGAGTGAATGAATGAATGAATGAATGATTTGATCCATCAATGGAGTCTTCATGGCTCAGGGAAGGCCTGGAGGGGAGGCTTGTTTGGGATATCTGTGTTGGGGCTGAGGGTGTTTCAGCCGTGGGCAGTGCACACTGGGCCCCGAGGAGGGTGGGGAAGGGGGGCTCATCACCCCTTCTTCTTTGGCTGTGCCCCCCAGGAAACAGTGTTGGACATGCTTCGAGATGCCATGTTGGCCAAAGTAGAAACTTCCAAAGGCTTCCTGATTGACGGCTACCCTCGGGAGGTGCAGCAGGGGGTGGAGTTTGAGCAGAGGGTAAGGCACAGCCTGGTGGATGGCCTTCAGGAGCTGTGACTGGGGTGGCCGGGCAGAGGCTGCTGTGATGGACAGAGAGAGAGACACACACACACACACACACACACACACACTATTTGTGGGGATAAGGGTTGGGTAAGGAGGGAAGACTTTCTGGATCTTTCTAGAGATCCAGAAAAAAAGTCTTGAAGAATGGGAAGCACCAGGCTGGGGAGTTCACAAGCCTGGCCAGCCTCAGGTCCCAGCTCGACTGCTTCAGGCCTTGGGCTGTCATTCTGCCTCTCTGAACTTCAAAGCTCCCATCTGCCAGATGGAGATAGACAGGGCACAGCTGCCTTGTGCGACAGTGTGGGGGTCAGAGGGAACGCACTCTTCAAAAGTGGGGCTTGGTGCCCGTGAACGCGTGCCAGAGGGGCAGGGAATAAGACGGACAGGGCTGGAAGGGTCAGGCCCCTCAGGCCCCTGTGGAGGGAACAGAGGCTGCTGGGACAAGGCGACTGGGGATGATGTGGGAGAGGAGGCTCAGGCCTGGCTGGTGGCTTTGGGTGCCGGGGAGCAGAGCCCAGTCCTCTGCCGGGGGGCCACGGGGAGTCTGGCTGGAGAGCGTGGGCCTGGAGCATGACGTCTCTGAGCTGCCTGGGGTGGGTGCCCACCAGGAAAACCTTCTGCAGGGTGAGGGCGTCTCACACACACACACACATGTACAGGCATGTGCGTGCACATGGGTACACATCTGGCAATGTGCACTCACACACCTCAGGCAGGGTGTGCCTACACACTCGGCACACCTAAACACTGGGCTGCCACACATGCACACACGGGGCACACACCCACACCCATACCGATGGTGTCACGTGCCACATGGGGAAACGGATGAAGCTGTGAGTGCCAAAGAGGGAGAGGCCAGTAAGTGTGTGGGGTGTTCAGGGAGGGCTTCCTGGCAGAGGGACTCTTTCCAGGCCTTGCAGGGAGATCTGGGCGTCCCAGTGGGCGGGGGGCTGGACACCCATTCCTACACCCCGTCTCTGCGAGACAGGGGCTGTCTTTAGGCTTCCATAGCTTTCAGCCTCACCCAGAGGTAGGGTACTGTAGTTCTGGCCCTCTAAGTGGTGCAAGACCTCAAGAAAGTGTCTATCCTGATCTGGGCTTCAGTTGCCCCATGTATGGAATGGGGGTTGCCTGGCTTTCCTTCAGACTGAGAGGCCTGGACCTAGGCACCAGCTGCGTGACATCCCTTCTGACCCTCAGGGCCACGTCTGGAAAACGGGGGTAATGGAAATTCTCATCCCTCCTGGGCTGGTGTGGACACCTGCCTCGGCCCAGGGCCCAGCCCTGCTGAGGCTCTCAGGGGTCCGGCGCCTGGTCATTTTGACTCTGAACACCAGGGGGCGCCAGGTCCTCACCAAAAGAAGACGCATCCCCCGTATTCCTTCTCTCCCTTCCAAGTCTTCCTGGTGTTGAAACACTCATTCCACTGACAGTGACATTTTCAGAACCTCCCAGAGCTCAAGTGCCTCTCACCCCTTCCCTCAGCATGGTTCCTTTGTCAAGCCCTTATCCAGCCGTGCTGGTGGGAAGCAGATGCCCCTTGCCCTCGTGGGCTGCAGGCCAGGCTGGGGAGAGGGATGTTAAGCAAACAACCAGAGGTGCTGAAGGCAGAAGTAAAGGGGACGGGAAGAGCATGTCCCAGGGGCCTGGGGATGGCGGTGGGGGTGGCCTCTGGGAAGACTGCCCAGGAGGAATGAGGTCTTAGCTCAAGTGTGAAGGCCAGCACTTGGTATTGAGGGAAAGGGGTGCTGGGAGGTCCCTGGCATGAGCAAAGGCCCTGCGTACGAGGAAGCTGATGAGAGCCAGCCTAGACCAGAGTCCGTGCAGGCCCTCCTAGGTCAGGAAAGGAGTTAGGACTTTCTCCTGAGGGCAGCAGGGAGCCACGGAAGAGGTTTGAGCAGGAGAGTGGCAGGGCGCATTGGTTTGAAGAGGGTCTGTCAGGCTGCCTTGGTGGCCCCAGGAGTGGGGAAGTGGGGAGGGGGTGGCCCCAGGGAGGGCAGGAAGGGGGCCCCTGTGACCGGTGCCCCGCCCACAGATTGGACAGCCCACACTGCTGCTGTATGTGGACGCAGGCCCCGAGACCATGACCCAGCGGCTGCTGAAGCGTGGACAGACCAGTGGGCGTGTGGACGACAACGAGGAGACCATCAAGAAACGGCTGGATACCTACTACAAGGCCACAGAACCTGTCATCGCCTTCTATGAGAAACGTGGCATCGTACGCAAGGTGCGCCCCCTGCAGGCCTGAGGGAGTACTAGGAAACCCAGGTTTTTGCCTGGTCTGGCCTCAAATTGCGATGACCTTGGGCCAGAGGTCCTCCCTGGGCCTTGGCTTCCCCAGTGGTTTGATGAGGGGCTGCTGCCCACTGTGGCTGGGCGCCAGAGGCAGGCCTGGCCTCTGCGGGAGGGGCCGGCCTCCGTGGGGTCTGCCCAGCTCTCCCCAGTGCGCCTCTGCTCACCACCAGTCTCCCCGCAGGTCAATGCCGAAGGCTCTGTGGACAGTGTCTTCTCCCAGGTCTGCACCCACCTGGATACCCTCAAGTAGCAACGCTGGAGCCCCTTCCCCAGCTCCGAGCCCAGCCCCACCCCTGTCCTGACTCAGGAGCCCTGGCCTGAGCTCAGCGCCTCCACCCTGCCCGGCTGGAGCACAGACAGAGGAAGCCACTTTATCCTGTTTTCATGGACAGCTGAGCACTAAAGGAATTTCCGAGGACGTTCGGTTTTACTCCTTTTTCTTTGCTCCCATCGGGGTTGATTTACGTGGGCTGGCCGCCCGGCCTCGAGTCCCCAGCCCCTCCCCCTCCCCACTCCTCTTTGGGCCCCGCAGCCCACCACAGCCAGCTGCCCCTCCCCTAGCTCTGGTGGAAGACCTAGGGCCCTTCCTTACCCAGGGCATGCCAGGCCCGGGCTGTGCCAGGTCCGGGGACCCAGGCGGCCTGGGGCAGCATCTCGCTCTCTGGGACTCATGGTCAGGCAGAGCTGGGCCTGGGCCCCGGCTGCTCTGCATCCTTGCTGTGTGGCCTTGGCCCCGGCCCCGCATCTCTCTGAGCCTGTTTTCTGTGCCTAACCCCTGCTGGGGACTGAGCTCTGGCATGCAGTGAGGTCATGGGCTGTGGGGGACTTCCTGGGCAGTTGGCGGGTTGGGGGGCTCCTGGTAGGGGGTGTGGCACACATCAGCCGGCCAAGTGGGTAGTGAATTGGCTTCCTTGGTGCCAGAAGCTCCGTGGATCTGAAAAGGAGTCAAGGTCGAGTGGGGGAGGGGTCGGGCAGGAGTACCTCCCTGAGGAGATGGGACCTGAAGGGCTTCCCACACGTGGCCCTGGGTAGGTCACAACTTGTCCTGTCTAAGCCTTCTCACAATTTAAATTAGGTCCAGTCCCCCCGCCACCCTCAGTTAGGAAGAGACATACTACTCAAAGGGTGTAGACTACTAGCTACCGAGGCCCGTGGGAGGCAGAGACCAGAGCGACCTTGGGGATGTGCCAGGCCCGGGTGCTTTGGGGAGGCCTCGGAACCCCCTGGAGAGACCCATCCTCCCTTTTCTGTCCCCTTTCGCGCTCTGACCTCATCCTGGAGGAAGGCTCCATTTGGTGCTCATGCGTTCTCGACACCCGCGTCCCAGCCCCAGCGGGCTCCCTTCAAAGCCGAGAGGGCCCTCGGGCGCCCGCGCCTGGCTGGAACCACGTCACGACGTCACGACATCCCGTGCGGGCTGACTGTGCCCACTGCGTGTCCCGTGCGGCTGGTTTTCCATTTACACTAGTTATTTAAACTTTCCTTTAAAATAAACGTATTTAAGTTCTAAAAGGCGAGTCTATTGCACGAACACAAAATAAATACATGATAATGCAGGGGAGAGAGGAGAAGGCAGGCATCCAGCAGGGCGAGCCATCGGGTCTGGGTGGGGTGTGGGTGGAGGCCTCCACAGCTGGTCCCTCTGTTCCCCGCGCCACCCAGGGTGTGTGGGCACGCACGTGCCCCTTTATCACTGGGTTGTCTGAGTGACGGCGAGTGGGAAAACATGCCAAGGACGATAAGGGGCTAAGAAAACCCACCTGACAAAATCGTCATTATTTTTTAAATTATATTTTATTGACTATGCTTATTACAGTTGTCCTGATTTATCCCCCCTTTGCCCCCCCTCCAGCCAGCACCCCCCACTGTGTCAGGCCATCCCCCCACCATTGTTCATGTCCATGGGTCATGGTATAAGTTCTTTGGCCACTCCATTTCCTGCACAGTACTTTACCTCCCCAGGGCTATTCTGTAACTACCTGTTTGCACTTAAAAAAAAAAAATTTTTCTTTATTTTTAGAGAGAGGGGCAGGGAGGGAGAAAGAGAGGGAGAGAAACATCAATGTGTGGTTGCCTTTCATGTGTCCCCTACTGGGGACCTGGCCCACAGCTCAGGCGTGTGCCCTGACTGGGAATTGAACCTGCAATCCTTTCGTTTGCAGGCTGGCAATCAATTAAATGAGCCACACCAGCCAGGGCCCTATATGTGCTTCTTAATTCTCTCACCTCTTCACCCATCCCCCACATCCCCCTTCCATCTGGCAACCATCAAACACTCTGTATCCACCATTCTGTCTCTGTTCTTCTTGTTTGCTTAGTTTGTTTTTTAGATTCAATTGCTGATGTATTTTTGCCTTCTTATTATTCATTGTTTTTATCTTCTTTTTCATAAATAAGTCCCTTTAATATTTCGTATAATAATGGTTTGGTGATGATGAACTCCTTTCGTTTTTTTCTTGTCTGGGAAGCTCTTTATCTGCCCTTCGATTCTAAATCATATCTTTGCTGGGTTGAGCAATCTTGGCTTTTCATGCCTTTGAATATTTCTTGACAGTCCCTTGTAGCCTGCAAAGTTTCTTTTGAGAAATCAGCAGACAGTCTCATAGGAAGTCCCCTGTAGATAACTATGTGCTTTTTTCTTGCTGCTTTTAAGACTCTCTCTTTATCTTTAACCTTTGGCATTTTAATTATGCTGTGTCTAGGAGTGGGCCTCTTTGCATCCATCTTGTTTGGGACTCTCTGTGCTTCCTGGACTTGCACGTCTATTTCCTTCAGCAAATTAGGAAAGTTTTCTTCATTATTTTTTCAAATAGATTTCCAATTTCCTGCTCTTTCTCTTCTCTCCTGGCACCCCTATGATGCAAATGTTGGACCTACTGAAGTTGTCCCAGAGGCTGCTTATACTATCCTCACTTTTTTGGATTCTTTTGTCTTCTTGTTGTTCTGATTGGTGGTTTTTTGCTTCATTATGTTCCAAATCATTGATCTGATTCTCAGCTTCATCCACTCTCCTGTTGTTTCCCTGTAAATTGTTCTTTATTTCCATTAGTGTGTCCTTCATTTCTGACTGGATATTTTTGATGCTGTTAAGGTCCTCATTAAGTTCCCTGAGCATCCTTAGAGAGAGCCAGTGTTTTGAACTCTGCATCTGGTAGGTTGCTTATCTTCATTTCTGCAATCTGAGACGGCTGCTACTCGTACTGGCTTTGGAGATTTCCAGGTGAAGCCAAGCTATAAATCCAAACTGCTAATTCTGGACCTGGGGCTCAATGAGGCCAGCTGCTTCTTATTTGAAAGGATTAAGGAAGTTGTGAAGTATGAGCCAAGACCAGCCATTCATATGGAAAAGAAGCTTGGGTGGGTCTGTAAATTGAGTGGGGCAGAGTCTGTGGAGATCTCTAAGGCCAGTCAAACAGTGTTAGCCAGGTTGAGGGAGTCTCAGATATGGCACCAGTTCACTGGCTCTGTGCCCGGAGGGTTTAGAAAAGGAACAATGGCCTCTGCTTGCCTTGATGCCAGACACTTCAGTTTCTCCCTCTATACCACTGGTGCCTTTTGAGCTGCTACCTGGGTGCTGGAGCTCAGAGGGAGTGAGTCTGAGTAGGTCCATGGGTGGGTTCTTTAAGAAGAACTGCTTGGAGCTCCAGCAGTTTCTTCCACCAACTCAATCGCCACTGATTTTTTGCAGCCAGAAGTTTTGGGGACTTCCTGGAACTGGAGCCCTGGGCTGGGGGACCAGGTGTGGGTCTGGGACTCCTCGCTCCTGAGATATCTCTCCCAAATTTTTATCCACCACACGTGGGTGAGGGACCAACTGTTCCACATTGCGCCCCTCCTGCTAGTCTGGATGTATGTGGTTTTTTTAATTCCATAGTTGTCAGACTTCCATTCACCTTGATTTCTGACAGTTCTGAGTGATGGTTGTTCTATATTTTAGTTGTAATTTTGATGTGATTGTGCAAAGAGGTGAGCCATGTCTGCCAATGCCGCCATCTTGACTGGAAGTCTCATTATTTTTATTCTCTTATTACAGCTTCATGAATTCAGGTGTCTCCCAATTTACGAAAACCTAAGCTAACGCAAACTCTTCGCTACAGAATCACTTTGTTCACTTAAAAAAAAAAAGCTTGAGAACTTAAAAAAAAAAAGCACATTTAAAAAGCTCTGGTAACCACTACTCCATCCTTGCCCCTACAAACCTTCTTGTGGGAGTTTCCTTTGCTCCGGTTTGTTTCTTTAGGGACACTCCAGGACACCCGTCGCCCTGGCGGGACAGAGGCTCCTAAGCCCTGGCCCACTGTGACGTCTCCCCTGGGACGAGGAGGGGACCCATGTTCACAAAATTCCATCAGACCTACTCAACCGAGACCAGTTCTGGGCAGCTCGGTGCACAGAGCTCAGAGGGGTCCCTGGTGGCAGAAGGTCCCTTGACCCGGAGCTCTCGAGTGGAACCCTGAGGATAAGTAGGAGTTCACGGCACCATGAGACGCGGAGCTGGGAAAGGCAGAGGGAGGAGCCCTTCAGAGGTGGAGAGGACCAGTTGAGTGGGGGGCTGGAATGCAGGCTAGAGGGGGCACCCTAGCTAGAGAAAAGGGATGGAAGCAGGTTTGCAGGGTCTTGAAGGCCAACCCAGGCGTCTAGTCTTTCCCCAAAGGGCAACAGGAGGCTTAGAGAGTTTTGTTTATAATCTTCAAACAAACAAAATTGGAGGAAATAATGTGACGAACACCCATATACCCATCACTGACGTTTAGTAATCGTGAACATTTTCCATACTCCCTCCACTGTTGTTTTACTGTTGCCAAACCGTTTTAAAGTAAATTACAGATGTGACAAAAGTTCATCCCTTAAGTGTGACTTCAGTATGACTCTAATAAATAAAGGCGTTTTGCTGTGTAACCACAACTCAGAGTTTGATGACACTAACTTAACACTAATGTCATAATAGATGATAACCAGTCCACATGGAATCTCCCCCAAACGTGTCTTTGTTCAAACTGGGAGGCACACAGGACCACCGGTTGCATGGTGGGCGCCTGTCAAACTTGACCCTCCAACGACTCTCCCCTCTTTTTGTGGCATTGAGCTGTGGAGGGACTGGTCATCCTGCAGAAAATTCCTCCTTCCAGATTTGTCCGTGGCTTTCTCGTGGTGCTGTTCAATTTGTTCCTCCATTTCCTGAATTTCTTGTAAACTGGAAGTTCGTCATAAAGGCTTCAGAGATTCAGGGTAAGCCTTTGGGGATGAGAATACCTAATAGGCTCACGAAGAGGTTTTTTAAAAAAATTATTGATTGATTTTGAGAGACAGAGAGACGTCGATTTACGTTCCACTTATTTATGCATTCTTTGGCTGTTTGTTGTATGTGCCCTGATGGGGGATCGAACCCGCAACCTTGGTGTGTCAGGACTATGCTCTGACCAACCGAGCTACCTCACCAGGGCCCATGAAGGGTTTTAGAAGGAAGCAGGATGGTCGGATCTGCAGCAACGTGGCTTTGAGTGCACACGAAGCTTCCCAGAGTCTTGTTAAAAAGCCGGTTTTGATTCAGCAGGTCTGGTTTGGGCGGTGAGGTCCCCACTGCCGGTCCAGGGCCCACACGTCGGGCAGCTCAGAGAGAACCTGCCCTGTGGAGGCGGGAGCCCGGGGAAGGGTGGGGAGGAGGGGGCGCCTCTAAGGTCAGCGTGAGCTCCTTCCCTACTGGTGGGCTGAGAGCTGGGCGTGGTGTCGGATCCGGGACAGTAGATGCTGTCATACTCTTCATGTCTCTAGGGACACTCCAGGAAACGGCTTGTCCCAAGGTGCCGGAGCATTTTAACCAGCCGGAGGGTTGGCACCGCGTCTCTGTAACCTCGGGGTCTCAGAGAAACAGAGTGCTCCTAGGGAGGCTCTCTGGGGTGGTGGCCTCAGATGGCCCCACTGCTCTGTGCCCCTAAGTCTTGGCCTCGGGGGCCCCGAGGGCCTGGCCGGAGGCGCTGAAGTGGGAGAGGAAGGAAGTGGGGAGCAGAAGAGGCCAAGGCTGTCGCCTCCCAGCCGCGAGAGGGGCCTCGAGTAAACAGGAAGGCCTGGCGGCTCCACGGTGGGGGGGCTTTGGAGGGGTGGGGGCCAGGGCCCTCCTGGACCTGTGCAGCCTGCCAGCACAGAGCTTCCTCGCTGGGGAAGCAGACTCAGAGAGGTTGTGCGTCTTGCCCCAAGTCACACAGCGAGGCGGGGGAACAGAGCTAGACCCTTGTCAGCCCCTCCTGCGTCTGCTGTCCACCAGGGGTTCTGGTCAGGGCTTCCTGCCTGCGTTGCCCACTGCGGTTCATAAGATGCTGCGTGAGTCTCTCACCTGTCGGGGCCTCAGTTTCCCTTTCTATGAACTCAGAACGCTTACAACTCAAAGGTTCTGGACTCCTGACCCAGTGGAATCCTTAGGCCTCCTAGGTGGTCTTCACGGGTCCTTCAGGCCTCAGTGAGTGGGTTTTATCAGGAAGGCCACCACCACCCAGGAGGCAGTGGGAACCAGGCCCATTCCCTGGGTAAGGAGGGGAAGACTTTGGGGGACTTTACTCTTCTAGAACAGAGTCCGGTGGAACCACTGACTCTTGTGACCTCCCTTTCCCCTAGAGGAGTCATTCTCCTTCTTCGAAGACCCTGTCCCTGGGCTCAGAATGCCCCCAGCACCCACACCCTGGGACTCAGAATCACAGCCCGTGAAACCTTGGGCTGTGTAGCCCAGTGCTTAAACCCATTCCTTCATTGTGTAAACACTTACAGAATGCTGACCATGGGCCAGGCACTGTTCTACGCAATGGGGCCTGGGAACTTCTGTTCTACAGAGAGAGAGACAAAATAAGCATATATAGTATGTGAGGCGGTGATATGTGCCCCAGCAGGTAGAGGGCTGTTCTAAATTCAGGGCTCAGGGAAGTCCTCACTGACCACGTGACGTTTGGATCCTGACTTAAAGGGCAAGGAGCAAGCCCTGGGGGAGAGAGTCTGGGGGTGGGGGGAAGGGAAGAGCAAGTGCAAAGGCCCTGAAGTAGACGTATGCTTGGCCCATTCAAGGAAGAGCAGGGAGGGAGGCCGTGTGGCTGCAGCTGCAGAAGCAAAGGGGTGAGAGCAGAAGGTGAGGCTGGCGAGGGGGTGGGGGGCCTTGCTGCCCTTTGAGGGGCCCTGGTGGTTACACGGAGTAAGAAGGTTGCCCGCTCAGGGCACTGAGCTGAGGAGGGATGGAATTTGACTTAGCTGAACAGGCTCCCTTTATGGTGTGCAGAGTGGGCTGGAGGCAAGGGGGGAAGCAAGGAGAGCTCAGCGAGGAGGGGACTTCAGTATTCCAAGAGGTGCTGGAGGCCACCAGGGAGGCTGCAGTGGGGTAATGCGAACCCCACAAACATCAGAAATGTGGGGGAACAGCCGACAGGATTTGCCCGTGGGTCAGAAGAGGGCTGTGAGAGAAAGAGTCAAGGTCAATCTCAAGGCCTAAGCAGCGAGAGGAGGGAGCTGTCATTGTCTTGAGAGGACGGACTGAGGCAGGAGCAGCTGGCAGAGACGGAAGAGAGCCCAGGGCCTAGTTTTGGCCACACGGAGTCTGAGCTGCTTGTTAGACATCCAGGAGTCCGGAGCCCGGGGCGGGTTCTGGCTGGAACTTTACGTCTGGAATATGTCAGGTTGGGAGCTGTCAGAATGTGAATGGTATCTAAAGCTATCTGTCTGGCTAAGGACACCCAGAACAGCACTTCTCGAACTTGAATGTGCATGCCCATGCCTTGGAGGTCTTGATAAAATGCAGGTTCAGAGTCAGAGTCTGGGCAGGGCCTGAGAGAAGCTCCCTGGGGTGGGGGGCGCCGAGACCCCTCTCTGAGCACCAGGACCCAGGACATGGTTTTGCAGCCAAGACCCACTGGTGGGCAGTGAAATCGACAGAGCGGCTTATGATCAGTATTGAAAGAAAATGGAAGAGGATGGACTCACATCACAAGGGCACATACCAGTTCCCAAAACCTCATTTCAGTTATCTGGGCCGGAGTCCCGGGGACATGCCGTCGTCATGGCCACAAGGTCTGAGAAAACCTGACCGGGAAGTGAGGGGAGACAGAGAGGGGAAGAGGCCCGGGAGCCGAGCGTGGGAGGATGAGGAGGAGCCAGGGAGGAGGCAGATAAGGTGATACGAGAGGTGGGTGGAAAACCAGAACAGAAAGTTCTAGACGCCAAAGGAGGAAAAAGACCCAGACTGGAATGGTCCTCTGCTTCTCCCCAGCCCTGCGACCAGGCACACCTGCGCCTCGGTCTCCTCCGCTGCGATGCTGGGGCATGAGGGTCTCAGCTTGTGGAGGCGGCCGCGCGGTGGCACTGCGCGCGGGGCCGGGCAAGTGTGTGAATGGCGGAGTGATTCCGATTTTGGTCCTGGGCTTCGAGCTCCTCCAGCCCAGGAGGCCGCCCTCCCAGGGCGCAGATGAAGACACCGAGACCCAGACGGCGGAAGTATCGGCCTGAGGCTAATCAGGGCAGACCTGCGGCTCTCTTTCCTCTGCGCCCACTTTCTGCCTGCCCCCGCCCCCATGCCCGTGTGGGTCTGACCCTGCTGTTCTCTACGGCCCCTGGCTGCAGGCCCGCGCTGGAGACGGACAGCCGCCCGGGGGGTCCCTGGGGGCCGCCTAAAATTCCTCCGGTGGCCAGTGGCCAGGGTGGACGTGCTCCGGCCCTTCCTGCAGCCCCGGCCTTCCCGGCCAGCCGGGAGGAGGAAGAAGCAAATTTGTGCACCTGCCCACTATGGGGCCCAGGCACAGGGGCCTGGCCATCGGCCACGTGTCTCTTTGGAGGGGGGTAGGCGGCACCTGAAAGCATCAGTATCCGTCGGGCCCCAGCCGGAAACAGATGGCACGTTCCTCTGGGATCCGGAGAGTTCAGTAAAGGGTCTGTTTACACAGGTGTGGGCAGGGTGTCGGGAAACCATGAGGGACTGTGCTGAGCCCCAGGGCTGGCAGCAGCGAGGGCCTTGACCATGCTTAGTCCGAAGGGCCACGTGGAGAGGCCGTGGCCTTCAGTGGAGGGAGGTCACCAATTGTCAGTGACCCTGTAGGGAAGGATCCAGAGGAATGATCCTCTTCCTCCTGTTCTTCCTTCCT
Source organism: Trachops cirrhosus (assembly GCA_028533065.1). Taxonomy (NCBI): domain Eukaryota; kingdom Metazoa; phylum Chordata; class Mammalia; order Chiroptera; family Phyllostomidae; genus Trachops; species Trachops cirrhosus. The sequence continues at coordinate 5,566,616 of CM052540.1, forward strand.
CTCTCTATCTGTTCAGGGCTGGGGGGTGAGTGGGTGGAGAGGTGAACCCATCAGGAGAGACCGTGCATTCGGGGGTAACAGAAGACAGCTACTTCAAGGCCCATCCCCAGCTGTGAGTCCACACGACCATCAAGCCTCCTGGGCACAGGTGACCCGGCCTGGGAGCCGGCCCCTTCCACTGGGGAACGGGAGCAAGACCTGCCTGTTGGCGCTTCAGGCTCCCTGTGCCTTCACGGCCCCGCCCTGCCTTCCCTCCCAGGGCGCTTCATGCTTTCAATACACACATCTTGAGGGTCAAAGCGTCCTGAGCTCTGTGCCTGCCCTCCAGGGGCTTCTAATCGAGGGGAGAGACTTGCACAGCACGACCCCACCCTGGCCGGGGGTGGTGTGGGTGACCTCCTCTCCACCCCAATCTCTCCCTTCCTCTCCAGGGTCTCTGGGGGCAGGCCCTGGCTCTCCTGTGGCTCCTGCAGATTGTTCTCTCTGGGACCATTTCCTACAAGCTGCGCATGTCCTGCAGCTTCTTGTGCTCGCTAGAGGATCTGATAGGCCTTGTTTATAACACGGGTGGGGGTGGATTATGCAGCATGGAGGGAAGGCGGAGGGAGGGAGGCTGCAGAAGAGCTGATGGGATCCCTGTCGCAGCCCCAGGCGCCCCAGCACCCACTGTCCACCCACTGTGGACAACAGTCCCCCGCGTCCCACGACGCCCACAGCCTCGTGAGGTCGGTCCTCACAGTCAGATCAGCTGGGAGTCGCAGGGAAGGTGAGCTTGGAAAGAGGCAGCCCTGGAGCCTCTGCCTACCGCCCCAGGGGTCTCTCACTTTCCGGTGAGCTGTGGGCTCCTCCTCTGTAAGTGGTTGAATGGCACCGGCCCCCAGAGGTGGCTGTGAGGATTCAGAGCTGATAAGGTGAACGCCTAGGGTGGGGCCTGGTGTGCGGTGGGGTGTTCAGCCTCTGGGGCTGGACTAACTGTCCCTGGTTGGGGGGCCTGAGGAAACCTCCCAGCCACCCTCCATTGTCCGCCACGGGGGCCAGCATTTGCCTTGTGGTGCCCACCTCCCCATCTCTGCACCCACGGCGAAAGGCAGAGGACCTGTCACATTCAGGGGACCCCCTCACCCCATCCCAGGCTTCCTGGCCTGCGAGGCACCATTGAGTCTCCCGTGACCCCACACCTACGCCTGGCCAGGAGCTAGCCGGGCTGCTGTAGGGCCGGGCAAGCGAGCCTTCCCCGAGTCCCCACCCAAGGAGCCACACTGGCCCCCCACCCCGTGTCAGCCCCTGCACTGGCAACACACGCCTGCTCTGCCCCCTCCAGAGGCAGCCCGGCCTCCTGCCTTCTCTGCCCTCCTTGGGCCTCCATTTCTCCATCTGTGACTCAGGACAAGGGTCAAGAGAAAGACCCCCTGGCTCCATCCTCTCTGTGGGTCCTGCCAACATACATCAAGATTCGTCTTCCCAAAGCCCAGCTCCCCCAGCTCCGCCAGCTCCTTCTGCTCCGTCACTCTCCGAGACCCTCCGTGGCCCATCAGGATGAAGTCCTGGCATTCAAGGCCCCCCTCCCAAAGCAGGGCCAGAGTCTGCCTCTCCAGACTTCCTGTCCCCAGCACACCCCTGTTTGTCCTCCTCCCCCCTTTCTTCTGCCCCACCCCACGCATCCAGTCTTTCAAAGACCAGGCCTAAATGCCACCTCCTCCAGGCAGCCCAGGCTTCCTCCTCTGAGCTCCCTTAGGCCTGACCCTAGCTGCTACCCAAGACTAGCACCATGGTGGACACATAGTGGGCACTTACTGTTTGCAGGATGAACAGGGGACAGTTCTGGGACCGTCCCCCAGGCTCAGGGAGCACTGCCTGTGTGCCATCCCAGGGCTCGGTGCTCTAAGGCTCTGACCTCAAAGTCTCATGATGGTCTGGCGAGGAAGGCACCACTGTGCTCACTGTACAAGCAGGGTGACCGAGGTGGACTTGGTCACGGTCGCATGTCATAGCTCAGGGTGGACAGGGCAGGGTTTTGACGCCTGGGCCATCTGACTTCAGAAACACCAGGAAAATGCATCCTCCTCTCGTTTGGGCTTTTTCCCCTGGAGGATTTTCCGCACGTGGACGGGGCAGGTGCAAAGTGCGTGTCTCGGAGCAGGCCCCCGGGTCTCTCGGGGCTCGGAGACCGCAGCCCCAGCGGCCGTGCTGCGCCCTGCGCCCTGCGCCCTGCGCCATGCTGAGCCTCAGTTTCACTGCCCGAGAAAGAAGGAAATGATGGTAGCCAGCGCCGTGCCCCGGGAGCCAGCCTCGGTGCCCAGGCAGATCTGTCTGATTCCCAACCCCACCGTCCTTGGGGGCCCATGATCTCACTTCATGAGGCCTCTCTTTCCTCGTCTGCAGAGTGGGACCACTGACTCTCGGAGCTGGGAGCGCCACATGGACTGCCTTGGCCAGGGCCTGTCTCCTGAAAGGTTCCCTTGGTGGGCAGTTAGGGTGATTGTTTTCATCTGTCCCCTGCCCCGGGGCTGCCAGCCAGCCCTGGACAGGGTGGGATGGGAGGGTGGAGTGCATGGGGAGACAAGCCTGGAGCCTAGGCCCTCCCACCCCACTGCCTCCCCCTCCCTAGGGCCCCCCACCCAGCGACAAAGCTCATGGCACTTCCTCTCCCGCCTGGCAGGCCGCCTGGCCCAGCCCCTTCTCTAAGGAAGCGCATTTCCTGCCTCCCTGGCCTGGCTGGATGAGCCAGGAGCTCCCCACCGCTGCCGGTCATTCCCCAGCCCCGGACTGCTGCCGGCCACACGAGCCCAGCACCCTCTTCCCGCTCATCCCTCAGCCAGAGACCCTCGGCCCGGCCCTGCGCCCCGTGCCCACTTCTGACCAACTTGGCCGTCACCTTAGAAGGCTGGAGGAGGGACAGCGTCGCTCCGGTCGCCTGCTCCCTTTGGGTCCCCGTGTGAACCCACGCCGGCCCCCAAGCCTGCCCGCAGCTCTGCCCCTGGACACCGGATAACGCCCAGCGACCAGAGCCCCCGGGGGAAAGCATGGACCACAGCGCGCTCTTCCCGGTCCTGGCCCTGCTGCTGGCCGTGGGCAGCCTCAGCCCCACAAGTAGGTGTTCGGGGCCCCGGGGTGGGGAGACCAGGCTCCTTGTCCCAAGCTCTTGCCCTTGGGAGCTCATGTCCTAGGGGGTTGGACAGCCCACGGCAGATGCCATAGGGTGACCAACCACCCTGGTTTGGCAGGACCGGGAACTTTTGGTCCTAAAAGTCTCAGGCAAACAGAGGTGAGTCATTTACCTTAACCCTGGTCTCTGGCCTCTGTCCTCCTAGTTTCTCTCCAGGAAGCCCAGGCCCGAGCATGCTGTGCAGCCCTGGGAGCGTCTCCTGCCCTCTCTGGGCCTTATGTCTCCCATCTGAGGAACGTGTGGGAAGGAGGGCACGAGGCCTCACGTTTGCACTCGGGCTTTAGGCTGTGGTTACTTCCTTGTGGTGTGATCTTGGGGAACGACCTTCCGGCCTCTGAGCAAAGTGGGGATGGTGACAGACTCCTCTCGGGCTGCGGGAAGGCCTATGTAGGGGCAATGCTTGTGGACAGATGTCCCGGGCGGGCGGGCTGGTTGTTCCGTGTCGTTACCGTTGTTCTGTAATTAGCTTTGAACCCTCCACCCTCACCTTCCCTGGGTCCTGTGCGTGGCTCAGACCCCTCCGAGTGCAGTGCTCCCGGCTGCTGTCCCTGCTCTGCTCCCCAGGAAGCCTGCAGGGTTGGGGTGCAGTCCCCGACCGGGGTTTCTGTGGGCGCTCTGCGGCCTGGGGGCTTTTCCAGGGGTCATGGCCTGGGCTGCCTTCAGAAGCTGACCAGATGAGGGGCCACGAGGAGCCAGAGACTCCTCGCCCCTCGTCCCACTGACTGTGGCCTTGCTGTGCCCCGTGGACGCACCCACCTGAAGCCACAGCATGGCCCTGTGGACACTCCTTCAGCCAGGGTGCACCCAGGAACTCCCTAAAGCGGGGGTGCCCAACCCGAGGCCCGCGGGCCAGGACGGCCGTGAATGTGGCTCAACACAAAATCGTAAATTTACTTAAAACGTTATGAGATTTTCTTTTTGTGATTATGTATCACCATGTATTTAATGGGTGGCCCAAACCAACTTGTCTTCCAGTGTGGCCCAGAGACGCCAAAAGGTCGGACACCCTGCCCTAAAGGACCTGGGGGGCGGTGAGAACGCGGCGGCACCGCGGCCTCCCCCTCCCGCCTGGTCCCCGCCCCCCATAGCCTCTCCGAGTCCCCAGGCCCCGGTCTCTAAAGTGCTCCCCGCTGCCTCACTGACAGACAGGAAAGGGAGCCTCAGACACTCCGTGACTTAGCAGGGATTTGACCCCAGGCCCGTGGCTTCCTAACCGCGGGCGATACGGCTCCCGGTCACCCCGCAGGACGGCTGCCACTGTCGTCCCATTTTACAGGACAGAGAGTGGAGGCGGTGGCCGGCCACGTTCACACAGCTTGATGGGAGCCCTGCCTGAGCTCTGCGGTGGCTGCCCTGCCTTTCTCCCGCAGCCCCCCCCATTTCTAACTTGGTAGCGCTCTCTTCTTGATGCCATTCATCAGAGGAAGGTCCGTGAAGATCTCTGGGGCCTGGTTTTATAGGCTCAAGGGCAGGGGTGTGCTGGCAAAAAAAATTAGCAACAGGGGTGAGGGGTTGGGGTGGCGCTTGTTAATTCCCGTGGCACAAATGCTCCCGCATGGCTGATTTCGAGCTACCGACTCCCCAGACTCGCCCTGAGCCAGTGAGAGGTGCCCAGTAGGGGCCCCTCACCGAGTATTTCCATCACACACGTACGACAGACGTCAATAACCTCAAGAACACAGATAATGGTGAAATGGGGTAAAATTGTTAGGAAGTAAGAAATTTGATATTTATTACCTTTTAGAAAATATGTGTTATTTAATTGCAAGCTTATAAAGTTTAATTTTTAATAATGGCTGTGTTTAACAGCCTGTTTGAAAAAACTGATAATTTATCAACCTGCTCCTGTGAGCAGCTCCGGGCCCGAGGTGGCCATAGGGTCCCAGGGCGTCCCTGTTCCAAACCATCCAGCCCGACTCCCTTGCAGTCTGGGAAACGGAGGCCTCGGGGGGCAGCTGGGGCCCTGGCCAAGGCATGGGACTCAGATCTCCAGACTGGGGGGCGGTGTGCGGGTGACCCAAGCCTTCGCGTTCAGGCGGGAGGAGGTGCCCATGGGTGCAGACCGGGTTCAAAACCAGGTCCAGCCTCCTGGGAACATAGCCTGACAGAATCTCTCAAAAAACTGTACTCGTAAGAGCAACTGAGCCTTCAGAAGTCAGACCTAGAGAGTTACTTGCGCAGCTCTGTAAAGATACATACATGGTCCCTAGGTAGCTGTAACAAAAAGCCAACAACTGGAGACCGCCCAGGTGTCCAGCAGCCTGGGCCCCGTATTACAATGGATTACGATGCAGTGGAATATCGTGCAGTCGTTATCAGGAAGAAGCTGGACCCCGTCTGCCCTGCTGTGGACAGACATCGGGGCCACGCTGCCAGCTGCCCAAACAGCAGCGATCCATTTCTTTAAGAGTCGAACAGTGACCACGCGCAGCACACGCAGAGAGAACCCTGCGGCCGCTCGTCCTTTCTCGACGAGCGTCGGGATTTTCGCCTAAGACACACTTTTTAGTCATGTTGGAATTCTTTTCAAAAAGAAGCATGTAGGAATTTTTTAAAAGTAATTTAACTATATATTCACTTTAGTCTGCTCCTCGAAGAAAATATGTAAGAGGGGAAAAATTGTTAGCATGCTGGGGGATTGCTTACCGGCTTTTCTTTTTTTTTTTGAAGATTTAAAAAAATATTTTGAGAGTGAGGGGAAGGAAGGGAGAAAGAAAGGGAGAGAAACATCAATGTGTGGTTGCCCGTCACGCGCATCCAACTGAGGACCTGGCCTGCAGCCCGGGCATGTGCCCTGACTGGGAATTGAACTGGCGACCCTTTGGTTTGCAGGCTGGCACTCAATGTGCTGAGCCACACCAGCCAGGGTGGATTGTGTACTAGCTTTTTAAGGTAATTTTGATGCAGGGGGATTAACATTCGGGCATCTTGAGTACCCTTCTTACATCCCAGAGGTTTCTGTGAGGTCGTGTGGACCCCAAAACCATCCCATTGTGGTTCTGGAACAGTCTCTTCCTTAAAGGTGCCCTCCATCTTTTGCCTACTAGAGTCCCTATTGTTGCATAGTTCGGTGGTTTCCCCAGCGGGGCTAATTATAAATACCACCTCCGTGCACATTTTTGGTACACGCACCTTTTCCTGTATTCATAGTATTTCGCTTGGATGGAGTCCCAGAGGCGACGGTGCGGGGACTTGTGGCCCACGCTGGGTGGCTGGGATCAAAGGGTGTTTCCTGAGTGTGGACATGCGTTCGCTGGAGGATGGGCCGGAGGCCTGACTTCAAGTCCTTGTGCCGCTGGCCACCTACGTGGGACTCTGGGACCCTCTGGAGAGGGGCTAGTGTCACAGGACAGAGTCCACAAATGTCTCTGTCGTAGAGGCTGCATTCCGGGACAGCTTCCCTTTTGCCAGGAGGAAAAAGAGGCTGGAGCGGGAGCCGTGTGAGCCAGGAGAGGCTGGGTCCCTGAGGCCCATTCTCACTACCATTGAGATTCTCTCTTATCCTGACCTGAGTGGCTGAGGTGTCGTCCCGTAAACCGAGGGGTTGCCGGTTAGCTTCTCAGTCTAGGCACACGCCTGGGCTGTGGGCCTGGTCCCTGGTTGGGGGCGTGCGAGAGGCAACCGTTTGATGTTCTCTTGCACATCAATGCTTCTCTCCCTCTCTTTCTCCCTCCCTTCTCCTCTGTCTAAAAACAAGTAAGTGAAATCTTGGGGGGAAAAAAAAAGATTCTTTCACCTTAGGCAGACAGATGGTGACACTAAGACCCTGAGGGAAAGAGACGCCCATCTTTCAAGGTCACAGACAGGTCAGTGCTGGAACCTCTGAGGACAGGCCTGGTCTGCTTGCTCAGGGTCCTGAGGGGGAATCCAGGCAAGAGGGAGGGATGAAAGACCCTCTTCTGGGTCTGCAGCGCGTCAGGCAGCTCCTTGTCTCCAGACCCCATTTATAGCTGAGGAAACCGAGGCTCAGGACGAGTGACGGGTCCAGAGTTCAACCCCAGGCTGCCTGCTCCCACACCCAGCTTCTTTCTCTGCACCTGGGGCGGCCTGGTGCGGGGGCTCGGAGAGCTGATGTCCCTGGCTCTGGGCCCTCTCTCCTAGCTCCAGACCCAGTTTTGGGGTATGAAGAGGACCCTTATCCAGGGCTGAGCTCATTTCAGTAGCTGTGATAGGGGTGGCGGAAAGACACCAATAAAACAGCCCACATTGATTCAGCACTCACTGGGTGCTGGACGGTGCTCTAGACCCGTTAGGTGTACTGTCAGACCGAGCTTCACAGAAGCCTGATGAAGCGGACACCTCCTGTCACCCCTATTGTACAGCTGAGGAGGCTGGGGGTGCGGACCAGTATAAAGATTTGCTTGAGTAATGCAGCCCAGATGTGAGCGGCTGGGGCTTGAGCCCTGGACCTAACCTTGCACCACACTGCCTCAGGGAAGATGATGGGGATGTCTCTGTTTGCAGACCTTCTCACCAGGGGCTTTCAGTCCCTTTCCTGCACCTACACTGGCCCTCCCACCTAGAGACCAACTGGATCGGTTCGGATGAGATTTTCACAACAGGGTTTTGAAGGATGAATAGAAGTTGACTAAGCGGTCGAATAGAGGAAGACCTCTATTGGTCTTCCAATAGAGGTTGGTTTGGGAAAGGGCGTGGCAGAGGCGATGAACAAGGTCTGTCTGAAGGCAAAGCTCGCCTCACCCCTGGGCGAGTCAGTTACTGACTGGGCGTAACTAACCGTGATGGCAGCTGCCGGACCCTGAGCAATCCTCACGCGTCGGGAGCCTGCTTAGCCCTACGCACGTATCTTCTCACCAGGAGCCTCCCCACCTGGCTGAGAAAGGTGTTATGATCACGTCATCCCCATTCTACAGATGATAGGTGATAGCACTGGGCCGTGGACAGGAAGCTGGAGGGTAGCAGAACCGGGATTTGACCCTTCGGTGGCTATCAGAACCCTGCACTGTTTAACCCCACCCTAGGTGTGGAGTGTGGCCTTGCCCCGAAGGCATCGGGAAGTTACGGGAAAGACTAAAGAAAGGAACGTGGAGGCCCTGCTGGTGGCCGCGCCCAGTGCGGGGGTTGGGCTGGGAGCTGGGAAGTCTGCGAGGACGGAATGGAGCCCTAAGAGGAACAGACGGTGGCGGGGCAGATGGGGGATGGAAGAAAAAAACAGAAAAGGCCCCGTCATAAGGGACTGCCCCGGGATATACACACTAGCCACAGAATACGCATTGGGTACCGCTCTTATTTTTTTTTTTTAATTTTTTTATTTTCAGAGAGGGGAGGGGAAGGAGAAAGAGAGGGAGAGAAACATCAATGTGTGGTTGCCTCTCGTGCATTCCCTACTGGGGCCCTGGCCCACAACCCAGGCATGTGTCCTGACTGGGAATCGAACCTGCAATGCTTTGGTTCGAAGCCCGCGCTCAATCCACTGAGCTACGCCAGCCAGGGCTTGGGTACCACTCTTTACACCACGGCCTGCGGAGTGGGTGCTGGGTGCGGGAACTGGGCTGTCTGCGTCCAAATACAGGCCCTGCCACTCAGTAGCGGGGTAAGCTCTGGCTGGTTTTCGCTCCTCCCTGAACTTCGGTTTCCTCGTGTGTCAAATGGTCGTGATAATAGCACCCACTTCGTCATAGGCTGCTGTGAAGGTCACATAACAGAGCTGCAAAGGCCTCGATGCCGTCGTCCCTGGTCTCAGTGAGCACGACGGAGCTGTTTGGCAAATGGGGAAAGTGAGGCTCAGAGAAGTCAGGGTTTTGCTCAGGGCGACCAGCTTTTCAAGAGGCAGACCTGGGGTCTGACCCAGGGCGTCAGGCTCCAGAGCTGCTTTTCTTGACCTTTATCATCGGCGGCCTCCCAGAGTTCTAGGGGTGGCCATTTGGAAGCCCCAAGGAGGCCCTGGGTGCATGGGTCAGAGGGGAGGAGGACGGAGACGGGCGGGAAGGTGATTCTGGGTCTCTCACTAGGCCAGCCGGTCACCCAGGCTCCCGGCGGCGCCTCCTCCGGCTCAGGTCCCTGGAGGCCCCGGAGTTTCCCGTGGTGCCAAGGGATTGTTTTCTGCTCTGTCTGGGCCCGCCTCCGGCTCCAGGAGACAGGCCCGGGCGTCACACTCCCTCCTGTCTCCCCATTCTCGTCTGCGGGGTGGGGGCAGCCAGGATTGGAAAAGGCCCCAAAATAAATGGGCCTCTTATCTGATCTCCCAGCCTGGCCCGTTATCTGATCATTACATAATGGCCGTGCCGCTGACGGCATGGAGGAGGTGGCCCGGCAATCTGGGAGGAACTGGGGTTCCTGGAAGTCTGGGGAGGGGGCAGGGAAAGTCCGGAGGGAAGGAGGAAGCCACTGTGCTAATCTGCGGGCCAGACCCGGGTCATGTGGGGAGAGGTGGGTCCCAGGCCCAGCCTGGTCAGCCCCTCGCAGTGCGGCTCTGGCACTCTCGGCCTCTCCCAGCCTCAGTCTCCCCATCTGCAGAGGAGGGGCTTGGACTAGGTAACAGCCAAGAAGTGTGCATTCACTGATAGGCGAAGGGAGAGGGTGGGGAGCTCTGAGGGGCTCGGTGGGTCACAGTGGGGTGGGATGGGAGGAGACGGTGCCAGCCCGGGAGTAGGCTGGGCTGAGGGAGGTGGCTGGACTGAGACGTGGGACCCTCTGAGAGGCCTGTCACCCTGTCACCGGCAGGCTGCCCGTCCCGCCACTTTGCCGCGCCCCCACCAGCCAGACAGTCCTCCCCAGTGCCCGAGGCTGTCAGGTACAGTGATCAAAAGGACCAACCGCCAGATGCTCTTTCTCGGGAAGTCGTCCCAAGCACCTCTGTGCTCTGTGTGGTTCTCCTCTGACCGTCCTGTCACAGACGTGCCCACTGAAGCCCACCGCGGTGAGGTCGCTCACCAAAGCCAGACAGCCTGGCTTCGGGGGGCTTTGATGTTAACCGAAATGCCACATTGCCTAGGCACTCCCGAGTCCCTGGCACCAGGGCCAGGTCCAGGGCGAGGACTCACACGGCCTGCGCCCCCATGGCCTGCGCCCCCATGGTGGCCAGTTGTCTCTGTCCTGCACGCATCCTCCCGAGATGTCGCTGGGAGTTGGGATTGCGGGGCCCGGGCGGCCGTCTCACATCCATCGCTGACCGCTGGTGGTCCCGAGCCCAACAAGGCGGCGGAAAGGTGGGGAAGAAGGCCGGCTCGTTCAGGACGCGGCCCAACAGCCCGGGTTCGGAAGAAGCCTCCCTGCCCCCCTGCGCCGAGCTGGCGTCGGCTGGACGCGTGTGCAGTCCCTCCGTGCCCAACTTTGATCTCCAAGAAAACAGGAAGCGAGGGCGACGAGATGGAGACCGCGCTTCCAAGCAGTCTCCCCTTCTCTGTCCTCCTTCCCTCCTCCGGAGCCCCCCTCCCGCCCCCCCCAGCACATTCCTGAGGCCGAGGTGTAGGAGCCTCATTTCCTCTTCCTCCTCTGCTGGGTCAGGGTGAAATTCCACCGCCTGCCCTCAGGACCCGCACTTCCCGCAGCCCCAGGCGGCCCTGGGGCCTGCCTACCGCCCCCTGCCACCGGGGCTCACTCTGTCTGGGGACAGGAGGCTCCAGCTCTCCTTGGCCCATCCCCCCTTCCACCTCCTTGCGGCACAAGAGGGGAAGTTGTGTCTCCGATCCCAGCTCTCCCCTTCCTTTGGCGTGAACCAGCCTGCAGGCTCTGGTGCGTGGACGTGGACATGTGGGCCCGGCCACACAAGGAGGGTTGCCCTTTGTAGCAAGTAAAATATAGGATGCCCGGTTCAGTTTAAATTTCAGGTAACCGGTGAAAAAAAACTTTTAGTATAAGTGTATCCTAGGAAATATTTGGGATATATTTATGCTTTCAAAATTATTCGTTTTTTTTACTTATTCAGATTTATTTGGGTATCCTGTGTTTTATCTATCGTCTTTATACCGAGTAGCTCTGTGCGTTCAGGCAAGAGACTTTTTCCTTCTGAGCCCCCGTCTCTTCATCTGGGGAACGGGCGTCGTGATACCCACCTCTCCGGGTAGCTGTGAGGATGCGGTGAAGCCCCGAGCCCGCGCCAAGCACCCGGCAGGCGCTCGGCAAGCGGGAGTAGTGGCCACCGCCTGGTTCTCATCCGTCCCTCTCTCTGGCTGTGCTTCCCTCACAGGTCTTGCACAAGCAGTCCACTGTGATCTACAGCCCGTGGACTCCGAGGTGACATACTTCACAAGCCAGGTTCCCAACGGCTGCGTGGCTCACGTCCCCAATGCCACTGTCGAGGTTCACGTCCTCTTCCTGGAGTTCCCAAGGGTGAGTGCCTGAAGACAGGGTCGGGTCCCGGGTGGGGACTTAGAGGCAGGCCCGGGGCCCGTGGGGTGGGGAGTCAGTGTTCCTCGTGCCCGTCCCTGGAGCGGTGGGGCGAGTCCGCCGCAGGGCCCCTGCCGGGAGGGTGGCACAAGCATTTCACAGGGCCCACAGAGGGTGGCGCTTCTGGGTGGCACAGAAGGGCTCACTGGGGCAGTCCTCTGGATGTCACCACAAGACCCAGGTAGGAAGGGCTGGGTTTGGTCGGAGGCCCAGTGGAGAAGAGCCGGGTGGGCGGGCGGGCGGTGCAGCGGACCAGGCGGGCTGATGTCCGTGTAGCCCCAGTGACCGGGGCTTCTCGCGGACGTAGCTGCACTCAGGGCAGCTTGGACTGAGAGAAAGGGCTTCTTCCCTCAGTGGGGCCCAAACCGCCCTCCCTGGAGGGCCCTTCACCAAACATCTGTGACCTGGCAAGCGGCCACTCGATCGATGCCAGTGTCAGAAGCTATTCCCCCGCCATGGCCCCCCCCATGAGAATCCCCCTGAGGTCCACCACCTAGATTTTCTAGGTCCCTCTTAGTAACACATTTATTAAGTGTTCACTATGTGCTAAGTGTTGTGCTAGGCCTACTATGGACCAGAAGTTCAAGTTCAGTGAGTTCAAAATCTTAACATGTATCAAGTCTCCCAAGAGCCCATCTGGCCCGGTCTGTCATCAGCCCCACTTTTCAGAGGAGGAAACTGAGGCAGGCCTAGAGTGGCGAAGCAACACGTCCGAGGCCAGAGTCCACACGAGATCCCCGGGGACGCCGAGCCAGGCTGTCACCTGGCTCCCCACGGGATCTCAGTGTTCGGACGGGCGGGGTCTGGCGCTCCTGGGCCGGTGACCACACCTGGCGGACGTGGCCTCAAGTCCTGATAGCGACTCAGTGGTGTCAGCTCAGGGTAAACGTGTGGCCGACTTGCCCCCGAAACTGTTAGGTTGCCCTGCATTTGTGCGGTGATAAGACAGTGCCCAGACCACCAATATCGGGGGGCCTGCTCCCCACCGCCCTGCCTGCCGTGAGGACTGCGGGCCTCGATAACCCCCAAACCGCAGATAGTGCCAGACACACGTGATGTGGTTTTCACAGCCATTGTAATTTTTTCAAGTTTGGTGACGATGCGGAAAATAAGAATGCCCTCTGGGCGTTCGTTCTGCTAGTTCTGATGTTCAGATCTCTGTAACCCCTCTGGGGGACGGGGGTCCCCCCACCTTAATTATATCACAGCAAGCCAGAGTCGGAGAAAGGCCCCCAGCCAAGTACCCATGTCTGTGGGGGGCAGAGGTCAGGACAGCAGCCGGCTCCAGGTGATGGGGGCCTCCTTGGTCGGCGCAGGGCAGGGGTGCCCCAGCTGCTGTGGGACTAGGCAGGGCTTCCTGGAGGAAGCAACAACTGTAGGGACGGCCAGGAGCTCGCTGAGGGAAGGGGGTGGGGGAGAGGGCCGATGATACAGTGAAGGCACAGGCAGGGAGGCGGGCCTCGGTGTGGTCAGCGCGTGGTTCACGGTGGCAGTAGCTTGTCGGTCACCTCGGGGCAGGGCTGGGCGGATGGAAAGATCCTGGTGTCATCCTAAGGACTTCGGTCTTTGTCCTGTGGGCAGTGGCAGTCACTGGAGGGTTTGGACGGGCACGGCAGGGGCCACTGTCACTCAGGTTGTCGTAGAGGTCCTGGCAACAGAATCTCCCATCCGTCCGGGGCCCTTCCAGAGACCTCGGTCTGTGGAACGCCTTGACCCAAGGAGCCAGCCGGCAGACCCAGCCCTGCCACGCCTCCGCAGGTCGTACACGCGGCTTCCCCACATGAGCACGCCAGGGGTGGAGGAGAGAGCCGGCCTGCCAGTCCTGGCTCTGTCACTGGCCAGCGCCTCTTCTCGTGCCTGGCACGCTGAGGGGGCTCCTTCTCCCCACTCCCCAACAGACACACACTGCTTGTGCTCAGGGACTCACCAAAGAATGATGGAGTACCGGAATCTGGGCCGGCGCCTGGCCTGTGCCGAACAGCTACTGAACATATGGGTGAATGAATGAATGAATGGATGGATACTTGAATGAATGAACGAATGCATGAATGAATGAATGAACGAACGAACGAATGAATGAATGAATGCACTGCTATGTGACCTGGAGGCAGGGGTTGAGAACATGGGCTCTGGAGCCAGACAGCCTTCAGATTGAATTTTGGCTCCCCCATGAATGGCGGTGCAACCTTGGAACACCTCTCCAAGCCTCGGTTCTCCTGTGCGCAACTTGGGGACGCTAGGCCCCCACCTCTCAGGGCGCTGTGAGAACCCAGCGGGACAGTCAGGCCTTCCCAGAGCCACGGCTCGCTCTCCAGCAGCCGCACTTGTTATCATTACAAAGGCTCCTCTTTGGGCCCCATGTCTCGCCTGTAAACACCCTCGTTTTGCCGGGCACGCTACAGTTTACAGAATGCCCTCACGTCAGCTGTTGCTGTCAGGTAGCTGAGGCAGAGGCTGTGAGTTTCTTTTCAGAGGGGGCACCTGCTGGAGCCTCACACCCTGGGTGCTCCTGTTGCCCCCCACCCCACTCGATCCTGCTGCCGTGACCTGAAGGACCTGCGGTTTCCCTGAGCACACCTCCCTCCCCAGGCAGCTCCGGAGAATGGAGTCCGCAGCCCCCCGGGGCCCCCGAACCAGTCCTCGCCAGGTGCCTCCTCTGTGCCCAGCCTGAGTCGGGCACTGCCGGTGCCGAGAGAAAGCACAGCCAGCCCCTGCCCTCGGGCCACTCCCCGGCCTCAGCAGCCCTGGTATGCAGCGATGGAATCGGCAATGGAGGGCTGTGGGTCCCATGTCTAGCCAGATAGAGAGGGAGGTCAAGGGCGTTCCGGGCAGAAGGCACCCCACGAGCAAAGGCAAGAAACACAGACCGGCAGCGGTAATGTGAGTGGCGGCCATATCAGCAAGCAGCCCAATGCCTCCCGACCTCTGGTTGCCTTCTTCAAGCCTTGGCATGGAGACTCGCTTTCCCTCCCATCCCTGCGGGGCCTCGGAATCCTCAGATTTCCCGTGTGTGGGCGGCAGATGGACTGTGGCGGCCAAGAGCCTCAGGGAGGAGAGATGTAGTGTGTGTGTGTGTGTGTGTGTGTGTGTGTGTGTGTGTGTGTTGGGAGGTTTACAGGCAGACAAGGGGGCCGCTGGGCTGGGGCTGTATCGTGCTGGGTCCCCGAAGGGCAGGCTGGAGTCTGGATTCCGGGAGGGGGCCTAGGGTCACATCCTGACCCGTGGAGACAGGAAACCAGCCTGGTGTCTCAGAGATTCCCGCCAGGCTGACTGTACCAATTTGTTATCCTTCTAAAAAGCCCCAGACAGCCAGGCCAGAGCTGAGCAGCCACTGATTCACCCCACTTCTGGGCACTCTTGGGGAGCATACCACCCCCCTCCACGCCGATGAACCCGCTGGGCTCTTACACTGATTTACCCCTGGCCAGACGGGCAGGCGAGGCTGCTCGGGCAGGGGGAGAGCAGCAGGGTCCCCGCTGTTCCTGGGAGGAAGGTCCTGGGAGGCCATGAAGGGGTGTGGAAGGGTGCCCTCAGACCTGGGCAAAGGGGGACCCCGCCCGGACCCCATGGTTAGTGGCCCTCTCCGGCCCTCTTCCAGCTGAGGGCACACAGGACTCCAGAGATCCCTGCCCGAGGGCACGAGCCTACTCCCAGAGTGACACGGGGTGCTTTCTTGTCCCATCCCCCAGAGGGGACACCGCATGGCTGGTGTAAGCTCCCCTCGTCCTGAAGGGTGTCACGATGACTACCGGCAGCGGGTGGGCATGGCAGAGCTTGGCATCTGGGACAGGCTGTCCACATGTGTCTGTGTGAGGAAAAGGGGTGCAGGCTGGGGCCATGGGTGACCATCTGTACCCTTGTCTTGGGCCTGTCAGGGGCGGGCGTGGCGGAGGGGTGTGGCTGGGGGGGTCAGACAGGCTGGGCAGGGCTGCATCTGCTCCCTCACTGCTGCGTCCCCAGTGTCCAGCTCTGGGTCAGCCTGGGAATAAATGCTGGCTGGCTGGATGGATGGGCAGATAATGGAAGGAAGGAGGAGGAGGACGAATACATACACGAAAACTTCTGCCAGTTGGCCATCCCCAAGGGGTTAGTGGCGTCACTCTTGTTCGTCATTGTTGTTTGGGGGTGTTCGTCTTGTTCTCTGCCGAGTTCCGGAAGGAGAGAGTTGTGCCTTCTTCCTCTCCCGCTTCGAGAGCACAGAAGCCCTAGCTGGTCCCAGTTCTGGCCTCTGGGATGGGCAAAGGAAGCGGGGGGATGGGGAGGACATGGGCTGACCGGGGGCCCTCAGCTGGGGAAGGTATCATAGCTCTCCTGGGGGTTCTGGAAGTCCATTCTTCTGCCACGTGGCTGGATATGGGGGCTCCCAGATGTCAAACTCTGGAGCTCCTAGGGGGCCTGATGGAGCCCCGCAGCCACACTGACCCCAGCGCTTTCCTAAACGGGTGGGGAGACTGAGGCTAAGCAAGGTGTGACTGACACGTGGCCCACTTCCAGCTGCCTGCTGCCCACCTCCAGCGCTGACCGCCCCGGGTCGAAACCCATGGCTGCTCTGGATGAGTGGGCGGTCTGTAATTACCTGGGCGCTGGACCACCCACTTCGCAGTCAGAGTCTCACTGAGCCTTCCCCAGTCTGGGAAGTGACCCTGGCCGGTGTGGCTCAGTTAGAACATTGTCCTGTACGCCAGAAGGTTGCAGGTTCGATTCCCGGTTAGGGCACGAACCCAGGTTGCAGGTTCGATCCCTGGTTGGGGTGCGTATATGAGGCAACAGGTTGGTGTCTCTCTCTCTCCCCCGCCCCCTCTCTTCTCTCTGTAAAATCAGTAAACTTGTCCTTGGGTGAGGATAAAATAAGAAGCTCGTGGGTTCGATCGGATGCGTGCGGTCCCCAGTACGGGCACATATAGGAGGCAACCAGGCGATGCTTCTCCCTCTCCCTTCCTCTCTCTCTAAAAACAATGAAAACAATATCCTCGGATGAGGATAAAAAAACAAACAAACTAAAAAAAGCCTATGAGGTGGGCATATTGTTCAGCCCATTTTCCAGATCAGGAAACCGAGGCCCAGGGTCACACACAGGCTAATGACTCAGACTGCCTTTGAATTCAGGTCGGTCTGGCTTTGACCCCTTCCCCTGCCACTCGGGCTGCATGTGCCATCTGAGGCTGCCGGGGTGGACAGAGGGATGTCTGGCTCCAAGCGGCGGCTCCAGTCTGGCCCTAGGAGGGTGGGAGCTGCAGGCAGCCCCGAGGCTCCATGCTAGAAGAATTGCTGGAAGCAACTTTCTATAAGTGGCTACTAGCGCTCAGGGCCTCCTCACCGAAATCCCCTGTTCCCGCTCCTGACCGCCAGGCCAACAATGGCATCTGTGGGACACTGGCACAAAAATAGAAACATGGTCTCCCGCCCACCCGTCCAGGGTGGGGGCCGGGGCAGACCCAGGCTGACCCAAGTTGCGGAGCTGGGGGTTAGGGGTGGCCGGCCTGCCGGCCTCGGCTGGGCTCTCAGAATTCTCAGGATGCCTTAGGAACTGGTAGTTTGGGGGTGGGGGGCAAGGCAGGCCCCTCTCCTTGCCTTTGGGCTTCGGGCTGGGAGGGGAGAGGGAAGTCAGTGCGTGTGAGTGACCCTGGCGATGAGTCAGGGCCTCGGGGTGGAAATGTTTGCTGTGGAAACGCGGGCTGGGTTTTTCTGGTGAGCGGCTGCACGGACTCAGCCAGGCCCGGGGTCTCAGAGACCCCGGAGAGCCCTGATCTCCAGCCTCCCCGTGTGTCCACCCTGCTGCCCTGCTCGGTGGCCCTGGCCCGTGACTACCACTCTCTGGGCCTCAGCCCCACCCCTTCCAGCCTCCAAACCTACAGGGAGGGACTTGGTGACAACCGAGCGGAGGGTTTGGTGTGTGAGCTCTGGGAGAAGAGAGGAGCGTGATGTCCCAAATGTCCCAAAGGTACAGCCTCTGAGTCCCCTCCCCCTCAGCATGACCCAACCCTGACCTCCACTTCTCTTTGTGACTTGCTTTACCCGGTGCCCCAACCCGGTCCTACCCCTGTGTCACAGATCGGGCACCCGAGGTACAGAGGGACAGGGGCGTTTGCAGGACAGCAGCAAGAATGGATGTTCAGGTGCCCTCTCTCTGTCACCTGCAGCGCTCTCCGCCTGTGGGTGTCCACCTAGGAGCAAAGGGTGGGACTCCAGCCCACGGAGCCTGCCTGCCTGCCTGTGGAGGTCTCGGCGTTGACTCCTCTGGGTGAGGCCAGGCAGCTGGGGCAGCTCCGAGAGGGAGGACACGGTCTAGGCGCTGTGGGCGCCCCTCCGGCAGCAGGCTGACGTGCACGGGCAGCTCCCTTGGCAGCTTCCCCCCCTGAGGCTCACCTGCCGTGTCTGTGAAAATAGGAGGACGCCGGACCCCGCTTCGGGGAGAGCGCGGGCAGCACGCCCCACGCAGGGCCAGGTGCGCGTTAGGCTGGGCTGTGGGAAATTACTGATGCTCAATTGTTGTGTGTTCAACAGCGTGATTGAGATAAACTGTGCTCACTTAAAACGTTCCTCGGAGTGGTTTTTAGTGCACAGAGAGAGTTGGGCGCTCACCTCTGTGAGCTAATGGCACGTGCGAGCTAATGGTTGTTCGAGCTAATGGCACGTGCGAGGTCACGGTAAGGAAGCTGGGGTGCGTCCTCGGTCAAAGGTTCTGGCAGGGGTCAAAGGTCCTGGCAGGGTGGCTGTGCCGGGACCTCTCCCCACACCACCCAGGGGGTCTCCCTTCACTTCCGCCGATTTCACGAGGTGCTCACCGGGCAGGAACAAAACGTCTGTTCTAATATTTAGGTTTGTGTTTCATATTTTGCCAAAATATGATATTAAATCCAGTGTCGTATTTTATCACTTTACCTTTAAAGTGTTTAGAATGCCTATTTTTTAAAAATGGATGAAACGAGAGATTTCAAAAACCCAACGTTATAAACCCATTAGACAATACTAATTCACAAAAAATGGGAACTTATACAAACATCAATTTCAAATGGTCACTCTACATTAGCGTAAAAATAATTCTTCAAAAATAAGCAACCGAAATAGCTCACTACAGTGAAAAACAGTTAGTTATTCGGGAAACATGGAAAGTGGAACATTATCTGCTCTTTTGTTTTACAGAGCAAACTCACGAACAGAGTGTCATGACTGAGTAACGGAAATATTTCCGGACAGATTTTTCCAGCGGCTGAAACACTCCGTCTGGCTCTGTGACATCAGTTGGGGACACAGCCAGGGGATAATCAGAAGTTCAATCAAAAAATTTTCCACTGATCTCTTCATCTTGAAATCTCTCTCTCGTTTTTGCTAAGTGTGGGGAGGTGTTTGGGGTCAGACTTTGCGCCTTGGTAGAGAGTGGTGGCTTCTGAGAGCAGCTGGAGTTACTGTTTCAGTGAAGTGTTTCTCTGAGTCTGGTTCAGAAAGTCTTCGAGCAGAGCAGACAGTCTTTCGACAGAAGCGTGGTGCTGGTGGATCATGTGTGCTCTTTCCTTCGTGGGAATAAGGAAGCGTAGGTGGCTGGGCAGGGGAGCGGTTGAGAGGAGAGGCCTGCCCAGGCCCACTTCCCAAGGTCCATTCTTATTGCTGTGTGATCAGGGGCAGATGACTCCACCTCTCTGTGCCTCACTTCCCCATCTGTAAGAGACGATAACAATGGTACCTCTCTCTCAGGGTTGTTGCGAGGATTAAGCGGATCAATAGGAAAAGCGTCGGAACAGTCCCGGCACATAGTGGGTGCTATGGGAGTGTTAGACATCATTACTGTTGGCTGTTGCTCTGGAAGCATTCTAAATACGTACCCCATTTAAAATTTTAATGCAGTAGGCATCTCTCAAGACAAAAATGATCTCAACTTCACATTCTTATAAAATATCAAAGTAATGGTAGTGTATTGATAAAAATATGAGCGTTTTAGTACCTTGAAATAATAAGGCCGACAGGAATACTGCAGCCTGGGGAGGCGTGGCTGCCTTGATCCCGCTGCACAGGGACAGACAAAGGCACGGGCCACTCTCTGGGTCACACAGACACTTGCAGGTCTGGTACACAGCAGGCGCTCAATAGAAACGACAAAACTCGATCGGCCCTTGGATAAAGTTCAGGCTCATCACAGTTTTTTCTCTTTGCTTTTGGATTTGCTGAGACGAGTCTCCTTCATTCACTCAGCACTTATTTTCTGAGCACCTCCCGAGAGCCAGGCACGGTGCTCCCTGGAAGGTAGCGGTGGACAGACCGGGCCGGGACAGCTCACCGCGGACCTGGAGGGCAGAGTCTGCGCTAGTCCGGCTGATCTGCGCGTGTTTCCCCTGCCCCTCCCCCCAGGATAATCTGGAGCTGAAGCTGACGGTCAACACGTCCAAGCAAAATGGCATCCAGCCCCGAGAGGTGCTCCTAGTCCTGGGCGTAAACCGGACGGTCTTTCTGCGGCTGCAGGCCCCTGGAATCCCGCTCCGCCTGGCCTTCGTGAGTGGCTCCCTCCAACCCCGGGCTGCGGCGCTGGCCGTGCGAAGGCCCTGCCTGGCGAATCCTGTGGGGCCCCGGCAGAGAGAACCCCAAAGGCAGCAGGGTCTGGGGTGAAGAGTTCAAGCCCAGAGACGGGATTCAGGTGGCAGGGCAACCCTGGCCAACTCCATCCTCTCGCATGGCCTCAGTTTTCCCTCCTGTCCAGTGGGAGAATTGGACTCAGTGAAATCCCATAAAACAGTCTTGTCACTGTCTTTGAAAAAGTCATAAGACATGTGTTTGAGCATATTTAAGCACGGAGGAAAAGGGTCAGGAGGAACCCTAACGGTGCATTAACAGTAGTTAAGGCTGGGAAGTGGGATTAGGGGAGACATTTATTTTGTCCTTTGCACTTTGTTGATGCCACAAGACTTGTTCCAGTTAACATGGCCTGTGTTAGAGAGAAAATTATTATTAATTTTTAAAGATTTTATTTATTTATTTTTATAGAGAGGGGAAGTGAGAGAAAAACATCAGTGTGTGGTTGCCTCTCATTTGTCCCCTACTGGGGACCTGGCCTACCACCCAGGCATGTGCCCTGACTGGGAATCGAACCAGTGACCCTTTGGTTTGCAGGCGGGCACTCAATCCACTGAACCACACCAGCCAGGGCGAGAAAAAAATATTTTTAAAAAAATCAAGTCTTAGCCCTGACCAGCATGGCTCAGTTGGCTGCAAAGGTGAAAGGTCACCAGTTCAATCCCAGGTAAGGCCTCGTGCCTGGGTTATGGGCCGGTCCCGGATTGGGGGCCTGTGAGAGGCAACCAACTGATGTTTCTCTCTCTCATCCATGTTTCTCTCCCTCTCTCCCTTTCTTACCCTCTCTCTAAAAGTAAATAAATAGAATTTTTTTAAAAAACTCAAGTTTTAAAGCAGGGACTCACAGCGAGGAGGCTCAGGGCTACCTCTTCTGCGTGGGTGGCCGTAGGAGGTGACCCCCAGATGTGAGCCGCTGTTGCTTATGGCCAGAGAAAGCAGGGCGAGGTTGGGGGGACCGATGACGGCAAAGATAACAAGGGGGAGAGAGACACAGAGAGAAAAGCGGAAATGAAAAGAGGAGGGTCTGTGTGGGAGGGACAGACAGACACTGAGAGGCCAGACACAGTCGGGGGAGAGGAGCCCCAAGGACAGGGCTGGATCCAGGCTGCCTGGGAGGCAGAGAGAAGTTGGGGGGTGGGTCGGGGATGAAGAATCCAGACTGGCATCAGGGACACCGCAGAGACAGACAGAGATGGACAGCAGGAAAGCTCCGGGAGGGTGGGAGTGCCAGAAGCCAGCCAGGAGGGTGAGCCGGACAGATCCCATTCAGTACTTCCCTCTGCTCCCAGTGGGGGAAATCGAGGCCCCTTAAAGGGCCAGGCCTGGCCATGGCTCCTCTTCCTTCTTTCCCATCCCCGGCTCTCTGGAGGCAACCCAGGCAGGGGATCTGAGCCCAGCGGGAGCCCTAAGCTTCCCGAGGGACACAAAACACGACCTCTGGCTGAAAGGCCGAAGCAGCCAAAGGCTATGGCTTTGGCCACGCCTTCTCCGGCCTTCCTCCTAGAGCAAAGAATACGGGGTGGGAGGGGGGGTGGTAGCGGAGGCACCATTGGAGCCTCCCTCAGCCTGGGCCTGCAGCTTCCTGGAGGCCACTATAGGGGCCACAGCCTGGCTGGGGGCTTGGGGCTCTGGGCCAGACCCAGTGCCAGGCAAATGGCAAACATGTTGCCTTTTAATCCCTGTTACATCCCCATTTTGCAGACCACGGCTCTGAGGGCCAGAGCTGGGGAAGTTCCTCCTACCCTCCCCAGCTCTAAACTATGGCCCCACCCCTTCCGCCATGGCTGGCTTCCTCACCCAAGAGCACCTCACTTTGCCCCTTGTTAAAGTCCTGCTCCATTTGAGGTGGACCATTCTGTGGTGTCTTGCCTGCTTCCACTGTCAGGGAATCCCCCTGCGTGTCTAGCCTGAGACCCTTGTGCTGCGTCAGTGCTATGTCCCTGGCTTTGCAAATGGAATGCAAAGGAACTCTGAGTCCAAGTCTCCAACAGCATCCTCGGACTCCTTTGGCTTCAATAGAGCACCTCCAGCAGGAAGCTTTCCCGGTTTCCTGCCCCCCAGCCCACGAGGGTCTCTCCTGAGGCCTGGGCAGTGGGGGTATCGAGGTGTTGAGCCGTCTGAATTCCCATCCCTGTCCATCCAGAGGATCTGTCCTGCTTGCTCCTTTGTTTCCTAGTAAAGAATATCTTCTGTTTTCTGCTGTTTCAAATGACTTTTCATTCATTCATTTATTCATCCATTTCTTCTTTCCTCCCTTCCCATGGGCCAGGCATCAGGGTGAAGCTGACATGTTAGGATTCTGAGCGCTGGGCCTAGGACCTGGTGCGAAGTCAGACAAACACTCCCCAGTGCCCACTAGGTGTGGAGCACCCTGTGGGGTTGGGCAAGGCAGACAATTGTCCCTCACACATCCTTAGAGTGCGGGCGACACAGACAGTAACCACCTGATGTCATGAGTGTGACTAGGGAGGGGTGGGGCAGTGATTTGGGGCAGGTAGATGATCATGGATATGTATTCATCCAGCCCCCAGGTGTTGAAGGGAGATGGGGCAGATCTGGCTCTTGGGGGCCCTAGTTAGGGGGTTCTGGGCTGACGTCAGATCTACCAGTCTCGGCATTCCTAGTTCTGGCTGCCTCCGCGCAGCCCACCAGCTGCCTCTCCACATTGCCCCGTGACCTGCTGCGTGGGGCGGGGGACTCAGGCCTGGGAACGACACCCTGAGCCTCTGTGTGTCTCCCCAGGACCCCAGTCACGTCTTCCACCGGTCTCCAGGAGTCGACAGCATACACCTGTCAAACATCACCACCAAGAACCAGTTCCTCACCTGGGCAATTATGAGAGGTGCCATCGCCTCTGTGGCCGAGCTGAATGACCCCCAGAACATCTTCCTCCATCTGGACCCAGGTCAGCTTCCCCAGCAGCTCCTCCGGGCTCAGGACCTGACTTCCTCTGGCCCATCCCTCAGATGCGGACACTGAGCCTCCTGGAGACGCATTTGCCCCCGATCCCATAGAGCAAGTTAATACTTTATTGGGACAGTAATCCCTCTTCACCAAATATTAGTTTGAGCCACGTGAAATTGCTACTTCTCAGTTTTTTGACCCAGAAAAACAGCACATTCGTATTATTTATTGTGCACCTATTACGTGCCCAACCCTATGCTAGGTATTTGAGGACCCTGTGGGGACATACCCAGTCCCTGCCCTTCTGGAGCTGACACTGTGGTGGGGAGATGACAATAAACATGCACACAGATAAATTACATAATCTCAGGGCACGGTAAATGTTGTGAGAAAGATACAAGGGGGGCGAGATGCTGATGGTTGCAGGGCTTCATCCCTAACAGGTGCCACGGTCACACTTTACGTGAACCCTGTGTTGACAGATGAGGAAACAGAGGCTGGGGGGCTTGCATGAGTCACTCGGCAGTAAGTGGTGGAGAGGAGATTTGAACCGAGGTCCTCTCATGCCCCCCACTTCTTGGCTGCTCCATGCTGCCCGCCCCACCTGTAGAGTGGGTAAGGGTGGGTCTCTGTGTGAGGTGCCAGGCTGCTCCAGAAGGGGACTAAGGTGCGCTTATCTCCGCAGCCCCGAAGTCACCACCCCCCTGCAGTCCCGAATCCCACAAGGATATGGGCGACACGCTCGAATGGCAGCCACGCTCTGGGGCCTTGGTCCAGGGCTGCCGCTTGGAAGGTGTGGCCGGCCACAAAGAGGCGCACATCCTGCGAGTCCTGCCGGGCCCTGAAGCCAGGTAAGGGTAACCTCTCCCGCCCCCAAACCCCGCCCCGTCGGCACCCTTAAGCCCCGCCCCACCCAAGCGTCAGCCCCGCCCCTGACCAGGTTGGAGTATAGTTGTTCTTACCAATCTCTGCGCCCCGCCCCTGAGCCCAAGCCCCGCCCATTTTCACAGCTACCCCGCACACCAAGTAATAGCGCAGCCACTGCTATCCAGTCTCAGATCTCCTGCCGCCCTGGCCAGTGGCGGTCGGGCGCTGCCCTGCCCCGCCTTCCCACCAGCAGGCTCTGACCCCGCGCTCTGTTTCTCCGCAGGCCCCGGACAGTGAACGTGAAGGTGGAGGTGAGCTGCACTTCCGGGAACCCGGAGGCGGTGCTCATCCTGCAGGGTCCACCCTATTTGTCCTGGTTCATCGACACCAACCACACCATGCAGATCTTGGTGAGTTTTGCTCCGTGACCCAGACAGCCCCGCGCAGGCCACCCAAAGCTCGTGAGAGAACCCAGACGCCCTGCACCAGCACCCCTGAGCTTTTACACGCAATGATGATACGTTGGCCCCACCCTTTTCCTCTGTTCACTACCTATTCTTCAGACTGGCTCCTCCAAGAAGCTTCCCATCATCCCTTAGAGAGGCCCTTAACCCAATCCGCAGGGTCAGGGCAAGTTCCTAGAGAAGCGAACCCCACGCTGAAATGAAGGGCAAACAGGAGCCAGTGGAGAAGGAGGCGGCCCAGGCAGAAGTAACGGCAAGGGCAAGGGGAACAGCAGCCCTGAGTGCTGGGGCGTCCCGTCCCGTCCAGGCTGCGCGCCCCCTGACCGGCTCCCTGCTCTGCCTTTCCCCTGTCGGTAGACCACTGGTAAATACTCCTTCAAGATCTTCCCAGAGGAAAACAAGAGTGACGTCGATCTCCCCGACACACGCGAAGGCCTGCTGGGGGAGGCCCGGAGGCTCAACGCCAGTGTGGTAGCGGCCTTTGTGGAGCTCCCTCTGGCCACTGCCATCTCTCTCCGGGCCGGCCGCTGTGGTGAGCACCCGGCCCCCTTCCTGGCCCTCCTGCCTTCCTCTGTCCTTTCCTTGGGTCCGTTGCCACGGTGTGCCGAACACTACCGCACTGCTGCGAATACTACCGCACTGCTGAGTGTGTTTGGCCGGGGGTGGGAGCCCCACTTCCCTCCCCTGCAGCAGGGGGACGTGGGCAGTAGCCAGCTGTATGCCTGGCACTCAACGAGCCCTCAGCGACTGTCCGGCTGGCTCACCTCTGCTACCCCACAGGCAGTGGGCTGCCAACCTCACCCACACCTGCCAGGACCACCCCTCCCAAGGAGAGCTGCAATCAGAACCTGCTTATGACCCTGCTGCAGCCCAAGTGCGCCAATGGCACCATGACGCTGGGACTCAAGAAAAATCACATCTTGGTAAGGAAACCCGACTACCCCTGTGGCCTGGCCCAACAAGGGCAATCTGGTTCCTCCGCTAGCCTGAGAATCTTGAGCTCCTAACCCTGGCAGGGGAACAAATCGCAACCCCCTGCAAGCTTTGGTTTTCCCACCTGTAAAATGGGGTTGTGGTGAGAGCGAAGTGAGGTCTGGTGCGCTGAGCCAGCTGTGGTGCTCAGTAAGGGCTCGACAGCTGCGAGGTAGTTGTCATGATTCATCCCAACTGCGGGGCGGGGGGCGGGGTGCTCGCTGACCTTACCTGCACGATATTTCTGTCTCATTGAAGAACAAAGGTATTTATTATCAAAATAACACAGGCTTTTCTTTGTTCATGTGGAAAAGCTAGAAAAGAAGCAAATCTCAATCTCTCCACCCAAAGAGAATGGCTACAAGCATTTTGGTTTGTTTCTTTCTAGAATGTTTTCTCTGTGTCGGTCTTTTGTTTGTTCATTTGTTTTCTTAAAAGTATGTTTTATTGATGATGCTATTATAGTTGCCCCATTCCCCCCCCCTTTATTCCCCTCCACCCCGTACCCCCTCCCTCTGTGTAAGTCTTACGTGGTGGAATCGAATGCACCTGTCTCTCTCCAGCTCGAGCCACTTAATGTATTTTTAGAACTTGGACGTAGGTACTTAGTATCAGTTGAATGAGCACGTGTTATTCCCTCCTACTGGCGGGCCATCATTAACTTCTCCCCCCCCCCGTGTTATCCATTGCCCTTGTTTCCAGTTCTGCGATATTATAAATATGCAGAAGGTGTCATTGTGCATGAAACTTTTTAAAATACGGGATTATTTTCTTAGGATAGATTTCCATATTAGTGAGACTGCTGGGTCAAAGTGAGTGAACTTTCTGGAAGTTTTGATACATGCTGACAACCCACTCTCCAAAAGATGATTCCAGTTTTTACTGAGGATTTGTGAGAGTGCTGTGACACGCTCTCTCTTTAGGCTATTATTTTTTTAAGAGTTTATTTATTTATTTTTAGAGAAAGGGGAAGGGAAGGAGAGAGAGGGAGGGAAACATCCATGTGTGGTTGCCTCTTGTGAGCCCTCTACTGGGGGACCTGGCCCGCAACCCAGGCATGTGCCCTGACTGGGAATCGAACCTTGACCCTTTGGTTTGTAGGCCGGCACTCAATCCACTGAGCCACACCAGCCAGGTGTTCTTCATTCTTATCAAAATAATTTCTCCCGGTTCTTGGCATAATTCTTGACATTTTTGCTACAGTGGTTTTTAATTTTCTGCATATTTGAAAACATTGGGCCATTCCAGCTGCCCGTCTTCCCCTTTGTGATTATTGCGTCTGGCGGTTCTGAGGCAAGAAATCTTGCTGCTGGAGCCTCGACAAATCACCCATGTTCTCAGGGATTTTAGAACGGCATCAAACTCTGGGGTTAATTAAGTCCACATGGGAGTTTTTTGGGCGTGAGACACAGGGGCCTGTATGAAGCCCCGTCTGTTACCCAGCCCTAAGGGGCCTGGACGAGCACATCGTCACCCACCCATCTTTGGAACATGGCCCTGCACTAAAAGAACGTGCTGGCTCTACAAATGCAGACACAAAAAGATGCATATGACTTACTGTTCAGGGAGAAAACCAAGCTGCATGAAAGACGAGTATGATGCTGCTTCTTAAAGATATTTTTAAAAATCCACACATTTCCTCTGAGTACCTACGTCTGCATAGAAGAAAACAGAAAGAAGGGAGTCCGAGCAGACTCACCCCAGACACGGGGCAGCCTCTCAGCAGTTCATGAAAAGTGGCCGGTGTGCAGAACCTGCATCCCAGGCCCCTGATGCTGAGGCTTCGCCCGTGTAGAGCTGCTTTTATTTGGTGGGCTCATGTCTCTTAAGGTGGCCCTGGGCGGCTGGGGGCGGCTTTCCGGAGGAGTAGATGTGAGCTAGCTGAACCCAAGTGGGACCTCCAACAGCCCCCTCGTCTCTAGGACTGAGGTTCTTTTGATCCTATTAGTGTGACTGAGAAATTCTAAGATTTGATTCTTCTAAAACAGGAGATGGCAAACTAGGGCTCGCTGCCTGTTTGTGTAAATAGAGTTTTATTGGCCCTGGCCAGTGTGGCTCAGTGGGTTGGGCATCGCTCTGCAAAGTGAAGGGTCACTGGTTCGATTCCCGGTCAGGGCACACGCCTGGGTTGCGGGTTTGGTCCCGGGTCAGGATGCTTGCGAGAAGCAATCGATTGGTGTTTCTCCCTCACATCGATGTTTCTCTCCCTCTCTTTCTTCCTCCCTTCCCCTCTCTCTAAAAATAAATAAAGTTTTATTGGCTCACAGCCACACCCATATTTACATAATGTCTGGCTGCTTCAAGGCTGTGAAGGTGAGGTTGAGTGATTACGACAGAGACCACGTGGTCTGCAAAGCCTCACATGGCATTCACTACCTGGCCCTTTAAAGGAAGCGTGCTGCCCACAGGTCCAGAGGAGTCTAGGCTTCTGAGACGGGACTGTGCTGGCGGGGTCTGTGTGCCCCTGGGGCTGTGAGCGGTGATCGGAGGTAGAACTCAAATGAACTTTTGAAGTGCAATAGTTCCGCATTTACTTTAATATATATTAGAAGAAAAACAAAAAGTGGTAAACCAAACTCGTGATGTCTCAGATTTTATTGCTTAAGGCAAGGTGAAGTACAAAATGGAGTCAAGTTCAGGAAAGTATTATTGTCAGTGTGTAGGTTGATAAAAGCTAACAGAAGTGGACAGGGGAGCAGAAGAATGCCCGTGACCCGGGGTTACCATCAGTCCTTGGTGCTGCTGGGTGGCGATGGACAGGCGCCGGGCACCTGGTGCCTCCTGACGGTACCCCCGCCCCTGGCCTAGGGTTTGAGGTGCAGCATCATCAGCCTGACCTTCTGGGACTCCAGCTGCCAGGCTGAGGACACAGGGGACCAGTTTGTCTTACACAGCACCTACTCCAGCTGCGGCATGAAAGTGATAGAAAATGTGATCAATAACGAGGTAAGAGCTGGGGCAGGAAAGGTAACAGCCTCGTTGCTGACCCCCCTCAGGTGCCTGCTTGATCTTCCAGGCGGAGGGGCCTTGGGGAGGGTGGGGAGTGGTGCCCAGCAGGAAGACAAGATCAGGGTGGCCACGGATGCACACCCCGCCCCCCGGTCTATCAGAAGGGTGGATTGGGTGGAACACCCCTGGGGTCATTTCTGGCTCTCACCAGCTCCTTGGCTCTCTTCCTGCAGGTGATCGTCAACTTCCTGTCAAGCCCATCACCGACGCGGGTGAGATGGTTGTGCACTGTGCTGACACTTCCAGTCCAGGGCCCCGGGGTCCCTTTCTGGCCCGGGAGGGAGCAGGCCTCCAGAAACCCAGACCCTGGTCCTGGCCTGCCACGCGTCTCCAGCGTGGCTCAGCCTCCCCTCTGTACCATGGGGCCAGTGCTGCGAAGAGCTGTGTTCTCAGCCTCTCCCATCGGCAGCTTCTCGTACATGCTGGCTGTGAGGCCCTGGGCAAACCGCTGAAGCTCTCTGGGCCCCAAGAGAGCTGCGGCACCAGAAAGGATCCCCCCGGGGGTGCTTATGGGCAGTCCCTGATATGACACAGGGACAGCACTTTACACTGGCCGGACGCAGAGCGAGTTTTTGATAAATAGTAGTTTGGGTTTGTTTTTGTTTTTAAGGTGAGGATGAGGGTCAGGCAACTCCTCTGGACCATGGCCCCTGCTCCTACCCCTCCCCTCCCCTTCCTGGCCGCACACCTCCCAGGCTGACCAAGTTCCTGTCCCATCTCCCACAGAAAAAGGTGCAGTGCATCGACACAGACAGCCTCTCCGTGCAGCTGGGTCTCTACCTCACCCCGCAGTTCCTCCAGGCCTCCGACACCATTGAGCTGGGGCAGCAGGGCTTCGTGCAGGTACTGGACTTGGCCTCCCAGGACCGCCAGCTCCTGGGATTCCTCAGAACCTTTCTTCCCACCGCTAGTACAGAGGAGATGAGACTTTAACTTTCCAGAGCGAGGAGGGAGCCGGCATGGTGCGTGATAGAAGGGAGCGAGAGAAAGGGCAGAGACACTCATTGGGATGCCACCTCCTCCCCGAGGCGAGCCCCTGACTGTCCTGCGATCTGGGCTCAGGGGCAGAGACTAGAATGAGTCTGGCTCATTTCGTGAGAGCAGGCAGGGTTGGGGGCTAAGAGTAACCGCCCGCGCCTCGCCCCCTTGCCCACCCTTGCAGGTGACCATGTCCCCATCAATCCCTGAGCTCACCCTCACACTGGACAGCTGTCAGCTGGATCTGGGGTCTGAGGCAGACACCGTGGAACTCATCCAGAGCGAGGCAGCCAAGGGCAGCTGTGTGAGCCTGCTGTCTCCAAGCCCTCATGGTGACAAGCGCTTCAGCTTTCTCCTCCGTGGCTACATGGTGCCCACCCCCAAGGCTGGCATCCTCAACTGCTCCGTCTCCCTGTTTCTTAGTTCTTGGAATCAGGTGAGTAGGGCCTGGGCCAGGCCCAATGTCAAGGGTGGCTTTTGGGTCTGGGGGTTTCAGGAAGAGACACGACAGTCCAGGAGGATGTGAGACCAGCTGGCAAAGGGCAGAGTCAGTCAGGTGTGTGGCTTCCAGCTCCCAGGGGTTCCCTTCCTGCCACCCTACAGCCTCTGACGGCTTTGGCGTGTCTTGGACATTGGTAGGATATGTAGCTGCATCTGTCCATCCGTCCATCCCACCTGTCTCATTCATCCATTGTCCTTCCACCACCCCAGTCCCCTGTCCACTCCCACCCCGCCCCCCGTGAAGTGTGATCACTAGTGCAATCTCTGCAAGCAGGAGACCTCAGGGGAGAGGGTTCGGATGGAGGAGATGACTTTCTGATTGCCTGCAGTTACTAGTCACGCACTTCACCACCCAGTGGCCCTCCGCTCTCAGGCACTCGGTCCTGGGCACACGGTCATTGCCAGGCCCTTACACACAGAAGGGTCTCTGGTTGTTTGAACCTAGAGAAGCCTCTGGGGCTGCTCCCAGGCAGGCCCTCTCCCTCCCGCCACAGTGAGCCCGGGTCTGTGGGCCAAGCTGTCTTCCCAAGTCCTTCACCAGCGTAATGGATGCGGTGTGGAGTGCACCCACCATCCTCATGGGAGTCGGGGGCCTCCCAGGAGCCCACAGGAAAGTCCAGTAGCAGCCAGAGACCGTCTCCCCACACCCTTCCACAGCATGTAGCTCCCAGGACTTGCTCGAGGGCTCCCAGCTAGACAGTGGTGGGATGAGACGCCAAGGCACTAGGGTGGGCGGTGACTGGGTCACAGAACCAGGGAGGAAACCTGAAAGCTTGCTCTCAAGGGCAGTGCCACACACCACTCTTCCTCCCGCAGAAAACCTACAGGACCGTCACCATGCGCCTGAACATCGTCAGCCCTGACATGTCTGGTGAGCTCTCCCAGGGTCTCTCTGGGGCCCCAGCGGCTGACAACAGATGGCCCGGAGGGACTGGGGCCTAGGTTCACAGCAGGGAGGACCTTAGAGACAGCAGCCCTGGGAGGGGGGCAAGACAAGGGCTTCCCAGTGGCCTGGAGTAGGATCCACAGCTGCGTCTTCTAGAAGGGAGAGCTTTTGCTTACGATGCCCTTGTGGGATGGGATTCCAGGCCTTTGGCTCTTCTCAGTTCCCGTGGTTGCTGGCTGACCTCTCTAGGCAGATGGCCTGCACCAGGTCTGGATGGGATGGCAGGCACCTGGGTTCTGGGGTGGTGCTGGCCTCTCCCTGAGGCTCCCGGAGTGGAGGATGCCCCTTCAGCCCAGCATCCTGCAGCCTCTGTTAGTTCCCTCTGGGCCCGGGCCTCCACCAGGCAGAAGAGTCCTTCATCCTGGAGGCAGAGGTGGGGTCACCCGCCTCTTTGCCCCCCAACCTTGGACAGGATGGAACCCAGGAGAGAAGAGCTCATCACCCCTTGGCAGGGATAGGAACGCAGGACCAAGGGGAGGCTGCCTGGCCCACGTTCACACAGGAGTCAGCAGTGTGGAAGGAACGAGGCCTGGGAAAACCCAAGGGCAGAGCTGAAGAGCCCTCAGAGGGGCCCCGCCCGGCCCGACCGTGGTACAGGGCTCAGAGAGAGCAGGCAGTGACCCCAGGTCACACAGTGAGGCCCCACCCACTCTTCCCTCAGATTATACCATCCAGCCGCCCTAAAATGCACCTCCGTCAGCCCTGGGAGGCAGAGGCAAGGCCCTGAAGGTCTGGCTCGGCCCTCTTGGCTGATGGTCCCAGCAACCACAGCTTAATGCCAGGCATGGGTGAGATGAACCCATTTGCTAGATGACGAGACTGAGGTTCAGGGAGGTCAGGGCAGTGGGCGAGCTGGGACTCACACCAAAACCTGTGCTCCTGGCCAGCCCAAGAGTAGGGAGCCAGGGAGGGGGCCAGGGAGGGGCAGCAGCACTGACTGCAGCTGTCCCTCCCTCGGCTGCCCAGGCAAAACCCTCGTCCTGCCCGCTGTGCTGGGCATCACCTTTGGCGCCTTCCTCATCGGGGCCCTGCTCACCGCCGCGCTCTGGTACATCTACTTGCACACACGTGAGTACCCCAGGCCCCCGCCATGAGTGCTCAGGACCCCTCTACCACCACCTGGGGGAGCCCAGCGAAGCCTCTGGGGGAGTGGGGAGCCCTGGCTGGGGCCCTGACCTCCGCCCCTGCCCCCAGGAACCCCCAGCAAGCGGGAGCCCGTGGTGGCGGTGGCTGCCCCGGCCTCCTCAGAGAGCAGTAGCACCAACCACAGCATCGGGAGCACCCAGAGCACCCCCTGCTCCACCAGCAGCATGGCGTAGTGCCCAGCCTGGAGCCCTGGGAACCACCCAGCCAGCCCTTGCCCAGCAGGAGAGACTGAGCAGCCACCAGCTGGGAACCACTGGTCACGAACTCGCCCTGTGGCCCAAACCCTCCCACTCGACCGAGGACGGACCGTGCCCGCTGCCTCTTTCTCGGAGGCCTGCTGCCAGCGCGAGCACCAGCTTGGAACGCCTTGGGGTCACCCCATCCCACCCTGCAGAACCTTCAAACTCCGTGGGCCTAGGGTACGGCTGCCCAGGACCCCAGAGTGACAGAACACTGCCCTGTATGTCCACGTTGTTATAGAAACACAAATCCGTTATTTTAACCTGGACCCAGCCCTCGATGACCTGGGCTGGGCTGGAGGTGAGGACTCAAAACAGACGGCCCAGCCCACTCGGACCAAAGGTGCCTCTGCCGTGACCAGCGAAGAACCACCGGGATCAGATCCCAGCGGCACAGCTTTGGACTGACGCAGCTTTGGGGTGGGGGGAACTGGCGCCCAGGGATACCCAGCCTGGGAACAGGGGGGCCTAGCTCCTTCCTGCAACTGTCACACGGGGACCCCTTCCCTCCTAGCCCATCAGGAAGGCAGCCCATAGGAGTGGCCAGGCTGCCTGACCTGGGCCCGCCCCTATATACTCACCACCAATAAATCAGACCATGAAACCGGTGTTGGGCTGGGAGAAGGGAAGGGACACCTAAAATGGGGGGGAAGGGGGTGACCGCTCTGGGTTCAAATCCTGGACCTGCCGCTTACAGGCTGGGTGGCTGTGGGCAGGTCCCGTGGCTGCTTTAAGCCAGCCCCCAATCCATAAAACAGGTATGAGAATTGTCGATCCCAGGGGCTCCGCGGGGAGGTCTGCAAAGCAGTGCCCAGTGTGGTCAGCAGACATCCAGCCAGTTTTCTCATCTCACGGGCAGGCCACCCATCTGGGACCCTGCACAATCTAGTTCCTGGACTACTGCAGCCCCCATCCCCCCACTGTCTGTAGAGGGAACCAGAGGTCAAAGGTTAAATCAAACGTTTTGCTTTTTAATTTTCTTTAAAAAGATAAAGACTATTTAATCCAGCTGCCCGGTCCCCAGGCACGGACCCTTTCCTTTTCCAGAAGGCCACTGAGAGGAGGAAATCTATGGACCCCCACCAGGAGGAACCTGGGCCTGGCCAGGGCGCAGTCTGAGTGGGAGGGAGACAGGCTGGGGTGTCAGGCCTACTACCCCAACAGGAGAACTCGGGAGGCCCCTGGCTGCCTCAGCAGGGAGGAAGGAGAGGCCAAGCACACCACAGGCTCAGAGACAGCAGGTCTGATCTCAGCCTCCCACCCACCAGCCATCCACTTTACTGCCCCGAGCCCGAGTCCCTAGGGCAGCCTGGGCAGACTCGGGAGGGCGGGAAACAAAAGGTGCCTGATAATACAGAGTCCGCAGAGAGACTCGGGGCAGGTGTGGGAGGCCCCACCCCCAACCCCACTGCCGTGGCTACTGGGACAGGGAGGGCTCCAGCAGCTTCAGGACGCCGCCCACCAGGTGCAGGCTCCCTGTGACCAGCACATGGATGGCAGTGGCCTCGCGGAGCACTCTGGCCCCACTGTCTGCCACGGGGTGGGCGACAAGGCTCTGTGGAGGACAGGGTGTCTGAAAGACAGGGTCCCGGCCCTGGCTGATCCACTGCAAAGCGTGGGAGATGCAGCTGAAGACGAGGGAGCTGGTGCTGTGGGTGCGGGGTGGGCGGGGTGCCAGCAGCAGGGAGTCGGGCCCCGCAGGCTCCAGGCTGGGGGTGCCCCAGAGGTCCGGGCTGGCCTGCTCCTCGTGCAGGCGGCTCCACTGCTGCTGGTGCTCCAAGCAGCGGAGCAACACCTGGTCCAGGGTCACCATGAAGTTCTGCTGGTCTGCAGGACACAGGGATGCGCATGTCAGTGAGGGGGAAGGGCAGGCACGCTGCGGACACCTGCCTGATTCAGGGCCTTTACACGCGCCGTCAGTCCTCAGGGAATGCTATGAGGACGACGAGGCTCAGGGACTTGCCCACTGCCTCCGAGCTGGTGACAAGCCAAGCCAGGAAGTCTAGCATCAAAGCTGAGGCTTTTGCGCCCTGAGCACACCCCCCCACCCCAGCCTCAGTGCCTCCATTGCCGGGCGTGCAGAAGCATTTCTAGAAACACAGACTCCTGGACTCTCCCCAGACAGTCTGATGTGGGGCCTGGGGAGCTGTGTTTTTCATATCATTTCAAATTTTTGTGAATGGGACCCACAGGAAAAAACACATTTTGCACTGGCAACCCAGTACTCACATACATGCACATAAAAAATATCAAACAGGAGCTTCGTGAAACAGTATCTACCCTTACTTCGTGCAAGACACAGATACTTTTTATTCTATTCCATTTAAAACACAAAATGCTGGTTGAGACCCACTACATTGACTTTAAGAACCATCAGTAGATTTTAACTTGCATTTTGAAAAATGTTTTCCCCCATTAATTCTTTTTTTAGTATTACGGTCACATGCAAAACTCAAAACATACCAAAGGATACTTATACAATAAAGCGAACCTAGCTCCTACCCTAGACTCCCAGTTCAGAAGGCCCCTCGGTCACCAGCAGAGCCCTCCACGCCCTGCCCACCGCAGGCAACCACGCCTGTCACCTCACCTGCGTTGTCCGTGGGCGACACCTCTGTCAGGTTAGGGCAGAAAACAGCATAGTCAAACTGGCAGGGCTAGAAGGCCAAGGGGTAAAGCTCGGTGGCCGAGCCCTGAGAAGGTGCCCCCACCCCACCTTCCACACGGCACCCCGGACCCACATACACACCCCCATCTCTGGAGATGCCCCCCACTGGCGTGCTGCCGCATAAACCCAGCCTCAGGTCTTCAGCCGCCCCCCGCCCTGGCCCATCTACCACGCTGCTCCCTGCCGGGCCTGTGCTCTGGGCAGCCCACTGTACGGATGGGGAAACAGAGGCTTGGGGGCAGGGGTACAGCTTAAGGTCACCCAGCCACTGAGCAGGCTCCAAATCCAGGAATGAGCCCCATTCTACAACTGAGGAAAGGAGGTTCCGGGATGAAGGCAGCCCTGGGGGCAGGGGCCTGTCACACAGCCCGAACAGGACAGGGATGCCTGTCGCCCAGCCACCAGCCAGCCTCTCACCTGCAGCAGCTTCAGCAGGGCGGCGGCATCCCGGTCCCCAGTGGAGTTGAAGAGCAGGACACATACTTCAGACCCCCTGTGGAGGAACGAGGAGGCGGGTGAGAGCGTACTTCCCACCCTTCCTCCCGCAACTTCCCTCCTCCCTAGAGGAGGCTGACCCCGCCCCATCCTTCCCGGAGGCCCCTCCCCTCCCGACTCCACCCTGTCCCCAGCTCACTTGCTGGGCCTCTCCAGGCGGTGCAGCGCCTGTCTGAACCAGCGCGCACAGGCTTGCATGCTGCTGCAGGTGTGCGCGCCATCTAGGTACCAGGTGAGGGACCCACGCCGCAGCACCTGCGTCCGGCCCAGCCACTCCGTGCGTTGAAGCCCTGGGGGTGGGGGCCAAGGCAGCTCCTAGCCGTTGCCATGGGGAGGCCCTCCCACATCCTCTCCCCTCTCGAGTCCTAGATTCACACACATAACCCACCCACAGCGCCCCTGTCTGGGAGCTCTGAAGAGCTGATCAGCCCGGGAGCCTATGACTGGGTGCCAGTCAGTGGGATAAACTCTTCTGCTGCCTCTTCTGGCGGACTCTTCTAGGCAGCCCTTAGCTCAGAGAGATTGGGTAAGAGAGCAAGTGATTTGGGGCTGGGATGTGATCCAAGATCTGCCTGGCTCCTGGGCTGTGTCGTGGCCCTGACGCGGGCCTGGCACACAGTGGGCACACTGGAACCATTTGCTGGAGCTGTCTGACAGCCTACTATGTGCCAAGAGCTTGGCGGAAGCAAGAAGCTTAACAGTATCACTGTTCCCAAGGACCTCATGGCCTGATGACAATGACGAAAACAAGAGTGACAGTAACGGCAGCTGCCCAGGCTGGGCACCTGATCCCCGACTTGCCAGGCCCTGGGCTCAGGCCCTTGGTGATGTCACCTCACAGTGGGTCCCATCATCATCTCATTTGGCAGGTGGGGAGACTGAGGCTCAGAGAGCTCACGAGCTCCAAGTCAGGGAAGCTTACTGACCTCAGAGTCCTTTCTCTCGGGCACCCCATCAAGTCGCCCCCGCCCCTCAAAGAGGAAACTGAAACCCCTGGACGGACGTGGCCGGGCAGGAGAGACTAACTCACCGAGCCGCATGAGGGGTGTGGGCTGGAACACAGGCGCCAGCGGCAGCTGAGCCAGGGGGCTTGGCCTGGACGCTTTCAGCTCCCCGATGCCTGGGGGGGCAGGGGGGCTGTGTGAGGCCGAGTGTTCTCAGGACCCTCGGAGGTAGGCTCCTCATGTCCGCTGCCCACCAGCCCGCCCACTTGCCTTGGTGGTCCTTTTGCTGCAGCCAGCAGCGGGCCAGCTGCAAGGCCAAGGCGGCATTGGACCGCTGGTGTTCTCCCTCCAGACCCAGCGTCAGCGGCGGCCCTCCTTCCTCCAGGGCTTCCAGCGGTGGACACAGGTAGAGGGGACACTGCAGAGGAGATGGATGTCCTCAGCACTTCCATCCTTCCCCACCAACCAGAAGCCACCAAGCCCTGCTCCGAGAACCAAGATGTGCACCGGCTGGACGAGCAGCTGGCCCTCGCTGAACACAGGAGCAGACTGAAGCCCGAAAGGATAAAGCGGCTGGCTCCCAGCCCTTCCGGTCAGACTCACCGAGATCTGCTTGGCACGCTCCTGCAGCACTGCCAGGGGGCCGTCCGGCTGCAGCACGGTGAAGGCGGGGACGCCGCGCTGTGGAGGACCGAGGGTGAGACGGGCTGCGGGGTCGTCCGCCTCTGCCCCCACAGCCCTACGGGAGCCCCTCCAAGGAGAGACTAAGGCTGCAGATGAAGCTCAACTTGCAAGGCTGATGCAGGGCTGAGACAAGCACCCAGACCCCACTGATGCCCAAGACCTCTCCGGCGTCGGGTACAAAGGACCCTGCCCCAGCCCCACGTCCCTGAGCCGTAAGGGAGGGGAGGTACATGGATAGCCTGGAGCCGCCTGATCACCTTGAAGATGCCCCCCTTCTGCCATGCGATCTTCTCCATCGTGTCCCCCAGAAGGCTGGTGTGGTCGATGCCAAGAGCGGAGACCCCACACACCACAGGCTTCCTGCAGAAGACCAAAGCGCCGTGACGCCCCTGCCCTGGGCCACCCGGGCCCCTGGCCGCCATCCCTCTCCCCGGCAGCCGCCCTCACCTGATGATGTTAGTGCAGTCGTAAGCCCCACCAATACCCACTTCCACCACGGCCAGGTCCACCTGCGGAGAACCAGAGGGCGTGGCGGGAGGTGCACGGGCACCCAGATGCCACATGCGAGCCCCCAGCCTGCGTCAGATTCTGCTCCCCAAGGCCTGGGACACAGGGATCTGGGGAGTGGGCACGCACCTTCTCTTGGAGGAAGACGTGGAAAGCCATAAGCGTGAGGAAACGGAAATAGCCGGGCATGGAGACGTGGCTGCCGCTGTCCTGTGGACACGAACCGACGTCAGAGCCTGGGGCGTGCGGCTCCTCCGGGGTCCATCTGCCACCCCAGCTGCCCCTTTCCTGCCACCCCCCACCCTCCCACCACCACCAGCCCTCCCGCATGGAAACCTTGGTCTCCTCCAGGCGATGATAGAGGCGCCAGAAGTGCTTGGTGAAGAGCTCGGGGCTGATGGGCTGCCCGTTGATTCGGATCCGCTCACGTACCTGCACCAGGTGGGGAGAGCTGCCGGGAGACCCGAGGTCATCGAGTCTCCCTGCTCCGGCCTCCCAGGCCTCCCCACAGTCCCACAGATCTGATCGTGTCACTGTCCTGCTGAGAACGCTCAGTGGCTGCCCCCTGCCCTCAGAAAGAGTCCGAGCTCTTCACCTGGGCCCCCAGGTCCCAGCGGAGCTGATGCCACTGACCTATGTCTCACCTCTCCCGAGTCCCTCGATCGTTCCCCGCGCCCCCGCCCTTCTGTGCATCCCCGGGTTGGCCCACAAGGCTACACAGCCTCAGGTCAAAGGTTGGGTAGGCTTTTACCCAAGAATATACTTAAGAAAGACCCTCTTGTGTTATGAGTCCTTCTCTTTCTTTATTTTGAACAGACAGCTGATTAGGGAAACCCAATGGCCTGAAAGGACCTCGGGGAGCTGGTTTCAGATGCTCAGAGGTCCCCCGAAGGAACTGGTTACAGACAAGGAGGCAAAAATCTTACATGCCCCGACCCCCAGGACGGAATCCTGGGCAATTAGCCACCAGGTGAAGCCCACTGCCTTACAGGTGACCAGCTAAGGAGAGGCCTGAGCACCCTCGGGAAGAGGAGCCCACTGCCCCCCACCCCCACCCGCCCTTGCCCATCTCGGGTCTAGATGCCTGTGTGCAACCACGAGGGAGCTCTGGCTTGAGGACAAGGTAGCACCTGAGGCCAGCAAAGGGGAGGGGCCCTCCGTGCTGCCCACTCAGGAGGCAGCACGCATGTCATAAACCACCCTTATCCTGCAAGCCCTCACAAGCCAGGTTCTCCGCTCCTGACTGCGAAGGCATCCTAACTGATAAACATTCCTATGTGTCCTAGAAATTGTACATGGAATTCAAGTTAAGAAAGAGACAGGAGACTATTCCAGCTGTGTTTAGTCTATGCATTCAGGTTACTGCCACCCTCCCCAACTTTCTTCATTACAAAAATGAAAGACTGCCGTAAACTTGAGCCATTGTGGTGAGCGCTGATTACATGCTTGTCAAATGAATAAGAACTGGGCAGAGAGGGAAGCAGCTGGGCTTCGAGGGGTGACCCTGGCCGCGAGGGGCTAACTGGTCCCACAGCCCCCCAGAGAGCTAAGACACACCGCACACGCCCACACCTCAGTACCTAAAGAAGCCCGTCTTCAGGCCGTAGTTTCGGAGGATACGTTCAGCGAAGGCACAGGTGGAGCCCTAGAAACAAAGTTCGTGTGTGGGAAGTCCCTACCGCCCCCACCCCACCAAGTGGATACACTTCCCCTGAGTCCCGTCCTTCACCTTCCCCTTGGTCCCGGTGACATGGATGATGTTCAGCCGGTCCAAGTCCTCCACCTGGGACAGAGAGACAAGGTCCCCAAGTCAGCAACAAGACTCCCAGACAAACAGGAGTGGGGGAGGGGGGTCACAAACCCTGCCCGCTTTACCTGAAGCCCACTCTGTGCCAAGTATAGCTTCATGGCTTCCAGCTGTGTCTGGGGGTCGCCCCGCTGGCGCTTGGCCTGCTCCAGGTAGCTGGCATTGGTCTGCAGGGTGTTGAGTGCGCGCACGGCATCCTGTCAAACACAGACCCCAGGCAGCAAGTTAAGGCTCACTAGGCACCCACAGGGACAGAGGCGCCCAGCGCACCAGCCTGCCGCGCCAGCCCTGCTGCCCTAGCCTAGAGAGTGAACTCCGGTGAGAGAGAAGCAGCAGCATCCTTCCAGCTCTGGCAGAAATCGGAGCCTGGGGCAGCTCAGCCCCGCCCAGGGAGTGGCAGACTAAGCAGGTGACATGACTAATGGAATTAGCCTTGCTTCTGGTTAGGGCTCCCCAGGCTGCATCCCTGTGGCCTTAGCCCTCATTCCGTCCAATGGGGCCCACCACGACATTGGGCCCCTACTAGGGTGGGGCCAGAACCACTGAAGGTTGGGGTTCTTGGAACTGGAGGAATTAGCACCGGGAATTCCTAAAGTCTTCCACGCCTAACCCTGATGATCGGGAATCCACACTCCGACCAGGAGTAGAGCTGCTAGAATACAAGGTTTTGAAGTACTTTCTAAACTATTAAGGGATGGGTGGTTTTCCCATGTTGAGATAAGAAAATGGTCGTTTAAATTCTGCAAAAAAAAATATTTTTTGGCCTGAAGGGATATTTTGTGTTCATGTGTCCAAAAAAGACTAAATTGGCCCTCTTGTGCTCCCCCCCCAAAAGAAGAGTGGAGCTGCCTGAAGTCACCAGATAGCAAAGAAGGAGGCTGGTAAGGAGACAGGGTGTGCCCAGGGTCACCCATTCAGGAAGGAAGGTAGGTCAGCTTCCGAGGGTCCGCCCTGGGGGTAAGAGTGGGAGTGCTGTTTATCTCCCCGCACAACCTCAAGGGTTGGTTGGAGACCCCACCCGGTCAAACTGATTCCGCCTGTCCTCTAGGGGCTGGCCCCTGGCATACAGCCAGGTGGACGTTTTCCTAATTCTTGCCCCGCCCCCGCTCCGCTCCCACCCCGCTCCCACCCCATTGCCCCTGATTCCCTGACTCCGGAGATTACGGAGCACCAGAACCCCAGTTGGGCCAATGGACTCTTGATCCCATCACCCGGCGCCCCTTCCAACTCTGACGCGGGGCACTACAGCTTCAGAATTTCCAGATCCGGGTGCTCAGGCCCAACTTCCTGGTCCCCGCCCCCGATCCGCTCTACAGGCTGTCCAACCCCGCACCCCACGGGTTCTCGGTCGCCTCCACGGCTGGCGCCTCCGGATGCAGTGTGGCTCAGGTCCGGCCCACGTGTCATCGCATAACCGCTAGCCTGCCCGCTGGATACCTGATACTCCATGCCCGGCTCCTGCGGCGCGGGCCTTGCACTCCACGCTCGCCTTCCCGCGACCCTGGGCGTTGCACCGAGTGGAGAAACCGCTGCCAGGAAGAGAGCGGCGCGCAGATGGCTGCGCGCCCCGGGCATAGTTGACGAGCCGACGACCTCACGGTCGGCTGGAGCCGGAGACGCCCCGCCCCACCCGGCCCCGCCCTGGAATGCCCTCCGCCAATGAGCACCGCCCAAGGAATCCACCGGCACCAATAGGAATCCGCGGATGCCATCCCTGTGAGGGGCAGTCCCCTGGACTGAGGCCTTCGCTCATATTTATGAGGATCAAGCTCCCAGGGCCGCCTCCGCCTAAGATAAACTTGTACCCGGCCAAAATAGCCGTTCCCAGTCAGCAGCCCTCAGCCTCTGCTCCAAGCCAGAACCAACTCTGAATCAGCTCGGAGTTCGATGAAATGACCTGTGGACGTCACTGAAACCCGGCCCCAAAAGTCCCAAGTCAAAGCAGAGGCGGCAGGCTGCGGGGGTGCGGTCTCGGCCCCGGCGAATCTGACAGCCTTCGGGCCAATAGA
Source organism: Trachops cirrhosus (assembly GCA_028533065.1). Classification (NCBI taxonomy): domain Eukaryota; kingdom Metazoa; phylum Chordata; class Mammalia; order Chiroptera; family Phyllostomidae; genus Trachops; species Trachops cirrhosus. The sequence goes on from CM052540.1 coordinate 5,607,833, forward strand.
CCAAAACCCAGACGCCAACGCTGTTGGGGGTCCTAGCCGAGCCTGGGCAGCCCGGGAAGTCTTCCTGGAAGAAAGCGACATCCTGGTGGAGGCCTGGGGGTAAGGAGTCAGCGAGGTGTAGGGATGGGAGAGAGGTTTCCAGGAAAATTGGAGGGAATGATGTGTGAAAAGCAAACGATCTGAGAGAGAGAACTAGGCACGGCAGGGAACCGAACTCCCAGCTGGTGGGGCCCAGTTCCCCACAGTGCCTGCATGCTAGATCCGCAGTTACTCCTCAGTCCTGTCCTCTGCACACGGTATCCTGATAAGGAACTTAGATTAAATTTGGACGATAATGGAAGAGTTTTGAAAGAGACGCCGTGATCAGATTTGCACTTGAAGGTTTGCTGTGCGGAGGAGTGCCTTTCTGTTTATTGGCTGGGGTGCTGCCTGACTCCTGAATCATTCGATGAGGCCAGTTGATCTTTAAAAAATTTTAAAAGTGGGGGTCAGAACTTTTCCTATTAGTTTCTAGGTCCCAACCGCTAACATTGAAAAAGTACAATAGTATGGAGATTCCCTTTTTACAGCTGAGGTGGAGAAAGGACGGAGGTGGGGTGGGTTGCAAACATCCCTCCCGGGAAGTTCCCACTTCCCGGGGAGGGGCAGGCCTTCAAACAGCTGATGGAATTTCAGGACCTCTCTCCCTCTTTCCTGCAAGCGTTGGGGTAAATATTTATCGGAGACTGGTTTTGAAATCAGTGTGGTGTTGGGAAAGGTCCTTCAATGGCTGGCTGCGCTCCGGCTCTTCGCTCGGCTGCTGGGCGCCCCCACCTGGCCCCACGGGAGATAACGCCGTCCTTTCTGGTTTTCTTTCAAGTCATTGAAACTTTCTCTGTGCATATACCTGTATGTAATTTAGCAACTGCATAAAAATGATCACACAGAAGCTTTAAATGTTTTTCTTTTCCTCGCCCCCGCCCCCAGCCTTCCTCCTTTGGAAATCCTTGACGTCCAAATGTGCCCCACAGATTTCTTGTTCGTGAAATCACGGACACCCCTAGATATCCATGGGGCCTTGTCAACCCGGAGGATATATTTTCTGTGTCTTCATTTCTTACTCAACAATAAGCTGATAGGGATACCTCTAAGACATTGACTTAGCAACCCTGGCTGGTGTGGCCCAGTGGGCTGAGCACCGGCCTGTGACCCAAGAGGTTCGATTCCCAGTCAGGGCACATGCCTGGGTTGTAGGCCAGGTGCCCAGGTGGGGGTGTGTGAGAGGAAACAGATCAATGTACCCCTCCCTCTCTCTCTCTCCCTCCCTTCTTCTCTCTCTACAAATAAGTAAATGAAATCTTAAAGACAAAAAGACATTGACTTAGCAAACAGGTAAGTAGCACCCAGGCACTGCATTAAACACTTTCTGCAGAGTCGCTCATTCAGCCATCACAAACCTGTGAAACAGGCGCTAGTGTTATCATCCTTTTTCATCCTGTTTAACAGGTGAGGAAACCGAGCTGCCAAGGAATAAAGGCACCAGCACAGGTCATGAAATCAAGTTCATTGAACTCTGGCACTGGAGGCCTTGTCCCCAGCCTTCCTCCTTCCCCCCTGCCCACCCCCAGGGGGGCTGCTAGCTCAGTGGCAGTGGCAGTACCGTAATGCATCCCCACCGGCCTGCCGCAGGGCACTCACATAACCTTCGGTGTCCCGCTGCTGTGGACGGCGTGTACACCAGGGCTTTCTCCCTGCGGTGAGATTGCACGGGGAGCGCTGGGTCCAGGGCATTTGCGTTTCTTTCCCCCAATGCTGTAACCTTGGCATCTCACCAGCTGTGTGTGTTTGAGGAAGGCACCCCTTTCCCAGAATGTCCCCCAGATGGCTGGGTGTACCTTGTCATCGTCACTCTGCATTTTCCTGGCTGCAGCGGGCTTGAGCATCTTTGCCCGTTTATTTCAATAAACTGCCTCGCTCATCCTCCACCCATTTTTCTAATGTCCGTTTATCACCTTCCTGTCGAGCATGAAAGCATGTTGGGTATCACAGACATTGTTCCTCATTTCTGTCCTATACAACCAGTTTTCTTTTTCTAAATTGACTGTTGGTGGCCTCCATTGATTCATATATAACTGGAGGGGGGAGTGAGGGGGCATTGGAACTCTTGGTCTGTTTCTCCAAGAATGAGGTCCCAGAAAAAATGACATCCCAGGGGGGAGACTCCCTCCTCTGATGTGAGGTGGGAAATTCCACTTGCCTATGTTCCTGAATCTTAGCTTATTTCTTTCCCTTCATCCAGAGCAAAGCTGTCCATGTCAACCCTCCCCGCCGACCTGTGCCAGGCCATCTCTAGAGTGGGGAGGGCTTGTAGTTCTGGCAATCTTTGAGCTGCAGGCCTCAGCTCCAGTGGAAAACAGAAAGAGATGTGCAGACACGGAAGGCAGGTGCTCGCTTCGGCAGCACATACACTAAAATTGGAAAAATACAGAGATTAGCGTGGCCCCTGCGCAGACATGGAAGGCAGGAAACAGCACAGAAAATTCCGGGGATCCTACCTGGTGTCACCCCAGTTGTGCAGGATTATAAGTGGTGACCAAAGCCTTGGCTACTTACTTGATGGCCTTGGGCAGGTCGGGCACATTATGTCATTCAAAGAGTCAGAGGTACAAAAAGGTGTACAGTGAAAACTTACCACCCCCCCCAACCAGGTCCCAGCACCCTAATTCCCCTCCCCCAAAAGCAAAGTTATATTCCTTGTAATCTTTCCAGAGAAATTTTGTGCATTTGCAAGCAAATACACGTATATATAAATTTCCCTTTTATGCTCACAGATGGCAGACCGTACATGCAAGTCTGTATTGTTCTTTCTCCACATGCGTTATGAAATCAAGGACCTTATTCTGAGTGGTTTCAGTACAGAAGAGCTTCCCCTTGAGTGAATTTATTTTAGGCTGCACAGTGCTCCTTGGCCTAGAGGTGCTTCTGTGTATTTGGCCAGTCTCCTACTGATGGACATTCAGGTTTCCAGTATTTTGCCATCACAAGCAGTGTTGCAATTCATAACACTTTACCCTCTTTACCCTCATTATTTCTTCCACATGTGAGTGTATCTGATACATAAATTCCCAGAAGTGTAACTGCTGGGCAGAAGGAGATTGCAGTTGAGGCGCTCGTGCACATTGCCACATTGTCCTCCAGAGGGGTGGGGCTGGCTTCTGCCCGCCCAGCCCCTGCGTGGCCTCCGCCAGCTCTGTCTTCACCGACACAGACCGTTAGTCAGCCTGGTCCTTGCCAATTGCACAGGTGGGAAAATGGATTCTCGGGGTAGTTTTCAGTTGCATTTATTTTATTTGCAGGAGGCAGAGAAGTTTTTTCTTGTTTTTGAAAACTGTATCTTCTTTGTGGTCTGCTGGCCTCCTTTGTATCATTAGTTTTCATTTGAAAAGTCAGAGATGTTTGTAGAAGAAAAATAGAGAGATGTGTAAAGGAGAAAATCAAAGGCAACCTCATAACCCACCTGGAGAGCCACTGTTACCGCTACGTGGCATTTCCACTCTCCAGAAAAACAAACAAACAAACAAACAAACAACAAAAAACCCAAAACAGTAGAAACAAAGTCATTGTTTGGAGAGAAAAGAAAACAGGGGTGTAGAGAGACTGGCAGGCGAGCCAGTGTCGCCCCCTGGAGGCTGAACTGCAGGTGTGGAGGGTGAGTGGGGGACTGAGGGACTCTTGCTTTGACCCCCTCCTTCCCAAAGGGAAAGGGTGTCATTAATCCATTCATTCATTCACTCATGTGATGAGAAATTGTCTCTGTGCCAGACCCTGGGCTGGATGCTGGGGACCATGGGTTCTAAGGACAGATGACAAAGTTCTGCTCTCAGAGCACCCTGCCCAGAGGGCGAGAGGGCAGCAAAGAAGAAAATTTATGGAGGAACATTTATATTTGCAAACCCTGATCAGAGCCACCCTCATCGCTTATAGGGGCACGTGGAGGCCCAGAGAGGGAAAGGTCAGAGACGGGTTGTGGCCACACAGCACATCGGCAAAGGCATGGCGCGGGGCCCCGCTGAGGGCTTTCTAAACTCAGATCTGTCTGATACTGTAACAGGGTGCAGCCGAGAGGGGAGCCCCAAATAGGGATTTGTGACGGGGTCCAGAAGAGCTTGGAGATAATTGGCTCCACACCACAGGGCCGCACCTGCCCGGAATGCCGGCAGCTGTGGCCAGTTGTGGGAGGAGCCGGAAATGAGGCTGCAGAGGAAGATTGGGGCTGGGATTTAAACCCAGGCGCGGCAGCCATTTGGGGTCTCTCCTTCTGGGACCATGCGTCTGTTTAGGACCACGCGGCTTGGGTGAGAGTCAGGACCACCAGGCTTTGTAAGTGGCTCCCTTTTGCCACATGGAGGGTGCCGGGAGGACTGTGTACGTTTGTGGGGAACTTTAGTTTGTATTATTTCAAATAAATAATAAATTCCTTTCCTTTTCACTGATCTCTGGCGTTAAAAGACGTCTTTCCTCAGGCAGTGGGAAAAACGAACCCAGTAGGTGGGGCGGAACCCCCAGAGAAAAAGGTGGGGGGGTCTTTTGTATCCTTCAGCCCATCCCCGGTCTGTTCTCTAACAATACTGCCCGTCTCCTGCCCCAGCATGCCCTTAGGATTAATGAACCTCACAAGCTCATCTAAGCCTGCCTTTGGCAAGGACTTCCGGAACTGGCCTTGGCCTCTTCTACTTCCAGGCCTTTGCTCACATTTGCCTCTCTCTGCTTTGAAACACCTTTGGGTGGGTTGCTTTTAGCTAAGATGTTAAGCACTTATCCTTGTACCGGGCATTGCAATCTCTCTTCATCCTCTTGAGAATTGTGTGCATTAGACATTATTCCCATTTTGCAGGTGAAGAAATGGAGGCTCCCAGAGATTAAGCAAGTCACCCAGGGGGACACAGACAGTGGGCAGCACGGACAGCGGATGGCACAGCCAAGATTCAAACCTGGATCTACCGACACTAAAGTCTGCCCTCACTCCCCACCACCTGTCTGGTCGCCCTGCCTCACTGCTGTTGCTGTGCTGTGAGACTCTGGGCAGTTCTTTAGTAGGGCGAGAGCTGAAATGAGCTCTTTTTCTTTTTTCTTTTTAAATCCTCACACAAAGGCAATTTTTTCCCACTGCTTTTAGAGGGGGCGGGGGAGAGAGAGAGAGAGAGACATCGATTGGTTGCCTTCTCTTGCACTCCCTGAAGTGTGGATTGAACCTACAACCTGGGTATGTGCCCTGACTGGGAATCGAACTCACAAACTTTTGGTCTATAGGACAATGCTCCCAACCAACCAAGCCGCACTGGCCAGGGCTGAAATGAGCTCTTTATGAGCCCACAATTTCTGGGGATATCTTGGGGCAAGGGGTGGAGTGTTTCAATGAGGACAAGTCTCCAAAGGCTACCACAGTCTGTAGAGCCGGGACTCATTTGATCCAGCTGCTCCTTCCCTCCACCCAGGGTTCTGTGGAGACCAGAGGAAGGTCAAGCTCACGGGCAGGCTTGTGCAGAAGGCTAGCATTCAGAAGGGAAGGTAGCTTTGGGATGGCCACTCCAGGGCTCTGATCTCTAATGTACTTAAGGCTCCTCCAGCTCCAAATATCTAGGTACACCCAGTGACTGGCAAGGAAACACTTCCTTGTAACTGGGGGTAAGAAGACCTGCCTTAGGCAGAATTGCGTGTCTTCGGGGGGCCAGCCCTCCCAAGGCTGGCCCGGATGCTGGCTGCTAAAGTGTTAATGGGTTCAGTTTATCATGAGGACAAACTGGTCTCCCTTTTAAAAAAAAGATTTAATTAATTTATTTATAGAGAGGAAGGGAGGGTGAGAGAGAGGGAGAGAAACATGGATGTGCGTGAGAAACATCGATTGGCTGCCTCTCACACACCCCCAACTGGGAACCCAGCCTGCAACCCAGGGATCTGCCCTTACTAGGAATTGAACCGGTGACATTTTGGTTCACAGGCCAGTGCTCAACCCACTGAGCCACACCAGCCAGAGCTGGTCTCCCTTTGACCCTGTGATTCCACTGCTAAAAATGACCCTAGAAACAATTGGAGCTATGATCGGAGACCCACAGGCTCCATCTCGGGTGGCAGGTGACACAGCTGATAATGTCCCCACTTCCTGATACCCTTTGCTCTCTGGGCTTCCCAGCCCCCTCCCTCATGCTTCTCCTCCTCCTTCCTCACTGGCTGTACCTCCTCCATCTTCCCATTGGAGGGTCTGGGGCTCGCACCGCTCTCCAAGGTTCCGCTGTATCAGGTCTGTGACAACGTCTGACTTTCAAATGTCCCTCTTGGATGACCGATGGCCTGTGAGCCTCTGACGGCATCCAAACCGGTCAGATCCATAACCACGTCCTCTTGCATCTCCACCCCGAAGCCTGCTCCTCCCCAGACCTTGCCAGCTCGGAAAACAGCTCCACCACCCACCCAGCTGCCCCAGTCTGAAACGGGGCCTCCTGTGGGGTTTCCCTCTCGCTCACCCCAGACCCCACCGCCCGCAGGCCTGTCCGATCGGCCCCACTGCCTTCCCTCCAGGCCGCCCTGTGGTCCCGGCCACCAGTGCCAGCCAACTTTATAGGCTCTTCCTCCGCCCCTCCGACGCTCTCCAAGATTTTTAAAGGAAATCTGATCTCGGCTCTCTGCGGCTTAAAACCCTCCAGTGGGTTCGCTCCCATTGGACTTAGGGTCAAATCCAGACTTCTGATCTCCCCATTTCTCATCATCGCCTTTGAGGAAGTCCACAGCTAGTGAGCGTGTGGCATCAAAGGTAATGTTTTAGGCTTCGTGGGAAACTGAGGTCCAGAGGGCTTCCTCCGCCTGCCGAAGGGGACACGAGCGAATGCATGACAAAGCCTCAGGGCCTCTGCCCTGGTGTTTCACTCGGCCTGGAACGTTCTTTCCCCCAAAGTGCACGTGACCGACTCCCAGTCATTCCAGGTCTCCCGCTCAAATGTCACGATCTTGCCGCCTTCTTTTCGCCATCCACCCTTGTACAGATTTTTAAATTTTGAATCATGTGCTTGCATTAGCGCTTCAGAATGAATACTTCTTAAAAAGAATATTACGAATTGCAATATAAGAAGGCTGCTAAGGGAACAAACCCGTTGGTGAGACGGTGTGGAGAGTGGGATCCTATTTTTGTTCAAAAAATTATAATTTAGAGAGAACCTGGAAGTTATTCTGTAAATAGTAGTACCTGTGATTAGCTCTGGGTGGCCAGGCTAAAGGCAACTTATGTTCTCCTTGTGCTGAAATGTGTTTTATCAAAATGTCCCCGGGAACATGCACAATTAGAAAAAAGATTGAGTGATTCCTACCACATTGGGTGGCTGCACCTCAGAACTCGTCTTTTTTTTTTCTTTTGAGGGTGGGGGAAGGATGGGAGAGAGAGAGGGAGAGACATATCAATGCAAGAGAGAAACATCAGCAGGTTGCCTCCCATATGGGTCCCTCACCAGAAACCAAACCCGCAATCCAGGCATGTGCCCTGACCGGGAATCGAACTGGTGACTTTTGCTTTACAGGATGATGCTCAAGCAGTTGAGCCACACCGGCCAGGGCATGACCAACTCCCTTGTTCAGCAGTTCAGGCCACTGAGGCTCAACAAGGGTCCAGAAATGGCCTGGAACCAGGTGTGGCTCCCCAGAAGTTCCTGGGGTACCTGTTCATGGCCAAGAGGGGCCCTGGAGGGCACCGGGCATGTGGCGTGGGGCCTTGTGGTAGCCGGGCCACAGCAAGGCTGGCTCCCACCTGCCTCCTCCCCTCTGAGCTGGCGAAAGCCTTCTCCGCCCAAACCTGAGAGCAGCTGTCTGGCTGCTTTTCAGAGGAAAAAATGTGGTGGAGTTTTCTTCAGTCTGTTGCCCCCCCGCCCCGCCCCCCGCCACTGTGACCACCACTGTCTGTGGCACCCACACCCTGGGAGTAAGCTTTACGAGCCTCGTCCTTACCAGATGCTGTGCTGAGCCCATTTTACAGGTGAGGAGACTGAGGGCCCAAGGGGAGGCATCACCTGCGAAGGTGAGCAGGTAGGAAGGACTCAGCTCAGTCCCAGCTCTGTTTGATTTCCGTGACCACTGATTCTGCCTCCCTGATCAAGCTGGGGAATCCCTGGCTAGTTTTTTTTCACTTGAAACTTGGATTTCCTTAAATGATAGTTAATGTGGGTTCTTTCTAGACATTCCCACTGTGCAGAGGCCTTTACACGCACGGGTCCTTGGTCTTCACCCACTCTGAGAAGAACTTCCGTTCTGGGACCCATTTCCCAGGGAAGGCAACAGCAGCCTAACAGGGGGAGTGACTGTCATTCACTGGGCCCGGACTCCACCCTCAGGCCACCCTTGGACCCTGCCCCACTTGCTCTGTGCCCCGTGAGGTGACCTGGTCATCTGGTCAACAGAACTCTGGCCTTGAGCTGGCTCTTACTTTGAAGGGAAGCCCTACCCCTGGTAAGCAGCCCTGTAAAAGGCCAACACGCCCCACTCCCTGGGGGCTGCCTTCAGTTCCTCCTTCCCTGGTGAGAGGACCCATATCATACCACATGACCCTGAGTCATTTGCCCCATCTCTCCCGGGCCCTGGCCTCCAAAGAGTGGGGGCCTGGGTGAACTTGAAGGAGCCACTGTTCCCAAACCTGGCCTCTGGGGCCACCCCTCCTCTCCTGCTGGACAGAAGGTTGTGTCCAGAAGGGAGACCTGGGCCGGCCTGATGCGCAGCCCTAGGCAATGCTGGCTGAGCGGCTGCAGCTGGTGCATTCATGCCTGGGCCTCAGAAGGCACGGGCAGGGAGGGAGGCACCGTCTAGTGTCCCCGGTTCCACAGAGGAGGTGCCCGAGGCTTGGTGAGGCTAAGTGACTTTTCTAGCGTCTGTGGGGACGTGAACCTAGATCTCACAGAGCCAAGCCCAGGGCTCCCTTCCCCCGATCCAGGCAGTCTTTGCCCCAGCCAGGCTAGGAGGCTTCCGCTGCCGGCCTCCGGGAGCCTCCTGACCTGGCTGAGCCCGGTGGCTTCATCTGTAAAGCGGGGCCTGCAGTAGCCCCCACCTCCAGGGCTGGATGAGGCCCAGCGAGAGGGCGCTGAGCCCAGAGCCCAGAGCCAGGGCCCCCACCACATGCTGGAGTTTGAGACCTTTAACAAGCTAAGTCCTTCACACACGTAACCATACCCACCAGATTTATAAAATGCCAGCAATAATGGTTTCAGATCTGTGACAGGCAGATCGTGACAATGGGCACAGGGCCGAGCAGGGAGTAGGAACTCGATCAGTGTTGCCATTATTACTGTTGTGATTAGTATCACTAGTAAAATGAGACTAACAGTCCTTCGTGCAGCAGCCCCGAGAGCTCAGTCAGGTGAAGTCCAGTCTACAGACCATGCTAACGGGCCTGGCACACAGGGGACCCTGGACGCAGCCTCTGTCACCAGCCATGCCTGCTACCGGTTCTGCTCCTGAGACCGCCCCTCAAGAGCCTCCCCACAACCACACTGGGTGGGTTGGGGCTACTGTGGAGCCTCCAGGGGTCAAGGTGGAGCTATAAAGCCCTTGACCACCCTGGGCCTTTAGCACAAGGCTTATCAACATCAATTCCCCTTGGGGTTCGGCCAAAGGTGGGGTTATTGTCATTGCTGATGGTCTTGGACCCCTGCGGGATATTTACGCCCACTTGTACAAAAGAAAGGACTGAGGCTTAGAGAGGGGGCCGCTTGCCCAAGGTCACTCACTGTGCTCTCCTACCTGGAAGGAGGCAGGCGCAGCTGAGAAAGGCCCCCTGGAAAGGCGCGGCTGCTCCATGGTCGCTTCCCGCCACAGCTTCTCAGCGACCGGCCAGGAGGTAACCAGGGACTTGGCACCTCTCATCCCTGACCTTCATGCTCCCCGACCGGGCAGACACAAGGTGACCACAGGCCACCTCTGCCCAGCCAAGGTCACTCTGCACGGGCTCCAGCTGGGGCAGGGAGTGGACAGGATATCCGAGACCTCGCCTTCTCCCCACCCGGAAGCCCGGGGCCTCCCCAGTGTGCAGGGGGGAAGGTCTTAGGTTCCTGCTCTCCTCTTGGGATCTGCCCAGGGACCTCTTGTCCTCCGAGGAGGTTTCCAGAGTGCAGAATTGCTGTGAGTTAAGTAACAACTGGGCAGAGATTAAAGGTGAGCAGGCAGGTGGGGGCTCTGGGGGAGAGGCTCATGGGACACTTGCGGCCCTTGGGGCCAGCTTTAGCGGGCCTCTGTCACTGTGGGGCCCGGCTTGTCTTGGCCCCGCCTGGCTGGGATCCATGCGGAGGAGGGACAGGATTCAGGGGCACTCTTGACTTAAGGAGTGTGAGCCTGCTGGGTGGAGAGGCTGTTTCACCAAATCATTGGGCTGGAAAGAAGCCAGGACAGACCGATTCCCTGGCTGCAGGGTGACAGCGAGGGCCTGGAGGCGGGTCCAGACCAGTTGGTAGTGACCCTTCCTGTTTGCACTCCTCTCGCTGGCTGACTCACGCTGGTACTGGAAGTGCCAGGAGCTACTCTGATTGCCCCGGGGAACAGCCACGCAGGTCCAGCCACCTTGGAGCTTTCATTCTGAGACACACTCCTCCCTCCACTCACTGGGGCGAAACCCGTCCCACCAGGGTTGGAGGCTGAAGCAGGTGAGCCCACCCTGCTGCTGCTCCTGACCTTCCTTCTGAGGGGTCCCACGGGGAGGTGGGATGTGGGGGGAGCTTGGAGCCAGAAGCTCCAGGTTTTAGAGCCTTCTTTGGCTTTAAAATATGGTTTAATTGCACAAATAAAAATGTGAATTCAGGAAATATGAGAAAACACAGAGATGCATACAGCACAGAACCACTCCAAATAACCATGGGTAGTTTTAGCGATTCCTCCCATTCTCGCTATAAAATGAGCTCAGTGTGTTTTCCACCCCTTGCCTCTGGAACGACTTCCTGGCACAGGGAATATACCCCTACGTCCCTTTTGGTTGCCCAGCATTCCACCCCAGGGCCCCGCCCTGCCCGGCAGTGTGGACATCGCCTCGTTAGAGGTGCGCCACCCCGCGCTTGTGTGGGGTTGGGATGCCCACTGAGGCTGAGCACTGCTCCTCTGTTGGCTGACGGGCGTTTCTGCTCTTCCACACGCAGGGCTGCCCTGAACAGGGTGGATGCACTAGAAGGCGCAGAGAACAGGTTAGGGGCGTGGTCTTTGAGGTTACAGCCCTGGGGTGGCCACTGCACACTCAGCCACATGGCCCTTCTGTCTGTGGGACAAGAATCAACATGTGCCTTCTCTACTGGCCAATGGAAGGGCCATTCCATGAACTCACGGCTCTTCTCGCAGACTGTACGAGACTAGCTCGATTTCAACCCTCCCTCACGGGAGAGGCTTCTGCTCGTCGTCCTCAGTTCCCTTCCCCCCTTCTCCTGTGATCCTGCCGCTCCCGCAGGGTTTCAAAGGAAGCACTCAACCCAACGGCTCCTGCCAGGGTCCCCGCGGACCTCGACGTGGCAAAGCCAATGATCAGCCCTCACGCCTATATTTTGGATCCACCAGCAGAATTCATGTAAATGATCTTGGCCTCCTCCCTGAAACATTCTGTCCCTTAGTTTCTGGAGCCTACTCTCCCTCTGGTCACTTTTTTAAAAGATTTTCATTTATTTTTAGAGAGAGAAAAGGGAGGGAGAAAGAAACATCAATGTGTGGTTGCCTCTCGCACGTCCCTTACCAGGGACCAAGCCTGCAACCCAAGCATGCGCCCCGTCTGGGAATTGAACCAGTGACCCTTTGGTTCACAGGCCAGTGCTCCAACCATGGAGCTACACCAGCTGGAGATATTTACTTACTCTTAGTGGGAAAGGGAAGAAGAAAGAGAGGAAAACATCAATGAATAAGACACAACGATCAGTTGCTCTCACATCCATCAGTTGCCTCTCACACCCCGGAGCTGGGGAGCTGGCCCACAACCCAGGCACATGCCCTAACTGGGAATTGAACCTGTGACCTTTCGGTGTGCAGGCCGGCGCTCAGTCCACTGAGCCACCCCAGCCAGGTCCTCCCTCTGCTCACGTCTTACTTCATCTGTTGCCTGGATTCCAGGACGTCTAACCATCGGCATGCCCGAGTGGGCCACGTCTCCCTCTCCCCTCTTCCGTGAGATGACAGACTGGACAACTGCTTGTAAGAAGTTTCTGCAGTGAAATTGCTGGGTCCACGAACGAGCCTCTTATAGAAACGTTTTGTCCTCCAGAGGAAAAAAAAATGTACCTTGGACAATTAAACCAGAACAATCATGTCGTTTAAAAACCTACCAACTTTCTGTCACAGGACACCTTGCTGTTCTCGGAGTTCTTCGACGACTAGCTATACCGAGATGAACAGCGTCCTTCCAAAGGTCTCGTCTGCCCGGGACCTTGGGATGCAGCCTTATTTGCAAAGGTCTTCAGAGATATAATTGGCTAACATGAGGTCACACTGGGTCACAGTGAACCCCAAATCTGGGGACTGGTGCCTACCACCTCACTTAAGAGACACACACTGCGTGAAGATGCAGCGGAGAGGGACGCGTCTGCAAGCCAAGCACACCGAGGGGGGTGGGCAGCCCCCGGAAGCTGAGAGGCAGCGGACAGGCTCTCCCTCGGAGCCTCCCAGAGAAACCCAACCCACCCGCACCTGGATTTCGAACCCCTGGCCTCCACACCCAACAGAATGGACGCGATTGGAAGCTGCCACGTTAGCGGTAATCTGGTACAGCAGCCTGTGAAACCACGCTAGTCAAGGAGCTTTGTACTTGCACCGGTGTGAAGCTGTGACCTGGGTCCATTCTCACAAGGGCAGTCCCAGCAAAAGGTTTCGCCAAGCTTCCTTCCTGGGCCCCCTTGAGAGGCCACCCTGTGACGGAATGTAGATTTGACCTCCAACGGGCCAGTTCGCCAGTGTAGACTCAGCACGTGCTGCCCCTCCAAGGGTCCCAGCTCGGAGGCCCCGAAACCCCCCTTCACACTGACTTGTGTCGCCCCGCCCCCTCACCACCTTAATCCAAGCTACTGCCACCTCCTCTAGCCCCTAACAGACCCTTCGGCTCTTCTGGTCGTTTCCTCTGGCCTCCCCCAAGAGCCGGAAGGAGCTGTGCATTCTGCAGCTCTAGCTGCCGCCATTCCATCGATGGCCCGTTGCAGCCTCAGGTGCTCACGAGTCAAGATGGAGCATGTCTGTCTGTCTGTCTGTCTGTCTGTCAGTCAGCCACGGCAGGCAGTGCCCAGCTGGGCTGCACTGCAGACGCAGCTCCCAGCAGGCCCTCTCCAGGTCCCTCACCGAAGGACTGAGACCATTTTTTCATGTCTCCCCTCCTCCTCCGACAGAGTGGGGAGGAACAAGAGAGCTTTGTGGCACCCGCCCTTGGGCGAGCAGGATGGCAAGTGTTCTGGAAGGCAAAATTCCTGCAGTTATATTGGGGCGTGAACTGGCGCAAGGAAGAATCAAGATGACGACAAATCGCATTTCAGCAGGAAAGCCCAGCCCGCTGGCTGCAGGGTAGGAGCTGGGAGTCGGAAGCGGAAGAAAGCGCACAGCCACGCACGGGCCAAAAGGAAACGGTCAACTTTAATTGTAACTGGGTGAACTGTCCAGAACTGTCTCTAAACAACCGAGTAAAAGAAACATGATAAAATCCTCCTCCTGGAGAACCGAGCCTCTGCCGGCCATAGTGCTCCTCAGGGCTGGGCCGGGCAGCCCACGTGCCGGGCTGGCTGTCCCCCACACGCGTTTCTCATCCCGAGAAAGCCGGGGACGAACAGGGACCTGCCCCTCCTCCCATGGCACCGGGAACTTACGAAGTCCCTGGCGGGGCGCACGTCTCCTCCCACCCCACGCCTGTCCTGAGGTCCACGAGACCCTCCGGACGTCACCCAGCAAACCGGGGAACCGGGCGAGGCAGCGCCTGGGGCCTCCTGGGCTTTCTGCCAAGCTTCGCTCCAGTCCGTTCAGCTGGCGTTCCCAGTGCCCAGGTGGGGATTACAGAAAATCTGCACGAGAGAAAAAACTCAAACACCCCATCATCTCCACAGTGCGAGTCACATAGCAAAAGAACAAATGAATCGAGAGCCCCAAGGGAAAGCAGCAGGACCGGCCTCAGAAGACACGCTCGAACTCTGTCTGGTTGGTAGTGGTGGGGTTGCGGCTCTGGTTGGTGGAAGGCTGGGCGATCTGGCTGCCCTTCTTGCGCGGTGGCGCCAGGTACTCGAACATGGACGTCAGGTGGGTGGACAGCATGCCCTTGAGGTCTGAGGGCATGGGGTCAGACCAGAAGAAGTCATGGTTGAGGGCGTCGTCGCTGTCAATGCGCTGTGCGGGGTCCAGCACCAGCAACTTGTCGATGAGGTCCAGCGCGTAGGGGTCCCGCACGTAGGCCTTCAGTCTGTCCTTCACCTTCCGCTTCTGACCCTTCACTAGGTCCAGCTTCTCAAACAGCTCATACTTGTCCACGTTTGGCCATACCTGGGGGGTGGGGCACGGAGAGAGGAAGAAGTTAGTTCAGGAGACGAAGGGCTTGTCTGTTGGTCAAGCACGTGAAGGGACTACAAGGTCTCTGTCCAGATGCTCCCAGACCACCCCTGGAGGGCGAGCGGCAGTGACCACGTACTCAGTGCGCCCAGCGCCAGGCCCGTTTACACGAGTTGCCCGGAACGTGGGCGCCACAGCTGACCCCAGCATCTGTCTCACAGAAGAGAAACTCGAGGCGAGAAGTTCAAATGCTTTCCCCGAGGCCGCAGAACTGGTGATGGAGCGGGACAGCCTGCGTGGCTCGCAAGAGCAGGCCCTGTCCCTCCACCAGCCACCTCTCCGGAGAGGAGCTCACCTTCTGTTCCATTCCCCACTCCTCCCCTGCCAGGGAGACTTCCGGTCTCTGCATCCTGCAGGGACCAGGGGCCCAGGCAGCCTGGCCACGCACCTCGGGGGTGATGGAGCCACAGAGCTGGCTGATGAGGGCAAGCTGGTGCTGTTCCGTGTTGCCCTGCATGATAGGGCTGCGGGTCCACATCTCCGCCATGATGCACCCAGCACCCCACAGGTCAATGGGGGGGCCGTAGTCCCGCTCCCCTGGGAAGAAGAGCGCACCAGGAGGGCCCCTTGAGCCCGAGGGCCTCCTGAGACGCAATGCCCTGGGGCTGGCGGCTCAAGAAGCCCTGGCAGCTGAGGGGGGCGGAGGCCAGATAAATGCCTAGCCCCTGCCCCCTTCTGCCCACTCGGGGGTCCTCACCGAGCAACAGCTCTGGGGGCCGGTACCAGAGCGTCACCACACGGTTGGTATAGCGGTTGGGCTGGCTGTTCTTGGCCAGACTGAAGGCCCGGGCCAGCCCGAAGTCTGCCAGTTTCAGGACCCCATCTCGGGTGATGAGCACGTTGGCCGCCTTCATGTCCCTGTGCAGAATCTGCAGGAAGGGCAGGAGTGAGAGCTCAGTTAGCTTCCCGGGGTCTTTCAGCCACGCCCACCCAGAAGTGGGAGCAAGGGCCAGCCCAAGCCTCGGTTTCTCCTCCCCCACCTTGTTCCGGTGGATGTAGTAGAGGCCATTGAGCAACATCTGCATGACCCTCTTGATCTCGGACAGCGTGAACTTGACTAATACATTGCTCAGCAGTCCAGCAAGGTCATGCTCGCAGAAGTCAAACACCAGGTATATACTGCCTTTGCAGCGGTTATAGGGGGAAGCTGAGGCGGGAAGAATGGGGGGAAGGGGAGCAAGAAGAAGAAGGTCAAAAATCCCTATGCAACTCATTTTCCCACAACCAGTTCCTATACCCCTCCAACCCGCGATGGCCGCAGTCTGTCTGCGTGTTCCTTCAATGGGAAAATATTTCCTGAGGGCCTCCGCTGGGCCAGGGGCCGTGGCGGGCCCTGGGAAAGCACCAGCTATGATGAAAGGACTGGAGAAAGCAATCACGGTAGTTACATCTAGGTTAAGAAGAGGCAATTTAAGTGTACTCAGTTCCAACCTCGCAAACAAAGCCGTAAATTATAGGCCTCACTCGCTTCATCAGAAAGTGGGAATCAAATCCAAGCAACTTACCTTTGGTTCTGCAGATCTCAATCAAGTTGACCACATTCTCATGTTTCAGAAGCTGGAGGATCTTGATTTCCCTCAAGGCTGTAATGGGGAACTGTGTGGGGAAAGGAAGGAAGGGGGTCGGAAGTGAGAGAGCTCACGGCAGACCAAGGAGCTGCTCATGCGGTGTGTTCCAAGGGGCACGGGTTGGGAGACCGAGTAAAACCACGGCTCTGAAATTAGCTACCTCAGATGCCTGATCTGGGAAATGGGTGGAAAATAAATAGCATGCACCCCTCAAGGAGCTGGTTTGAGACAATGAATGGAAATAGAGTTACTCAACCTCTTCACTCTCAGGCACTAAATGCTCCATAGCTTCTTCAGCTTTTAAATTTAGCTCTGTGAGTGTTTAACTTGCGGAGTGGTAACAAAAACATGTCTATGGAGAAATTTCCTGGAGCTAAGATGGGGTATGGGAACAGGAAACCACGCCTTTTCAGTTGAGTACTGGACACTCTTCAAAAGCCACAGCATGTACTTTTAAAAATATTAAACACTAAAGAAAAAGGGTTTAAAGACTTCCTAACTTCATAAACCACTAGGCACTCAGTGCAATCAGCTCCTCCTCCTGGCCCCAAACATATTTCCCTAAGAATGAAATATCAAATACCTTAAAGCATTTGAATTAAACGATTTACTTAGAGGTCAAATTCCCTGTACTATAGGAATCCCGGGACGACTACACAGAAGTTCAGTCTCAACGTGAGAGCGCTAGAAGCAACAGGGTGGAAATTCACGTGCCCAGGAGAGTCGGTCACCTGCCACCTGACCCATACTCACCCCCTCCTTCTCGTTCTCCATCAGTACCTTCTTCAGAGCCACCTTTTGGCCGGTCAGGCGATGCTTTGCCTTAAACACTTCCCTGCAGGCGGAGAGGGAGACCCAAGCCTCATCAGACCACTTTCGCAGGGTCCGCCCCTCCCCCACGAGAAGAGGAAGGGCGGAAAAAAGGGACTCCGGGGCGGGGCCTGGTACCTAGGGCACTAGGCTACCCCACCATCCGCTCTTTGCAGTCCCTCTCCGAGCCACTACTAACTCCCCTCAGACTGCTCTTCTGACCCAGGCGTCTCTCGGAGAGAACTTGCTCCCCTCACAAGCTCCTCTCGGCAACCCCTCCCCGTCCCCCATCACGGGCCTCAGGCTCCTCCCCGACAGCCAGCTCCGTCAGGCCCGGGAGGGAAGCGGAGCGGCCTAGCAAGACCAGGGGACAAGCCTAGGGATAGGTGGCCCCCAGACCACCTCCGGTCAGCTCCCGTGCGTCTCGACGTGAGCCCTGAGGGGTGCAGGCCCAGGGCACTGGGTCCCTCCCGGCCCAGTCTTACCCAAAGGTGCCTTGGCCGATCTTGGCGAGCTTTTCATATTTGGTCACCTCATCACAAAAGGGGCACTCCACTGAATCGTACTGCTTTGCCATAGCAGCCCCCAGAGCGCCACCGCCGCTCCCAGCCGCCGCCGCAGCCGCCGCTCCCGCTCCAGGTCCCGCCGCCGTGCTCCAGGCCCCTCCGCGGCCGCGCCACTTCCGCCTCCACGGCCACTTCCGGCCTCGCGGCGCCGACCCCGCCTCTTCCGCTCGTCGCCCGCCGCCAGGCCCCCTGGGACTTGTAGTTCCCGGGAGGCCAGGAGGAACCGGAGCTGCAGAGGCGCCGCCGCCGCCACCGCTGCCCCCGCCTCCGCCGCCGCCACTGCTGGCGGCGACCCCGATCGGGGGCGCGGGAAGTCGGGGCGCCGGAGCTGGGGCTCGGGGCGGTGCGTCCCGCTGCATTGGCCCGGGCCGCCGCTGCTGCCGAAGCCGCTGCCGCTCTGGCGCCCGATCCCGGGCCAGCCGCAGTGCCCTGCTCCTCCTCCTCCGACGGCGCCGCCTCCGCCGGGCTGCGCTGGGCGGCGAGCGGGGAGGGGGGCGGCCCCCAAGCCGCGGCCTGGGGGCTCCCTGGCCGGGGCCGGGCCCGGGGCTGCCGGGAGAGGGGGCGAGACGGGAAGAGCCGACAAGGAGGCGGCCCAAGAGCCTGGGAGGGGGCGCGTTATAAAGGGGGAGGTGCCGGGGCCTTGCCCTCCCCTCCCCCTCCGCCCGCCCCCTCCCTTCTCCCTCCCGCCCTCCGCGGCCGCACCTGCCGCCGCCGCCCGCCCGCTGTCCGCGGGCGGCCCTCAGCGCGTCACCACCCGCGGCCCCTCCTCCGCCTTCAGAGGTGGGGCCCGCACTCGACACCTGGCTGCGGGGCGCCTTGTCGCGTGCCTCAGTTTACCGCCACAAGCCAGCTGCCGCAGGGAGCCCCTTTCTCCCCAGCTGGGAGTGCCCCCCCAACCACGGGTGAAGGGGGGTGACAGCCAAGGAGCAGCCTTCGGTCCTGGGAGGAGAGAACGGCCCCCGCCGCCTCCCCGGGCCTCAGCCACCCGCCGTTGACATGGCAACCGATGGCCGCCAGGGGGCGCGGCGGCACTGGAAGCGGCGAGCGAGCAACGCCCGGGCCTACCAGCCTTGGACCCCCCCTGTTCCCTCGCCCGCAGGGACGAAACCCACAGGACCCCGTCCCCAACGAGCTCCGCCACCTGAGCTCGCGCAGCCCTGGGTCAGTAATCACAAAAAGAGCTAGCATTCACTCAGCAGCCCTGTGTGCTGGGCAGTGCTAGGCGTTCCCGTTGAATCCTGAATCAACAGTCTCATAGTCAGGATTGCTAACCCATTTTACAGAAGAGGACATTGAGGCTCAGAGGGGTGAGGTCATTTACCCAACCAAGATCATGTAGTGACAAAGCTGGGACTCCAACCTGGTCTGTCTGAAGAGGATTCTCCTGACTCAGGCTATTCACAGTCCCGCCAGGAGTACAGTAAGTAGTGGTCCTGTGTGAGCTCCGCTGTCCTTGCACTACGCACCAAGCCCACCATGTACCCAGTGTCTCCCTCCCTAACCCTGTGACCCCTGCCCCTGCCCCAGCCTTTCCCCAGCATCTTTCTGATATCTTCCTGGCTCCAGGGGCCTCCCGATTCTTCCTGCAGCTCTACTTAACTCAATAACCAGCCCCCAGCAAAGCTGTCTTCTACCCTCTCTGTCTTCTACCTTCTACCTTCCATCTGCCCCTCCTCTCCCGTTCTGCCCATGGATCCTGAGCCCTGGCCTCCCCAGTCTGGCCTGTCCCTCTGCCTCCCTCACAGCACCCACCAGATCATTCTGACGTAGAGCCTACGTGTATTTCCCTCCACTCTCTTCAGGAAAAACCAAATTGTGAATATTTGAGGCTCTTTCCAGCTCCCCTCCTAGGCTTTGGTCACACAAATGTCCTCTTTCCTAACCCCTCAGGCCTTCCTGCGTTGGGGCTGCCCTCCCTCATTGCAGCTAAGGACCCTCTCTACCTGCGGGAAAGCTTCCAGCTCTTACCCCACACACTTGGCCTTGAAGCATCGTTGCAGGAGGAGGCAGGAGTGGGTCTGGTGGTCCTAGTGTTCCAAGAGACCCTGTTCTGGGGGAGGCCTGTCCCAGGGAGGGCCGTGAGGGTCAGGAGGGTCAAGGAGCCCTCTCCTGAGGGCAGTGCAGGGCCACCAAGGGTTTTAGAGGGACCTCAGGGAGTGATCTGGGGCCGGCTTCATGGGTACACTCTGAGAAGCAGGGAGACTACTAGCTAACCTGGGGGCGGCAAGGGCAAGGAGGGAGAAAATAACAATTGTAGCAATTAGAATTTATTGAGGGAACAGAAATTGTCCAAGCCGTACACTTAGCGCTTTATGGGAATTATCTCAAGTCTCATTCAGCCAGAGGAGGTGGGTACTTTTATCACCTCCACCGTACACACAGGGACACTGGAACTCAGAAGTGACATCACCTGGCCAGGTCAAACAGCTGGCCAGTGGCCACACCGGTGTTTGAACCAAGTCAGTCTGGCATCTCCAAGCATTTACCCATGTCGGGATCCTGCCCATCTGGGCTGGGGTGGAGCTGGGGCACAGTACTGGCGTAGCGCTGCTGGGTGGGTGCCCTGGATGCCGCAGGAGGGGATAGCAGCATTGAGGGTCTGCTGTGGGTTTGGGTGGCTCCCACTGTCAGACTCTCAGGCTGGGGCCTCTGCCCACTTCCACGAACTCTCCCTAAGTCACATCCTGTGGGCAGAAGCCCCAGCCGAAGTTCCGGTGTTGTCATCACCTCCACCCCCCCACGGCTGGCCTGAACCCCAACATTACCAGTCACTTCCTTTTGGGGCCTTGTACCCCAGCCTTCCTGGGGGAAGGGGCCAGGCAGGAGAGGTCAGAAGCCCTTCAGAAGGCTGCACAGGCCTAGGACTCCAGATCACCCAGCTGGAAGAAGAAATGAGGTTCCAGCCAGAAACGACTTCTCTCTGACTTTGACTTCTGATTTGCTGGTTGGAGGGAAATGCTTCCCGCTTCCACGGATCGGCTAAGCCAGCCGGGCTGGGCATGTGTCCAGTACTCAGTGAATGTTTGCTGGCTGACTGACCAGGCTCTGAGAGCGCCTCTGACCCTGCTGCCATTTTACACTTAGGGAAACTGAGGCAGAGTAGGAAGGAGAGCGAATGGCCAGGTGTTTGACCTTGGCCTGGCTCCTCTGTTTTCTTCCCCTGAGCAGGGACAGGGTGGAGGTGTGTGGAGGGAAGGGGAAGACAGGTTCATGGGGTTTGGGCTGCTCTTGGCCACTGGTGTGTCCGGGGAGACCAGGGGTCCAGCACAGAGAGTGGCGATGTGGTGCCCACAGCCCTGTCCCACCATGGACGTTCTGCCCCCCGCCAGCTGGGTGCCGAGTCTGTCCCTGGCCCTGTGTTGGTAATATGTGTCGCCTCCCCCTCCCCCGGAACTTTACAGAACCCCTCTTAGGAGGTTGCTATTGTTGGGTCCGAGTGATAGGAGAAGAAACTGAGGCTCAGAGTGGTGAAGCAGCCTGCCCAAGGCCACACAGCCAGGAAGCTGTGAAGCTGAGATTCAAAGCCAGGTCTCTTCTCCCGAAGGCCGGGGTCATTGACTGACACCCTACATGGCCCCCAGTACCAGACTACTAGGGAGAGCCAGGGACAGGAGTCTCCCGAGATCTTCGGCATGGCAGGGTGGGGCCGACGTGGGCGCATCAGGCCAGGCGCTCCCGGGACACCGGGGTCTGTTTGGACCGCGCAAGTGGGCTCCAGTGGATGTAACATGGATGATGCTGTCCCATACATGTTTCGTTTCACTGCCACGGGATTGTGGGAGGGATGTTACATGTGTCCCATTTTAGTGATGGGGAAAATGATGGTCAAAGAGGTGATGGGACTTGCCCAAGGTCATGCAGAAGGGGTCTGAACTCAGGTAAGCCCGAGTCAAATGCCTTTGACTATGAAGTTGAAGGTCTCTAGTCCCTAATACTGGAGACTCCAGGCAGCTGAGTCACAGACTGGGGAAGAGGGTAAGGCGGCAGGGGACAAGAATCAGAGCTGGGTTCCTGGGGGCACTATGGCTCGATCTAGACCAGAGGGACCCAGTGGAGGCCACATTCCAGGTGTGGGTCCGGCCCAAGGGAAGGAAAGCGTCGTGTGTTCAGGGCTGCGGAGCAGAGCATGGCCGGCCTCCAGCACAGACCGAGGGGGGCCTGTGGGACAGCCACCCGCCGGCAGGTCCCCAGCCGCGCTCCAAACGGCCACTCGAGGCAGCACAAAGGGGGCTCTGAGCTCAGCAGAGCTGCCACACTGAGCCCCATTCATCCTCCTGGGGATGTTGCAACCGCCCTGGCGCCAGGGCCAGCGACAGAGCCCCCAGCTCTGACGAGGCAGCGCCACCACACTGCGTAGCCTGGGGGTGGCCGGGACTCCAGTCTCCTGCCTGCCCGAGGCTGGGGTTTCCTGGCCCGAGCCACACCCATCCCTCGGCACCAACTGCCAGGGTTTTGCAGAAGCCACAGCAAGCTGGCGCGGGCCAGCCTTGGCTGCTTTCGTCCTCTGTGTACGGGGCAGCCCCAGGAAGTGAGGACTGCTGTGACCTATTTCACAGAGAAGGAAGCTGAGACCCAAAGCAGTAAAGTCTCTTATGAAGGGTCACACCGTAAGTCAAAAGTGGGCCTACCCCAGCCAGTGTGGCTTAGTTGGTTGGGTGTTGTTCCACAAACCAAAAGGTCGCCATTTCGATTCCCTGGCGGGGCACGTGCCTGGGTTGCAGGTTCAGTCCCCGGTCAGGGTGCATACAGAAGGCAGCGAATCGATGTTTCTCTCTCACATCAATGTATTTCCTCCTCTCCTCCCTCCTTTCCCCCTCTAAAATCTAAAGTAAAAATTTAAAAAAAAAGTGGCCCTGGCTGGTATGGCTCAGTGGATTGAGTGCCTGCCTGTGATCCAAAGGGTCGCTGGTTCGCTCCCCAGTCAGGGCACGTGCCTGGGTTGCGGGCCAGGCCCCTGGTGGAGCGGCACATGAGAGGCAACCACACATGGATGTTTCTCTCCCTCTCCTTCTCTCGCCCTTCCCTTCTCTCTAAAAAATAAGTAAATAAAATCTTTAAAAAAAGGTGGATCTGGCCAGGAAGCCAGCCCTGGCTGATGCCACTGCCTCAGCAGTCAGCCACTGGGTGCCTGGGACCCGCTAGGAAGGCCCCTGCTACTGCCAGGCCAGGGGCCCCTCCCCACTTCTAACAACAACCCAGACACGGGAGGGACACCGGTCTGGGAGCGGAGGCACTTGCATTTCTGTCTGGTCTCTGGTTTTCTCTTTTTTTAAATCATCACCTGAGGATACATTTATTGATTTTAGAAAGAGAAAAACATTGCCGTGAGAAACATCGATTGGCGGCCTCTCACAAGTGCCCCGGCCAGGGATCGAACCCCTGTAAAACTTCTTGTGTATGGGACAGCGCTCCAGCCAGCTGAGCCACCCGGCCAGGACGTCTCTGGTCTCCTTTAGCCTCACTTTCCTCATCCGTGAAATGGGACCGTCCCAGGATTGGCCTCCTGGGTCAGTCTGTGGAGGCTTCCAGAGCTGTGCCTGACTCCTAGTTCCTGCTTAGTAGAGGGAACGAGAATGGCACCCCCATTTCCTCCCGAGCCCGTGGCCCAGAAACCCCAGCCTTTCATTTGAACTTTGAATACTGTTCCCATCCAGTCTGGCTGCGAGCAGGACACCAGTGCCTTGGTCTCGTGGGCTGTCCTTTCCCTCTTAAGGCCTCGCGTTCCCTCTCACTCCACCAGTCGGACCCCTCCCCTCCCCAGGCCCCTCATGCAGCTGCCAGGGGTTTGCAGGAGCCACAGGCATGGGAATTAGGACCACAGCTGGACGAGCAGATTCCAACTCCAGGCAACGTGATTTTTCCACACCTATAGAATGGGGGCAAGAGTAACGACATTTACCACTTAGTGCGGGAGCACTGAGCCCTGTGGCTGGAACATAGCTAAGTGATCAGGCGATGCCAACTGCCATTATTTTATGCAGGGCCCCACTTGACCTTGGGCTCTGTCTCCCACGGCCCTAGGTGCCAGCGCCAGAGGCCAGGATAATCATGTCGAGCCATGCTGGAGCCTCTGTGGGTTGACTGCGCACCTCACGGTGGTGCCCATTCTAGAGATTAGGTGACTGAGGCTTCAGAAGCTCCAATGACTTGTCTGTAGGGCACAGAGGTGGGAGTCGAAGCCCACGGCCTTGTGGCTGCACCCCCCACCTCGGCAGCTGTTACAGCCTCCTCAGGTGTCCAGGACAACCGGTATAGGGGAGGTTTCACTTCCCCATCTCTGTCCTGCCCTGTGGGTGTGTACACACACATGCACACACACACGCGCAGGTTGCAGGGTGGAAAGGCACCAGGCTGTTGGCTCAGGGACTTGAAAGGGCAAGTTTGTTTTTTATTTTTAAGATTTTATTTAGAGAGAGAGGGAGGGAGAGAGAAAGAGAGGAAGAGAAACATGGATGTGCTAGAGAAACCGTGATAGGTTGCTTCTCATGCGCCCCCCACGGGGGACCTGGCCCACAACCCAGGCATGTGCCGAGACCGGGAACCGAACCGGTGACATTTCAGTTTGCAGGCCAGCACTCATCCTGCCGAGCGACACCAGCCAGGGCTGAAAGGTCAAGTTGCAACCCAGTCTGTGCCACTAATGCACGCTATGACCGGCGCAATCCTGCTGCCTGTGACTCAGTTTCCCTGTGTCTGTACAATCGGTGTGGTGGGCCAAATTATCGCCTTGTCCCTGGTAGCCTGAAAAGGGGTGAGCGTGCCTTGGAGGATGCTGGTTTTGTGCCAGGCTTTGCACCAAGCATTGCGCTCTGTGAGGTGAGCATCACAAATAGCCCTGCTCTCGGAGCGGAAAGAGGCTCGGGGAGGTGAGCGCCTGAGCCCAGGATCACACAGTGACAAAGGGGCCAGCTAGGACTCAGACTTGGGTCTGGGTGGCCACAGAACCCGCGGGCCTAACCACAGCTGTCTTCTACCCACGGCTGCCAGTCCTTGGGCAGGCGGGCTTACGATAAACCGCCCTCCGCACTGGCCTGGCTCCCTGCATCCTCTCGGCCCCAGGGCCAGACCCCCGACAGCTGTTGGCAGGTCCCCAGCGGCCCCCAGCCCAGTGGCTCTGTTCCCAGAGCCTGTGGTTTGTTTCCCAGACCTTCCAGTCCCACGGGCTCGTGCTCTGCCCCCAGCTCCCTGCTTGCTGCCGGAGGAGGAGGACCAGGAGGAGGAGGCCCGCAGGGGTCTGGCCTGGGGGAGGTCCCAGCCCCCGCCCCCTGTGGGGAGGGTGGGAGGGGGAGGTTGTGGGAGTTGCACTGGTTTAAAAATACACAGAGGAAGTGAGTGAGAGGGTGTGAGAAAGGGGAAGGGGAGGTGAGGGCGGCACCTCAACGTCCATGTCCAGAGCCTCAAGCGGCCACTTGCCCGCAGGCCAGCGGCTTAGCTTGACTCGCCAAGATGACAGAGGGGCCCAGGAAGGCCAGCAAAAAGTTCAGTGAGTGCACTGCCCTGCATCCCTGTCTGTCTGTCCGTCTCAGCCTCTCTCTCTGCATCTGCTTCTTTATGCCTCTGTCTTGTTTTTGTTTCTCTTTCCGTCCACCTCTGTCTCTCCCCGGAGCTCTCTGCCTCCGGGTCTCCGCGTCGGCATCTCTCCGTCACTCCGGCCCAGCATCCCTCTCTGTCTCTGGCTGCTCTGGGTCCCTGTGCTTCTGTCATCTCTGTCTCTCCCCAGTCTCGTCTCCGGCTCCGGCTCTGGCTCCCTCGGACCTCATGGAACCAGGGAAGCTCGCCCCACATTCCGCCCCGGGCCTGCTTTTCATGGGGTCTCAGGGAGTCACTGGGATGTGTGTGTGTGTGTGTGTGTGTGTGT
Organism: Trachops cirrhosus; assembly: GCA_028533065.1. NCBI lineage: Eukaryota > Metazoa > Chordata > Mammalia > Chiroptera > Phyllostomidae > Trachops > Trachops cirrhosus. Next base: position 5,633,182 of record CM052540.1, read on the forward strand.
GTGCGTGTGTGCGTGTGTGTGCGCGCGCGCGCCATCGGGTGCTGTCCCATGTCCCCACCAGCAGCGATGCTGGGATCCAGAGCAACTTGGTAAAGGGCCACACCCACCCACTGCTGTTCCCCCAAGTCAGTCCCCTGCTCGTCGCAGCAAACCTGTGCTTCCCCGGCCCCTGGTTTGTGTGATCTGACAGCACTGTGTGTGTGGTGGGGGGCAAAGATTACGACTGCATTCCACCAGTGAAAGCACTGAGGCCCTGAGACCTGGCTGAGGTCACATGGAGCCGTAGACCAGGGCTCGGCTCAGTCTCAGGCCCCTGGACTCTGGGCCTCAGTTTCCCTTCTTGGCCCACTACTGTTTCCTCCAGGCCCTGGGTGCCCAGGAGACAAAACAAGTGGTGCTGAGAACGGAGGCCTTCCTCTGGCTGTTGGCACTGCCTCTGCCCCACAGCACAGCTTTCTGAGAGCAGAGCATTTTCTGACATGTGTCAGGAGGCAGAGGCGAAGACCAAGTGAGGGGTGGGCAGGGCTGGGAGGAAAGCCCCCGAGCCCTGGCCCAGCAGTCCGGAGCCCTGGGCCTTGGTCCGGGCTCAGCTTGGCTGTGTGACCCTGGGCAGGTCCCTTCCCCTCTCTGGGCCTCCGTTTTCCTCTCTTGTCAAATGGGGGCACCTTACCTATATTCCAACGTGGTTGTGAGGACCTGAGTAGGCAGAGGATGCTGAGGAAGTGGAAAATGCTTTTCTGGAGGCGTAGGGAAGTTGGATGGTGGTGGCTGCAAGGAGGGGACAGGAAGGAGGGAACTCACACGCACCCCTGCAGAAATGAGGAGATGGTATCACCTAGCCCTGCCGCCTGAGTTAGGACCGAGGGCTCAGCTGACAGGAAGGAGAGAACCGCAAGGACTGGGACCCTCTGGCTCTTGACAACCCTTTTCTCATTTCATCTGCCACCACAGGTGCTTAAACACCCCCTCCCTGCCCCAACACACCCATGCACGCATGCACACATGCACACACACGCAGCTTCACCTGCTGGCCCTGTGACCTCGGGTTCATTTCACATGCTTGAACCTCAATTTCCTCATCTGGAAAATGAGAGACTAACCTTGTGTCGCTGAGTCGTGCTGAGAATCCAGCGAGGTTATGATACGTGCGGCAGGTTGGACAAATGCAGAGGCAGTGTGGTGACCGTCAGCATCTTCGTTCCTTTTTTTTTACTCCTCATCTGAGGACATCTTTTTACTGCTTTTAGAGAGAGAGGAAGGAAAAGAGAAAGGGAGAGAGAGAAACAGGGATGTGAGAGAGAAACACCGATTGTCGCCTCCTATATGCACCTGGACCAGGAATCAACTTGGTTCCTGCAACGTGGGCGTGTGCCCTGACCAGGAATTGAACCTGCAGCCCTTTGGTTACGGGATGATGCCCCAACCAGCTGAGTCACACCGGCCAGGGCATCTTATTTTTTTTATAGTTAAACAATTTTTTTATTGTTGTTCAAGTGTAGTTGTCTCCATTCCCCCCCCCCACCTCCTACCCTCAATCCTACCCCTCTTTGGTTTTGTCCATGGGTCCTTTATACATGTTCTTTGATGACGCTTCCCCTTCTTTCCCCTGTTGCCCCCCTCCCTCCTCCCCTCTGTTTCTTTATTTCAATGTCTCTGGATATATTTTGCTTGCTTGTTTGTTTTGTTGATTAGGTCCCACTTATAGGTGAGATCATACAGTACTTGTCTTTCACCGCCAAGAGATCTTCATTAGTTTTTGAGGGTATTCTGTGTGTCGGGCACCATGTTAAGCATGTCATTTACATGCTTTTCTTCAGTCCTCCCGCTGACCACGGGAGGTGGGCACTATAATCTTTATGTTACTGATGTGGAGAATGGGGCTCAGAGGGGTCCAGGGACTTGACTAAGGCTGCACAGCGTGGATGCGGAAGAGCAGGGATTTAAGCCCAGGGCTGTGCGGCTTCAAAGCTGCCCAGTTATACATAATAATTAGGGGCAGTGAGGCCTTCCCTCCTTGAACTCTCTCAGTGAGTTGAACAGCATGCATCTGTTTTTATGACCGCTGCTGGCATTGTTATTAAGTCCCGTCCCTCCTCCTCCCCCCTACCAGAGTTCTTCAAGTTCAAGGGCTTTGGGAGTCTCTCCAACCTCCCTCGGTCCTTCACTCTGAGACGATCCTCGGCTGCCAACCCGATCCGTTCTCATCTAAAGCCTGAAATCTTTGAGGCTACGCAGGATGACATGGTTACAGTCCCCAAGAGTCCCCCAGCTTATGCCCGTTCCAGCGACATGTACAGCCACATGGGCACCATGCCTCGCCCCAGCATCAAGAAGTCTCGGGACCGACAGGCTGCCCAGGAGGCCCAAGAGGTGGGCTCCGAACCCCACCCGGTGCCCCGAGGTCTGCCCGACCCCCCACACGAGGAGGCAGCCAAGGAGGTGGTGGCGGGGACCAAGGCCCCCCTGGAGGACACCCCAGCAACGAAACTCCACCCTTCAGCAGTGGAGGTGAGCCCCACAAAAACACCTGAGGACCCCACAGGAGACACAGAAGAGGAGAGAGTCCCTGAGACTGTGCCCCCAGAAAGGTAAGTGTCCGCCAGGGGAAGGTGAGGGCGGGACCCACAGGGGCGGGATTTCTGGTCTCCTGCCAATAGAGCCTGGAGCGGACCCCCCAACACGTACATCTGGGTAACCAAATGCTCACACCTTACCCGAGTGCTTACCATAAACCAGGCACTGTGCTTAGCCCTTCACTTTTCAAGGAAACAAAAAACTGGGGAGGAGATGGCCGAGAGGGAAAGGAGGCACAGCCAGTGAAGGACAAGTTAGGATTTGAAGTGAGACCCACCTGGCTCCGAAGCCTGGGCAACCTCCAGCATGCGCTCAGCGGCCAGCGGGGCTCCGAACCCAGGCCCCGGATCCCTGCCGGAGGCCCCCCACCCAAACTGCCACCCTCAGTTCTGCTGGACAGCACCACTCCGCCTGCTCCAGAAAACTCGGTGTCGCCTAACTGGGTTACGGGGCGGGACGGGTTCATACAGAAATGCAGATAGTTCCGACGTGGTCATGGCTTCTATTCAGTAAGCACCCATTTTACTGGGTGTAAAAAGCAGTATGTTACTCACTGAAAACTGTACAGGAACCTCTGATTAGCCCACTTTTACAGATACGGAAACTGCGACTCCGCTGAAGTTGCAGAGTTGGGTCTTGAACAGGGAACCGCTTGCCCCCAGTGGCTGCACGCTCATCCAGCCCGTTGTATCCCCCACCATCTCCCAGGGGTGTCCGGCCTTCTGGCATCTCTGGGCCACCCTGGAAAAAGAAGGGTTGTCCTGGGACACACATTAAATACATTGCGACACGTAATCGCCAAAAAATCTCATACAGTTTAAGTAAATTTACAGTTTTGTGTTGGGCCGCATCCACGTCCATCCTGAGCTGCATGCGCCCCTCGGGCCGCAGGTTGGACACCCCCGTAACCCTGCAGGCATGGACTCCATGCCCTTGGGAGACCCCCGGACCCCAACCAAGGGAGCCTTTGCAACCTGAGAGCCTTTGTGTAGATCACACCGATCAGATGTGCTTATTGAAATAAAGAGAGAAAAAACTCAGCCGAGCAAAAGTAACTGTAGGGCTGGTTCTGGGACCTTTCTTGAGCGGCTGGGCCCGGAGACACAAAAGCACAGCTTCTGTGCATGGAGGTAACTGAACCAAGAACCCCTCGCTTCAGTGGGGAGCAGGACTGTGCACGGCTGCAGAGTGAATCCAGTCCACACTCTGCCTCTTGCTGACTGTGTGCCCTTGGACAAGTCTGTCCCTTTCTCTGAACCTCAGTTTCCTCATCCGCTCAGTGGGCATAACGATGGCACCGACCTTGTAGAGTGGTGGTGAGAATTTAAGAATCATATACTTGTAAAGTCTTAGCGCAGTGCCGGGCACACCACGAACACTCAGTAAATGGGAATGCTTACATTTATGATTAATAAAACTAATACTTTCCACCATCCCTGGCTGCCCCACCTTCCGGGATGCCCTGCCATTCCCTCCTAAATTCGGGCTCATTCGGTCATGGCAGAGCAAGGATTGCATGTAGGGGAGAGGACGTTCCGAGGCAACCCAAAGTCTGAGACGTACACTCGGAGTTTGAGGGGACCGGAAGGGAGGAGTGGAGGGGCGTGGTCTTTCCAGGAGGCGCCTGGGACTGTAGGAGAAACTGTGGGTGGAGAAGAGGGGTGTGTCAGGGGCGTGGCTTTCCCACTCCAGGACGTTGACAGATGGGGGGGGAGAAGGCGGAGCCACACAGGAGGCGGAGGGGCGTGTCAGGCTGGGGCGTGTCCTTCCCCTGCTGTGGAGCGGTGGGGGGGCGGTGCGCGGAGGGCGGAGGGGCGTTCCAGGGGCGTGGCTTACACCTCAGGCTCCACCCCGCTCAGTGCTGCTCTGGGCTCTGCAGCTCTGTGGCCTGAGAAAGGCGGGAGCCCTTGGGCTGAGGAGCTCCATAGGCTGCAGGCGGTGATCGCGGGGAACCATGACTGCAGTGGGCCGAAGGTGCCCCGCACTGGGACCCAGAGGGTGAGTGACGGAGCTGGGCTTGGGGAGGGCCGGCGGGGACCTTAGTGGTCTGAGGGGGAAATCCGTGTCCCTGGGGCAACTGACAAACCGGTGCTGGTTGAGCATCAGGGACTTTTGGTGTAACTCTGTCCCGTTCTGTTCCCCAAGCTGGGCACTTATTCCTCACAGCAGTCCCAGGAGAGAGGCACAGTTATCATTCCCATTTTACAGACGAGGAAAGAGAGGTTTGCTTGCCCAGTTTGAAGAGTAGCAAAGATCAGACCCAGGATTTAACTCCATCTCCCTGGCCCATGCCACGCCCTTCGGGCTGCACAACCCAGTCCTCTCCAGCAGGGCCGGGGCCTCTGAGAAACCTTGAGAATGCCTAACCCAGTACCCAGCCTTCCTCTGCTGTGGGCAGGAGCCCTGGCGGTCCTGGCCGTGCCTTCGGCATCAAGCATGGCCTAAAGCTGTGGGAACAGAGATGCTCCCTCCATCCTCTAAGCATCTGGAGTGACCAGGGGTCCTGGGAGGGGTGGTTAGATTGAGGCCCCTCCTGGTGTCCTATGCTGTCTCTCAGCCAAACAGGAGGTCAGGAACTGTTGAACACCTCCAGGAACCCCTGAAGCCCAACCCTGTACCCCAGAGTCAGGAGAGCTGCTTCACCTGTGTGATCTCAGGCTTGCCCTGCCCTACTGTAGGCCTCAACCGCCCCAGCAGCCCAGGTGGGCCTGGGGTGGTCTCTGAGGATCCATCGAGCTTGGGGAAGAAGGCATCGAGAACCGCAAGGGGGTGGTTCCAGCGGCTGCTCAGGGAGCAGCCTCAGCTGGTTGTCCCTCCCCTACCGCCCCCCGGAGGCAGGGTGCACCTGGAGCAGAAGGAAGGAAGGGGAAGAGGTGAGGCTGCAGGAGTTTCCTGGTGCCCAGTTCCTTGCTGAGATCATGGGGATGGGGGGGGGACGACAACACCGACAATGAAGGGCCTTCGGCTCCCAGAAAGAGAGCGCCAGCCTAGCCTGCCCCCACGCCCCAGCACCCTCGGCCTTCTGTAGGGAAATAGCCCATCCACAGAGCCCGACACCCTTCCCTCTCAGTTCACGTTACAGAGGAGGAAGTGGAGACCCAGGGAGAGGAGACAGGCTCCCAACAACCCCCACCTACACCCACACAGGAATCGTCAGGCTGGGGTCCTGCCAGAGGTGGGACTCATAACTGGCCAGACCGTAAATGGGGCTCCCAGTGGGCACTGTCCACCACATGGGGAGGGGCTTTATTTGCTGCGTTTTATCAGTGAGGAGCCTGAGGGTCAGCGAGGGGAAGGGACTTTCCTCGGGTCACAGAGAGACTGTCAGAGCCTAGATTTGATCCCAGACCTGGCCCATGCCCAAGCCCAAGCTCTGAACCACGAGGCTGCATTTCACCTGCAAATAAAAAGCTCGAAGCTGTTTCTACCATGATTTCCAGTGACTTCCGATAACCCTCTGGAGAGAGGTATTAGGAGCCCAGGTTACCAGTGAAGATAGTGACATTTTTTAAAGTTAATAACTTGCATGAGATCACACAGTTAGTTGAGTTAGAATTTTAATACTTTAATATTTGCTGTGATGTAACTATTCCTCAGACACTATTCTAGGTCCTGGGCAGTGAGCACAGCAGACAAAAAAACCCTGTCCTCCTGGAGCCCTGGTTGCAGTGTGGGGAAGGCAGACGATTCACACGATAACAAGTGACACAGTCGGGACAGGAGAGCACTCCGAAGGAGGGTTCAAATCAAGCGGGAGAATTGGTCTTGGGGGGAGTGGCTGGTGGTGGCAATTTAGGAAGGTTAGCTAGGGAAACATCTCCGAGAAAGTGATGTCCTAGCAAAGAAGACGAGGTAGTAATCCTTCTTGTTACCTGGGGCAAAGTGCAGCAGGCCAAGGGAACAGCGCGCACGGAGGTCCCCAGGTGGGGACGTCCTTGGCCCGTGTGAGGAGCAGCAGTGACCGAGTGGCTGGACTAGAACAAGATGGGGGTGCTGGGGGAGAGGAGTGGAAGGAGACAGGCCGGGGAGGACATGGGCTCAATAACAAGGCCCGGAAGGCCCAGGGAGGGCCTGGCTGCGACTCCAAGCGGCCAGCGCTGGCCTTGAGCAGAGGAAGGGCCCACCTTGACTTGGGTTTGACGAGGACCTCTCTTGGGGGAGGATTCAAATGCAGTTCTACTGATTGTTCAGCGTCTCCCCACCCAGACACCCAGGCCCCTGCCTCCCCAGTCCCAGGGCGTTTCAGAAGGACACTGAGACTTGAAGAAGGTGGCACCCCATAGGGGAGCCGGGGCACCCCGTGCTGCCCTTGCCTCAACTCTGATGCCAGGCATTGAGAACTGGCCACAACACACCCCCCTGCCTTTTCCTTCTGGAATGTTGAATCTGGTCCAAGAATTCCCAGCGCTCCCCAGAGTCTCACGACCCTCTCGGCCCTGCAGAGTGACGTCAGCTGCTGGGCATCTGGTAGTGATTACCCACTGGGGGAGGGGGCCGAGGTGGGCCCAGCCTGTTCAGCCTCCTCACTCCCGGCGGCTGGTCCTTGTCTTCCGAAGGGGCCCAGCTGCTCCTGGCTCTCATTTCCTGTGGAGATTTTCTCACAGTCCTCGAGACCCCCGGACGCCTCAGGCTGTGGGAACCGTGCCGGTTCAGGAAAGATGGACCGCCCTGCCCCCAGCTGGAGCCACATCCCCCCACGCCCTCAGGGGCATTGCTTGCAGAATGCTGGGCCTAGTGGGGCGAGGGCTGGGGAAGGTAGGGGCTGGGCGCATCGGCAGCTCAGAGACCCAGGGACTGTACATCCTTGAATTCCCTTTTCCTCACTGAGCCTCAGTTTCCCCATCTATAAACTGGAGATGGTAACAGCATTGGCTTGACAGGGTCATTGTGAGGCCTGGCTGAGACATGGTGGGTGGACTGCTGATCCTGGGCTTGACCCACAGAAGCACCGGGACACAGAAGCCGCCTGTTGGGATGCCCCCATGCCCACGTTACAGAAGAGGAAACTGAGGCCCAACGAGGGGGACTTGCGTAGGGTCACACGGCGCCTCCCTCCCAGCTGCGGGCCCTCTCCAATGTCCGTCCTCACTCCGTTTCCTCTTCCTGACGTTGGTTCTGGGCTCCTGCCCCGGATGAAACGTTATTTTTCTGCGCCACCCCTCCCCAGCCTCTCTCCCCTCCACCTAGGAGCAGTCTCTGTTTTCTGGGGTGAGTGCCTCCAGCAGGGAGTAGAGCCGAGCTAAGCAGACCCCAACCCGTCTGTGCAGCTGCGTCCTGGGCCCGGTCACAGCTTCGGTTCCCTCTCCCATGACACGGGGCCTCCAGGGCACCGGCGTTCAGTCCTCCAGTCCTCGCCCAACACGAGCCCTCCCCTTTTCTCCTCTCCAGCAGCCTTTGAGACTCAGGGAGCTGCTCCGAGAACCCGGAGTCCTCGGCTGTGCCCGGGGAGGGTGGCCCCGACCTGCCCTCCCCCCACGGGGCTAACACCCTTTCTCGGCTCCTGTCCAGAGGACTGAGGGCGCAGAAGGGTGGGGAAGGAGCGGGGGTGTCTCCAGGACAGTGGCGACCCATCGTAGAGGTGGTGGGGCGGGCCAGGGACCAACGCCAAGAACCTTCCTGGCAGGAAAGCCCAAAGGCCTGCGGCAGGGTGTCCCCGGAGACCCGGGGCTTTCGGCCGCAGATGTCTCTCTGCCCAGGGCCTTTGAGGACGAAGGAGCGCAGAGCAGTGTTGCTTCTCTGCCAGGGCTGAAGGAAGGTCAGAGTGAAGGAAGGGGACGATCTTCAGTGCCCCAGGAGGGGCAGGATGCGGGGCTGGGCAGAGAAAGGAGTCCCGCGGGCTAGGGAGCCTCACGCCCTTCCTTCTCATAGGATCCTTGTGGCCCCTCTGGGCAGGCGGTTATGATGTGTCCATTTCACAGAGGAGGAGGTTGAACCTCAGGGCAAGGCAAAGGGAAAGCCCAGAAGCAGCAGGCAGAGGCTGGCGAAGCCTGCACTCAGGACCGTGTGACCAGGCCTCCAGGCCCAAGGGAATGAGCTGGAGGACGGGGAGAGGACAGGCAGTAGGCCTCTGCAGAGGACAGAGCCACCCGTGGGGGGGGGAGGGCCAGGGTGCAACAGAACACCAGCCTCTCTCCACGGCCTCTCCTCCTGGATCCCCGGTGGGGGGCGGGGTGCTGCACCCCACCCTCTCTTCTGCCGGGAGATGGAAGCCCTGAAGGTGAAGCTCACACTTAAACCTTCACTGAGGAAATAAAAGATAATGGGCTTTAATTACTGCTCATTAATCCAATTAAACTAACCTAATATATGTAATCAGTGGTATCAGTTATCAGAACAAATCAGTTAACACGGGCAATGAAAGGGGTTGGTTATTTAAATAATTAATGCGGCTGATTAACAGGACTGATGTAGCTCAATTGTCACTATTATTTATTGATTGATTTTACCACTAATATTAGAGGGGATGTGCCCTTTAAGTCTATAACATAAGGAATAAATTAATTAATTAGTGCAGCTGACTGTTTTGGAAATGAAAGCTTTGAATCCTGGTTTGCTCATTACAACAGGAGGGAGAATATTCTAGAAATCTCCAGGCAAACTGAGATCTTAAGTCTAAGCATGAATTACTCTGGCCCTAAGGACAAGAGGAGGTTGCAGGTGGGAGAAACCACGTGCAAAGGCCCTGAGGCTGGAGGGAGCTGCACCCTTCCGAGGATGGAGGACAGTGGACGTGTGAGGCAGCCGGAGTGCAAGGAAGAGTTAGAGGAGAGAGCGGGGAGAGAGGGGAGGTGGCCAGTCAACGGCGGGGTGGGTGGTGCTGAACCACTGTGAGGACTAGACTTTATCCTTAGGGTCGCAGGGGCTGCTGTGACATTATGGGGTGTCTGGCACTGCTGTAGGCAGAGCCGAGTCTCTGCCCTCGTGGAGCTGAGGGTGTGGCGAGAAGGGACAGTCAGCGCTTGAGACAGGACACATGGTCAGCCAGACCAAGTGCTAGCAGGAAGGCCTGAGCAGGGCAGGGCGGAGGGAGCCCTGAGAAGGTCACGCTTTCAGGGGGGTGGCAGGGAAGGCCTCACTGAAAAGGGGGGAGCTCAGTGGACATCTGGAGGGAAAGTATTCCAGCAGCAGGACCAGAAAGTGCAGAGGCCCTGAGGTGGGGACAAAAGCCGGCAAGAAGCCCGGCGTGGCTGGAGCGCGCAGTCAGACTCTGGGTGGGGGGGTGGTGAGACTGAACGCTGCAATGAGAACTTTGGCTCTTACTCTGAGTGAAACTGGGGGCCACTCCTGTGGGTTGGAGCAGGGAAAAGCCATGATCTGACTTTTATTTTAGTGGGGCTGCTCGGGCTGCTGAGGTGAGATCAAATCACAGAGGGGAACAGATGGAGGCCAGCGGCCACAGTCTGGGCACGTGGTGGCAGGGGTGTAAGCAGACGTGGTCACCTCGAGTCTTGGAAATCCTGGAGTGCTGGAGAGGGACAGGGGCAGGAGATGGGGGCTGAGGGCTGCCCGGGTCCTCAGCTTCCCTCTGCCCTGAGCATCCCTGTTGGCCCTGGCCCCCCCATCCCATCTGATCCCTGGTGCCGCCAACCCCTCCCCAAGGCTCTGCTCCCACCCACGGCCCGCCCGAGGGGAAGTGGACAGGAAGCAGGAGGAAACGCTGGGGTGATCCCAGTGTCCTGGCCACTCTGTTCCCAGCAGTGGAAGGATTTCCGGGCTTGAATGGCCGGAAACGCTGGGGCGATGCCTCACCCGGGAAGAGCGGCGGAGGCGAGCAGGGCAGGGGTCCCCGTCGTGGCACAGAGAGACCCCGAGGAGCTTCGGAAACCTTCGGTGGCCGGTCACAGCCTGCGGGGCTACAGTTAGAGGGAGGCCGTCACAGGAGGGGAGGTCAGCAACAGGGACTGTACTTGTCACGGCAGGGACCGGTCACGTCACACCGCTGCTCCGCACGGCCCTGGCCTCAGGAGCCGGGCGCACCCACTGTGGGATTCCGCCCCGGGAGCACACGCCTTAACCACAAGCTCTGTTTTGTTTTGAGCTCCGCTTTTTGTTTTGTTTTACATTTATTTTGTTAAATGTACTACATTTAATTTTTAATTGATTTTGTAGAGAAGAGAGAGAGAGAAAAGCATTAGTTTGTTGTTCCACTTATTTAGGCATTCTTTGGTTGCTTCTTGTGTGTGCCTGACCAGGGATCGAACCCGCAAGCTTGGTGTATCGGGACGACGCTCTAACTAAATAAGCTGCCCGGTCAGGGCCACATTTAAATGTAAATATTGCACTTCTGCATATGAGGAAGCCGTTCCCCAATGTCCCACCTCCTTCCCTATTCTGCGGATGGGAATACTGAGGCCTGTGTTAGCCAGAGAACCAGGGCCCATCTGAGAGAATTAACAAAAATCACAGTGATTAACATCGGTTGGATGTTTAGTATTCACGCATTCCTTTGAGCAGTAAGTATTCCTCGAGCTTCTTCTAGGTGCCCAGCCCTGTGCCGGGGCCCGGGCCTCAACAGTGAGTAGGACAAGGCGGAGGTGGCAGGTGATGAGCAGTCAGCAGGTCAAGGTCAAGTGACTGTTCCGGGTGGGGATCGATGGTGCGAGAAGGATACCGCGGGGCGGAGGAGCAGCAGCGCAGAGGCCCTGTGGCAGGAACGAGCCTGACGAGGAAGCCGGTGTGGCTGGGGCAGACGGGGTCAGAACGAGAGAGGGAGGCGCGCTGAGGGGCTTGGCAAGTTTGCGGGCTGAGCACCACCGGGCCACCCAGGGCCCTGTAGGCTGGGGAACGTATTACGCGGTTTATGGCTATTTTTCTGGCATAATGATGGCATTCTGCTCTCAGAAGGGAAGAGGCATTCTGGTTTGGATGAAGAACGACACGGTCAGCCGTCTGCCGGCCATGGAGAAGGGTTTCGATTTTGTTCTCCGAGAGATGGGAGGGCTGGGAGTGGCGTTGTGCCTGAGCTACGTAGGTTTTTGCCTCTGTGGCATGTGGTAGTGGAGAGGAGGCCGACTGGGCTGTGACAGCGAGCCAGTGAGAAGGCCACTGTGTGCTCTGGGAGGACACAGAGGGTGGCCCGGGTCGGGCAGAGGTGACGTATGCAGAGAAGTGGTCAGGATCTGCGTGGAAAGTGGACCCGCAGGATTCCCTGATGGACCGCGTGTGGAGTGAGGGAGGAGGCGCAGGCGACCACAGGTTCTTGGCCAAACAAAGCAGCGAGAACATTCACCGACACGGGAAGTGGGTGTGGGGAGCGGGCGGGACCCGACAGCCCTGCTTTGGATATGACAAGTTCAAGATGACATCAGACATCCAAGAGGAGAAGCCAAGGAGGAAGTCATGTTTATGAATCTGCAGTTGAAGGGACATCGGAGAAGGGATGACACTGAAGGCCAAGGACTGGGGGAGTGACTCACAGGGGCCCTCGTGAGGAAGGACGAAAGTCGTTTAGCACCTGGGAAAAATGGCCACCTGGCCTCTGGCGCCTTCAGGCCCCATCCTGGCCACCCTGAAGGCAGAGGGGATCAGTGCCACAGCCAACTGTCACCAGCACCGCTCAGCGGGTCATTCCGCTGTAGGGACAAATGCAGGGCGGGAGCCGAAGAGGCGGAGCCCCATCCTGGGGCCCCCACCTACTGGAGTCAGGGAGGGTGGAGGGAGGGTGCCAGGAGAGCCCCGTGTGTTCCGCAGCGGGTGAGGGCGGCGGTCCGGGAAGCAGGCCTCCTGTTAAGCACGGAACATCCATCAGCCCCCTGAGTCCTCGCTGCAGCCTGATGAGGCCAAGGCTGTCAGGTCCCCTGTTACCAAGTAGGAAGCCCAGGCTCAGAGAGGTGACTTGCCCAGCCAGGGTCCCGCAGCTGGGGAGTAGAGCAGCAGCCAGGCCAGCAGATTCCAGCAAGGGCTCTCAGATAGTGGCCCCTGTCGCCTTCAGGATGAGCCCTCCGAAGCCCTGAGGGCCAGGTGCTGGCCTCGAGCGGTGGGCAGAGCCTGGCAGCTGGGGAGCAGCCAGGGCTGGAGACACTCACCGCTCTCCTTTCCTTCCAGGGCCGCTGGAGAGCCGGAGGCCGGCGAGGACTACGTGAAGGTGAGAGCGGCCGGGCGGGGAGCGCGGGAGGGCTCAGAGCCCGTCCCACGGAGGGCGAAACCATTTTCTGAGCCTTGTTAGGAGCCAGACCTCACTGTCCGCCCCGGGGAGGAGAGGGTCGAGGGGTCAGGGCAGCACTTGGGGTCTGGTTTCACTCCCGGCATCTTCTTCCCATGCCCGCCACCATCCCCTGCCGGTCGAACACTGAGGACACCCCAGTGCTTGTCACCAGCAGACCCCACCCCCTGCCAGCCGGACAGTGCTCCAAGGGTGTCTGGATGCAAAGACCACCGGTGCTCTGATCCCACCGCATCTCTGAGCGTGCGCTGGTGCTGGGAGGTGGGAGCAGGAAAGGATGACTCAATCCCCCATCACAGTTAATGAGCACAGCTCACATTTCCCACAAGCTTAATTTGTCCTGGGAGCTGAGCGTGTTGAAAACGCAGTTTTGAAATAATGATGACGGCAACGATGGTGCGACATAACATTTCAGGCGCCTACTGTGTGCAGAGCCCTGTGCCGGCTGCGGGTACTGGAGGGGAGACCGGTTTGATCGTTTTGCATGAGTGAGGTCTTCGACTCCTTCCCTCATCGCTGGGCAGTGAAGGCCTTCCTGTGCCCACTTACGGGTGGGAAGCCCGAGGCCCAGAGAAGCGCAGTGACTTCCTCACGGCCACACAGCTGCCACAGGGGGCTCTGGGTTGCAATGCAAGTGTTCCTGGTACCAAGACGTGGGCAGAGCCCTGGGCCTCCCACCCCCGGGAGCACCCATCCTGAGCCACGCCCCCTGCTGAGCACAGACCATACAGCAGAGGGCAAGGGCCCCAGGCCCTGCGTTCAAAGGGCTCCTGGTCCGTGTGGGGACCAGGCAGATCCACACAATGGTTCTGGCTTGTATTTTGCAATCCAGCAGATCCAAATGTTAGTCCCAGGTCTGCTGCTTATTTGCCACGTGACTGAGTGTGTGGGTGTGTTACTTCTCTGAGCCTCAATGTTCACCTATGTGAAATGGGATAATAGCAGCCCCTCCAGCCCAAGGTTATTGGGGGCTCAACGAGTCCGTGCTCACTGAGTCCAGGGAGAGCTGGGCCTGGAGCAGAGCAGGCGGGCCTGGCTCCTGACCCCGGGGGCGTGTCATCACCTGAGACAAGTTCTGTGTAAGTCACTAGTAATGAGGCAGTATGGGAAGTCCTCAGGTTTCTGTCCCCACCATCGCCAGAAGAAGCCTCATGTAAGAAGCCATCAGCGCTCCCGAAGGCGGGGATGACTTTCAGCTCAGGAGCTGGGGAGAGGAGAGGGAGATCAAGGACGGCTTTCTAGAGGAGGAGGCTTTGAATCCAAGCCATTGCCATTGACCAGGAACCTTCTCCAGCATCTTCTCCCCAAACGAAAAGCCAGAAAGCGGAGAAAGATGAGCAGAGATGGGCAGAAAAGTGGTCCAGGCAGAGGCAAGGGCGTGGGCAAGGTCAGCAGGCAAGCCGGGCGAGCCCAGGGGGTGCAGCCCAGGGCTGCGGCAAGCCGAGCAGGAGCTGCTCCCGGAACCCGTGCCCTGGCTCCTCCTCCAGAGCTCCACACCACCGGGGACACAGGCCAGCTGGTAGAGCAGGGAAGGGGCATATTTCAGCACCCCACGAGTCCCAGCTGCCTGGCAAGGCAGTGAGATCCCCATTACCGATGGTAGTGTGATCCCTGTGAGGATCATTAGCTTCATGCTTTCCCTTAGTTTATGGGGCTAAAAAATAGTAGCTGAAAATATTATAACAGAACCTCGCAGTGGGCGAGGACGTGCCTGTTGGGTGGTGTCGCTCTCCTATCGGTCAGGGGCAAGGCCGTGGTACAGTCCTCAGTTCATCCTGGCTTGTTGCCTGAGTTGCTGGCCAGAGCGAATTCATGGCCTGGGGCACATAAAAAAAACATGAAAGAAATGTACCTGCTCACTGAAACTGATTAAACAATCCCATTAAAGGATGAAGTGAGAGGAATGTTAGTTTGAGCTTCGAGCCTTAGAAGAGGGTGGGATGGTCAGTTTCCAAAAGTCCATTCCTGCCCCGAGGTTCTCAGCTTCCAGAACTCCAGGGTTCTCGGCCGGTGAAGTGAATACTTTTATTCTAAGGCAAGAATTCTAAAGTCCCAAGACCATAGGCTCCAAGCTCCATGCTCAGAGCGTCAGATGTATTTGCAGAAAACGATGGAATACAGCTGAGAGGCCCAGAGAGGTGGGCCTGAGGTCACCTGCCTGGGGTCACACGGCCTGTCGGAAGAATTTGCACCCCAGGCCTGACCGATGCAGAGCGAGCAGTGACGCCCCCTGCATGGAGCACAGGGCTCTAGGACAGAAAGCCCAGATTCTGACACTAAGCTTCAACATAATCACATGCATTGATCAAGCACTAACTTTATGCCTGGCAACCTACATGCATCAGCTCAACCAGTGCTCACAAGAGTTATGTGCAGTTGGCACTGGTACGTTTTGTAGGCAAATACATCTGGGCTCCTAGAGAAGGGGCAGGGGGTGGGGGTGGAGGTGGGGGGCACCCACCGCTCCCTGAGGCCGGGTTGGTGCCCTAACCATCCAGCCGTCCTGGCTCTCAGCACCGCCAGAGGCTGTGAGTCAAACCTCCCGCAATTCTCTGCAGAATCTCTGATTCCAACTGAGAGATGAGAAATCCTGGGCTCTGGGAGATTTCCTGAGGCCACAAAGGATTTGGTCAAACACGTACAGTGATTTTTCCAGCGTTAGATAGGATTTAATGCAAAGTCTCTGCCCGCTGCGGGTCACTGAGGGGTGCAGCCAGCGGGGGCGGAGGGTCTACCCTGGCCGGCCGCGGGTTCCCACCCCATCCCGCTATCCCTCGTGATGGCCCCCTTGGCAGGTCCCCCGCTTCACGTCCCCCTACTCCAGGCAGCCGGAACGCGCGGGCTAGGGCGCAGAGCGGCTGCGGGGTGGGGGGCGAGGGGTGGGCGGAGGGAGGAACAATGGCCCCCTCCCCTCCCCTGGCCGGCTGGAGGGTGGGGTCTCCCCGCCCCGCCTCCCTGCTCCTCCCCCGACAAGGCGATGAGGTAATCGCGCCGCCGAGAGGCACGCTCAGCCGGTGCCCAGCCCGGTCGGTCCAGCGCCCCTGCCCCGCCGGCCTCCGCCCCCTGCACGGTCCCGGTCCCGGCTACCTGGCCCCACCATGACTGAGCGCTGCAGCCTGTGGAGTGCCCTATCGGCCGCTGCCTGCTGCTTCTACCGTGGCTCCTTCGTGCAGGTGCAGGTGAGGGGGCGGCTTGGCCCCTGCCAGGCGCTCCGGGCTGGGACTCTCGGCTGCTCTGTCCCAGCCTGGGAGCCGAAGTCCCGTGGCGCTGCTCAGGGTCGTGCCGGGCAGGGGCTGCGGGCTGAGGGAGGGGGCGGGGTCGTCCTGGCTTCACCTTTGGGAGCCTGACCCTTGGGGTGAGGGTCCAGCTGCCACTCCCGGGACTCGGGACTGCGGGGGCTGCCATTCTGATCCTGCCTTCGCCGCAGGAGGGAGCTGAGCTGAGGCACTGGGTATCGGGAGATGGGGTCCTGCTGACCCTCCCGAGAGCACTCCGGTTCTGGCGGCTGACCTGGGCAGCCCGGCTCCCCATTGTATTGGGGCGCTGAGCTGGGATCAGAAGATGCTGTGAGGGGCGGGAAGCTGAGAGGATGCTACTGGTGGTGCCCGGGGCTGGAGTCAGAGCGCCTGCCACTCTAGGTGGGCTAGGGCATGCTCTGGGCGCAGGTCTCTCAGCTCAACTGGCCGGGCAGTGCCTGACGACCCCGTGGCGGTGAAAGGGTTAAACGGAAGGAGGTGGAGGGGAGGACCCGGACCCCGCCTCTCTGCGGAGCATCATCCTTGCATGGCTTTGCTTGGGGTTGGGAGACTAGAGGAACTACTAGGGCTTTGCTGGCTGGTGGGAAGGGGGTTAGGACCCTGACCGTGGGTCTCTGTGCTTCTGCCTCCGGTGTCCCTGGGGACGCCAGGCGCATCACCTCTGCGCTCCGCTAGGCTCACACACGCTCTGAGCCCGCCTGAATGACGGCCGCGGCTGAGCGCAGCATCCCTGCCCCAGCCAATCAGGCGCACGCAGACCGGGAGGCGGTGAGATCATCTCTGGCCAATAGCAGTGCTCTGAGCGCACGGATGCTGCATTCGCGCCCCAGCCCTACCCCTCCTGGGAGTTGAGGACCCCTGGGTCGTGGGTGAGGAGGAGGGAGAGGAGGAGGGCACAGGGATCCTAGGGTTCCCCACCTTCTGGTGTGTGGGAGGACCTAGTTGGTCCCCCCAGATTCTTCCAGACCACGGATTATGGCTGGAAAAGTGGAGCCCAGTCTCCCACCCCCACTTACAGATGGGGCTACCCAAGCCCAGAGAGGGAAAGTGATGAACTCAAGGTCACACAGTGGCAGGCAGAGTCTCGCACCAGGCTCTTTACCACATGACCCCCTCCCGTTCTTTGCCCCGTGTTCCTCTTGCTTCAGCTGTGGTACTGGGGCAAATTCTCAGTTGCATGCTCTTTGTGGAGGACAAGGACCCCAGCAGGCCTGAGTCCTCCTCCCCCGTCAGGGTGTGGTGTGGTGTGAGGAGGACACTGGGGGCCCTGAAGGACAGGCGACCCTGTGGAGAAGTGCAGGTTTGAGAGAGCTCAAATCCCTGCCGCCCTGGTCCTCCCCGCCCTTCCCACTTCCCACTTCCCACCTGGGCAAAGCATGCGCAGAATCTTCATTTCCCACCCCCGCCTCCCCGAGCACCTACCTGTACACATCACCCACCTCACCCTCTGTCCCCAGAGCCTTACAGCCTCCTCAAAGCCAAAATACTCGTGGGTCCCTCACCGACCGCTTCTGCCCCAGCCTTGCCCACCTCAGAGAGTCCCCCACTGTCCTCCCAGAACCTCTGCCTGGGGTCCCCTCTGACCCCTCCACCCTCTTCCCCCACACCTGATCCATGGCTCCCTAATAAATGCCCTTTCCCAAGTCCCATCCCCGCGCCCCACCCTGCCCTGCCATGGCCTGGAAACAGCAGACCGAACCAGTTGGACACCTCAAACGCCTTCTGTGGCCTCTGGACAAAGTCTAGCTCCCAAGGCAGCCTCGAGTCCCTGCCACATCTGTCCCTGCCGCTCTGCCCCCAGGGCCCTGACTTTGCCCCCCTCTTCCCAGAAGCTGTTCCCTGCCCAGCCGGCCTGCCTGCCTGTCCCCACCCAGGTGCCTTTGCTTGGTTCATCCAGTCCTTCAGCCCTCAATGGAAACATCGCCCCTCTGGGGACTGCCCTCTGGCTAGACGAGGAGGGACCGTGTCATCTGCTCCAGTGCTCTCTGTGCGCCTCTGAACGTTCAGAAAAACCTGGAGTTGCTTCTCAGTGTCCACATGGCCCTCCCAGAGCAGAGGCTACCTGTCCTGATGGCCTTGGGACCTCGGCCCCTGGCACACGGACCTGTCCCCGAGTGGGGGCTTAATCCATGTTGAAACAATGGACTCAGAGATTCATATATCTCTGAAGCTGGGAATCAGGGAGCAGTGTAGGTTAAGGTAAACTGAGGCAGTGTGGGAGCAGAGGGGTGGAAAGTAGAGCTGCAGAATCAGGCTCAGAGACCTGTGGAAGGTATGAGGAGGCAGGGAGGGGACTGAAGTGCCCTTAGACCCTGGCGAGTAGGGGGCCCTGGGGAGAGACGGTGCCCGGGGCTGAAGCCAGGCCCTTGACTGCCGCCCTCATCCGACCTGCCATCTGGCCGGTTCTGGGCTGGATCTGTCTGTCCTGGGCAGTCATCTTCGGGGCCTGGAGTTGGGGGAAGGGAGAGGAGGCACTGTCACATGTCCTCACGGTGACGAGGACATCTGTGGGCTGGTCACAGCACTCAGGAGGACTGTCTCCTTTCATCCTCGCAACTCAGTGAGGCAGGTTTTTACCATCATACCCATTTAACGGAGGGAAAAGCGAGGCCCAGGGAACTCACACACACAGCCAGGATCGGGCTGGGCTCTGCGGTGGGGATGCCCCTGACGGCAGGGGCCCCTCTCCCATTTCCCTCAGGCCTCCACCCCCAGGCCACAGCAACCAGGGAACCAGGAATGTCCCCCTTTGGGCAGGTGAAGGGGGGAGTCCTGAGCATTGTCTCCAGTGAGTGACCTTGGGCTTCCCCGCTGGGCTGCGGTTTCCCCATCAGGCAAGGATTGCTTGAGATAGCAAGGAGGAAAGAGCCTTGGGGATCCTAAAGGACACCACAGATGGCTGGGGGGTGGGGGTGGGGGGCTCTGCTTCCCTGCTCACAGCTGCCTCGTTCGCCATTCTGCTGCGCAATTCACCGTCCTAGAACGTTTCCGCGTCCGTTTTTATCCATGCCTTTGCTAGGGTGTCTGCAGCCCACCTCCCAGATTTACCCGTAGAACTCCTCCCGCCCCCCACTTCAAGATCAGTCCTTGGTGCACAACGAGTGTTTTGTTATTGTCATTTCGTCCAGGAAGCCTTCCTGGACCGCTCGGCCTCGCCTAGACTTCGTCTTCGTTCCAAAAGCCGGCAGGCTCTTTGTCGCTGTCCAGCACCGTGGTGCTGACCACAGCTCCTGTGGCTTTTCCTCCCCTCGTAGGCTGGGAGGTTCCTTGAGGACAGGGCCTGGTTTATTTATTGCCTCACTTACTTACACCTGGCACATAGTACAGGGCCTGCACAAACAGTAGGCACAGTCTGGTGGAATTAATTGAGATTTCTTTACTTCTGCCAGGACAGGGACTTTTGGGTGAGGACTCGTGGGTACCCGGACCTAAGCCTTCCCAGGGTCCTGGGGTGGAAGGAGCTCGCCTGGTGTAGGACCGGGAGGGAAGGAGAAGTGGGCTCTGGATTGGATGCCAATTCTTGCCGTTTCCCACCCAGTTTTCCAAGGAGAAGTACATCTTGGATTCGTCGCCTGAGAAACTGCACAAGGAGCTGGAGGAGGAACTCAAGCTCAGCAGCACGGATCTCCGCAGCCACGCCTGGTACCACGGCCGCATCCCCCGCGAGGTGAGTGGCACCCGGGCGGGGCCTTGGCTCCCCCTGGCCTGGCCACGCCCCGCCGGCCGGACCGTGCTCTCCCAGGCTGACGCCGCGCTGCCCCACCGTTCGCCCCGCAGGTCTCGGAGACCCTGGTGCAGCGCAACGGCGACTTCCTCATCCGGGACTCGCTCACTAGCCTGGGGGACTACGTGCTCACGTGCCGCTGGCGCAACCAGGCCTTGCACTTCAAGATCAACAAGGTGGTGGTGAAGGCGGGCGAGAGCTACACCCACATCCAGTACCTGTTCGAGCAGGAGAGCTTCGACCACGTGCCCGCCCTCGTGCGGTACCACGTGGGCAGCCGAAAGGCCGTGTCGGAGCAGAGTGGCGCCATCATCTACTGCCCGGTGAA
This sequence comes from Trachops cirrhosus, assembly GCA_028533065.1. Lineage (NCBI taxonomy): Eukaryota > Metazoa > Chordata > Mammalia > Chiroptera > Phyllostomidae > Trachops > Trachops cirrhosus. Next base: position 5,653,227 of record CM052540.1, read on the forward strand.
CCGCACCTTCCCGCTGCGCTACCTGGAGGCCTGCTATGGCCTGGGCCAGGGCGGTGGCAAGGCTGCCGGCCCTGCCAGCCCCTCGGGCCCCAAGGGCAGCCACATGAAGCGGCGCAGCATCACCATGACCGACGGGCTCACTGCCGACAAGGTCACCCGCAGCGATGGCTGCCCCACCAGGTAAGCAAGGACCCCGACTCTGCCTCAGTCTCCCTGTTTGTCAGGTGGGGGCGTCGGTAATGAGAGTGCTGGAGAGAAAGGGGAGGCCCAGTCACAGCGAACAGGGGTGAAATGATGGCCCGGGAGCCTCGGCGTGCAGGGCACGGGAGGAAGGTGGGGTGCTACTGTGAGGCCACGCAGGGTTTGCAGGCACTGGGACCCAGGTGGCAGCGCAGCTCTGCTACAACGAGCTGGGCGCCCTTGGCCCTGCCACTGCTCCTCCGCCCCCCACCCCGTGCTCCTTCCTATAAAGGGCCCTCACTCAGACAGTCCCCTCTGGCCCAGGGGGGGCCCTGGGTATGGCCCTGTCCTGGGCAGGGGCCTGGTCCCTGCTGCCGGTGCCACCCCTCCCCACCGAAGCAGGCAGCAGAGTGGAGGGTTTCGCTGTGTGCAAACCACCACACGGGGAGTGGAACGTTCTCAGTGACATTTGGATGAGATGCAGTTGCCCCTGGGGCTGGTGAGACCAGGCCCTGACCCCAGAAAAAGCCCCAGCAGCAAGTCATTCCTGAGCCCCCTGCCGGTGCACCCAGCCTTGTGCTCAGTGCTCTCCCAGGCCCCCCCGGGTGCTGGCTCCTGTCCATACCCCCCATTTATAGATGAGGAAATAGGCCTGGAGAGGAGAAACCATGTGCTAGAGAGTGGTAAGACCAAGATACAAACCCAGGCCTGTGAATCCAAAGTCTGTGCCCCTAATTTCTGTGGCTTCCCTGGCTGTTTGCGAAGAGACCAGCTGTTCCGTGCCGCTAACATTTGGATAGGTCTGATCTCCCTGGGCCCGGGCTGCATGCTGCTAGCCAAAGAACTGATGGCTGGATACCCTGCGGACAGCAGCCACTTGGCCTGTGGTTTGGAACCGGCGACGGTAATGGTGCCAGGATCCACAGGCCGTGCGTGCCCAGGCATCCAAGCACAGTGCAGGGGCCGTGAGGAGGGGCCAGATTGGCCGGCGTGACTCCTCGGCTTCCCTCCCTGCCTGCTAGCCTCCCTCCCCAGACAGTTCTCCGCGCTGGGGGCAGGGGTCCCAGGACGGAGAGCAGCTGTGCAGGTCGTGGTCGGCGTGAGCCCTTCCTCCGCTGGGCTTTAGTTTCTGTGCCTGTTCATAGGGAGGCGGGACTTGGTAACCTCTAAGCCTGTTCTGCCTCTGAAGTTCAGCGGTTCTCGGATGGAAGCAGAGGTGGGGGTCCTCATGGCTGAGGACCTGGACCTCTGAGCTCTCTGCTTATGAAGTTGTCTGCCCCGCAGCACATCACTGCCCCACCCCCGGGAATCCATCCGCAACTGTGCCCTCAGCATGGACCAGATCCCAGACCTGCACTCGCCCATGTCCCCCATCTCCGAGAGCCCCAGCTCCCCCGCCTACAGCACCGGTATGGCCCGTGGAGGGGATAGGGCAGGTGGGGGGGGTCTGGGGGCAGTGACTTGTGTGTGCACGTGCTCTGGATGAGTTCTGGAACAGTGTGTATCTGTGTGTTTCCGCCTCTTTTCCAAGAGCAAGGCCCTGCACGAATTCACACTGAAAACCTGTTGGCGGGATTAGCAATGTTGACATGCAAACAGAGCCAGGGCTTGCTCATTGCCACGATTTATTCAGTCCCTGTTGGGTGCTGTGCACAAAGTAGTTTCCAGTGCCTTCCAGTAGTTTCCAGAACACAGTGAAGTCTGCTGGAGGCTCACTGTATTACTGCACCGGGCTGTGCCGCACAGCCCCACTGGCCGCGCTCCCACCGCGTGGGGGGTGAGTATAGGGCGCTCTGGGCCCGGCACTGCCTGCTACTGAAGGCAGCCCCAATTCCACATGGTGGCTCAGACCAAGCTAGCCATGCTGTGCTTTTCGCATTTTGTCCTGAAATAAATGAGCAGACTTTATGTTTTAGAGTGGTTTTAGGCTCACACAGAAATTAAGCAGAGGGTACGGAGGCTGTGCTTTTTTTTTTTTTTAATACAAAGAAAATTTCTGTTGTAGAAACAGGCCACTAGTTCATTTCTAAAGGAAAAAGAAAGAAAGCGTGTTCCCAACAGGCCGTCTTGCCTATTGCCCGTGTGACGGGCAAAGGGCGCAGACAGAGGAGCAGCCGGGAGGGAGCTGTGCTGGGGACGTGGCTGTCCACGCAGCTCGTCACAAACCCTCCCCTAAACACGGCCATCGGCTTGGCCGTGACTGCGCACGTGCCCTCAAAGCGACACCCCTGAGTGGAAAGGTCGGACAGTTTCTAAACCGTGTGGCTTACTCGAGTCCTCAGGAGCCAGGTTTGCACGCCAGCGCTCCCACCTGCTGGCTGGTGACCTCGGGCAGGTCAGTTCGCCTCTCTGAGCCTCAGTCTCCTCATCTGTAGAAGGAGGATCATAAAAGTACTCACTTCAGAGGATGTCGAGAAGGTTAAATGAACTAATGGGCGAAGAAGGATCTCACGGGCAGTAAGCGCTCAGTCAGCAACGCCCCTGGTTTTGAACGATGCTCTCACTGTTGCTGACCAGTGGTCTCCAGCATGTTGCCAGCCCCGGCACCTGTGAACGCACCAGACCGTTATCACTCATTCACTGAGAAACAGTTCCATGTGGCACAATGAACTCCAGCAAGTGCTTAGCTTCCCTGAATCGCAGGAAGCTCCTGCAGGTAGTTCCATGGCTCCCCAAGGCTGCAGCAGCTTAGGGTGGGAGTGCGCAGACTCCTGGGGGCCAGTGCCGTCCGAGTATCGCTACTAGTTTGCTGGAGCCTGCTGGGCCTGGCCTGGGTGCCGGGAAGCAGGGACATCATTTCTAGGGTGGATGGAGCCTGCTCCTTTGGGAAGGGCGTGGGGGAACCTCACTGGGGGGTTGCCACGATAAGTAGTCCTCTCCCTCTGTCTCTCTGCAGTGACCCGTGTTCATGCCGCCCCTGCAGCCACCTCAGCCACAGCGCTGCCCGCCTCCCCTGTCATCCGCCGCTCCAGTGAACCGCAGCTGTGTCCTGGAAGTACCCCAAAGCCCCCCGGGGAGTTGGACAAGGGCCCTTACGCCAGCCCCTCCCACACCCTCTGCAAGGCCTCCCCGTCACCATCCCTCAGCAGCTACAGCGACCCGGACTCTGGCCATTATTGCCAGCTCCAGCCGCCCGTTCGCGGCAGCCGTGAGTGGGCAGCAGCTGAGGCCTCTGGCTGGCAGGCCAAGGGCTACGGCGAGAGGCCAAAGGAACTGTCGGAAAACGGGGCTCCCGACGGGGACTGGGGCAGGGCCTTCACGGCCCCCGTTGTGGAAGCCGCCTCTTCCTTCAACCCGGCCACCTTCCAGTCACTACTGATCCCCAAGGATAACCGGCCGCTGGAGGTGGGCCTCCTGCGCAGGGTCAAGGAGCTGCTGGCAGAGGTGGACGCCCGGACGCTGGCTCGGCATGTCACCAAGGTGGACTGCCTGGTAGGTGCTGGGTGCGCACGGGGCCGGGCAGCACCCCTGTGCTCTGGCTTTAGGACAGGGATCCGCGTGGTGAGGAGCTGGCCCCTCAGTTCCCCAAATACAGTCAGTGGGCCTGGATTCTGGCTTCCTGGCCGTCCCTTACTTCCTGTTGCCTCTGGGCTGGTCACTTCATTTCTCTGGGCCTCCATTTTCTCCTTTCTAAAAAAGCAAACAAAAAAAACAAAACCCCACAAGACATTCTTGCTTCCTCCAGATACCAGTTTGGCACTGGACACGGGAAGTCCCGAAACCCAGTGCTGTCTGACTTTGGGGGGCACTTTTTGAGTCTGGTGAAAAGTCTGGCGGGTCCAGGGAATGGGTAAGACCCAACTCCCCGCCCCCACACCCCCTGGTGGACAAAGTAAGCAAAACTCATTACCTGAGCTCTTGCTTTATCCAAGCCCAGGGTGTTTGCGTAGAATGAATCTTTGTCCGTCTGCGGGCCCCCACTCTCTCTGCACCTCAGTTCCTTGCTCCGAAGTTTGGAGGGCACCGATCGCTTGGTCGTGTTGGTCTCCAAGCTCGGGAAGCAAGGACAGAGAGTGCAGAGATGTGGCTCCCTGCAGAGCCCTGCGGTGTGAAGGGAGCAGCCGCGGCTCATAGACCCAGTGAGTGACATTGGACACATGCCCCTTCACTCCTCGGGACTCAGGCTTACCATCTGGAATAAGGTAGTCCTGGTCCTTAACCTCAACTGAGTATTTAACACGTCAGACACCCCTGGACATTTTCCCACTGATCCCCCACTTCACAGGTGAGGAAAATGGGGCTCCTTCGCTCTATGTCAGAGAGTTAGCAATAGAGCTGGAATTCAAATCTGGCCTCCCAGCCAGGCTGCCCTCCTAGATAAAGCTTTCTGACTCCCAGATGGCTTGGGCCAGCCAAGACAGGAAATTAATCAGCCCTCTGGGCGTCCTTGCAGGTTGCTAGGATACTGGGCGTTACCAAGGAGATGCAGACCCTAATGGGAGTCCGCTGGGGCATGGAGCTGCTCACCCTCCCCCATGGCCGGCAGCTAAGACTAGACCTGCTGGAAAGGTAAGGAACACCCCACCGGCCACCCCTGCGCCCTCTGTCCTTTTGCTTTGGCCAGTTGGCCAATCACAAACTCTCACCTGGTTCCCAGGGGTTCTGGCCACTCCCCCTATCCCACTGACCAATCGCAACTTGTCATTATTAGCCCCGAGCAATTCTGGTTTCCCAAAGACTGAGTCCTTTAGGGACTCACCTTTGCATCCTCATGACCAATCACGGTCTGTGAGTCTTGGCCCCGCCCATCAGCTTTCTCACCCAGGTGGCGCCCACTAATCTCATTGATCCTTTACAACCTCCCAGTTTGGTCTCTGCTCTCCTGCCCAACCACAGGCAGTGGCAGGAGCCCTCCCCGCCACCCTGGGTCCCTGGTTCCCCCGCTCACCTGGCCTCCCCTGCAGGTTCCACACCATGTCCATCATGCTGGCTGTGGACATCCTGGGCTGCACCGGCTCTGCTGAGGAGCGGGCAGCGCTCCTGCACAAGACCATCCAGCTGGCCGCTGAGCTTCGGGGGACCATGGGCAATATGTTCAGCTTCGCGGCGGTCATGGGCGCCCTGGATATGGCCCAGGTATGGAGGGGCCCACGCAGAGGGGTTCAGGTAGACTGTCTTAAAGGGCCCCGGGATGTGGAAGAGGTGAGTTCTCTAGGGGCCTCCCTCTCCTCTGGGCCTCGGTTTCCCCACTGCAAAGTGAGTGAGGTGCATTATAGGAGTGTAAAGAATAAACACGAACCGGCTCTCCCTGAGTGAGCACTTACTGTATGTGGGTGCTAGCACTACACTAAGTGCTTCACAAGCACCGACTCCTCCACACATCTCGTGAGGTGAAGGTCTTTATCGTCCCCATTTTGCTTACGGAGAAATTGAGGCAGAGCAGCGATTGCCTAAGGCCACGCAGTCAGAGGCTGAAAAAGCTGGGATTTGAACCAGGTCCGTCTCATTTCAGAGCCCGGACCTCACGCATCACACCACACCTCCTCTCTTGTGCCTAGTTAACAGTATCCTCAGGGTCCTCAAGGCAGTGGTTCAGCTCCCAGCTCTGCCATCTACGGAATGGCCTTGGGCAAGTCATTCCCTTCTCTGAGCCTTCGTTCCCTCATCTGTAAAATGGGTCGTTGCGAGGGCTCCGTGAGGATCTGTGAGAGGAAGTCAGTCGGCACCGCCCCCGGGCGTGCACTCGGCAGGGTGGCCTGTGGCCCCGTGCGGGCCCCTTCCCTGGCCGGTCGCTCACAGCTGGTCTCTGCAGATTGCCCGGCTGGAGCAGACGTGGATGACCCTGCGGCAGCGACACACGGAGGGCGCCATCCTCTACGAGAAGAAGCTCAAGCCATTTCTCAAGAGCCTCAATGAGGGCAAAGGTACCTCCCCATGTTGCTGTGTGACCTCGCGCAGGTTTCAGCCCTCTCTGGGCTAGCAGAGACTTTCCCCGTGTGGACACTGGGGAGCGCTTGACTGAACTCTGTGCAAGCTCTTCCTGCACTTGCTCTGCACCTGGCAACTGCGTGCGCCGCCAGGTTCAGCCCCTGGGGCAGTGGAAGTGGATTTAGTTGGAGGAATCTAAATGGAGAGGTCTGTCCAGGAGTTTAGGAGCCCTGGGGACTTTCTGGGACCTCAGGCGGGCCACACCCGGCCCCTCCTGCATCTCAGCTTCCAGGAGCCCTGTGGGCAGTGGAGCCCTCCGGGGTCTCTAAGAGTCTGCCTTGTCCCTCCCTGCAGAAGGTCCGCCGCTGAGCAACACCACGTTCCCTCACGTGCTGCCGCTCATCACGCTGCTGGAGTGTGACTCGGCCCCGGCAGAGGGCCCCGAGCCCTGGGGCAGCACGGAGCACGGCGTGGAGGTGGTGCTGGCCCACCTGGAGGCCGCCCGCACGGTGGCACACCACGGAGGCCTGTACCACACCAACGCCGAGGTCAAGCTGCAGGGTGAGTCGCGGGCCTTCTGGCTTGGGCCTCCCCCCACTCGCTTGCTCTCCCCTCCCCTCCAAATGCCAATTCCCGTTTCTCTACCCCTCTTTCCTGCCCTGTCTCCCTGACTCATTTTTTTTTAAAGATTTTTTTTTTTATTTATTTATCTTTAGAGGGGAAGAGAAGGAGAGAGGGAGAGAGGGAGAGAAATATCAATGTATGGTTGCCTCTCGTGGGTCCCCGGCTGGGAACTGGCCCGCAACCCAGGCATGTGCCCTGACTGGGAATCGAACCGTGGTCTCTTGGTTCCCAGGCCCGCGCTCAATCCACTGAGCTACACCAGCCAGGC
>CM052540.1:5674231-5764096 GCA_028533065.1 Trachops cirrhosus
GTGTTCCTCCTTGGGTCCAGCTTCTTTGGGACTCTCTGAGCTTCCTGGACTTCCTGGAAGTCTATTTCCTTTGCCAGATTGGGGAAGTTCTCCTTTATTATTTGTTCAAATAACTTTTCCACTCATTGTTCTTCCTCTTCCCATATGGATGTTGGAACGTTTTAAAGATGTCCTGGAGGTTCCTAAGCCTCTCCTCATTTTTTTGAATTTTTGTTCCTTCATTCTTTTCTGATTGACTGTTTCTTTTTTCCTTTTGGTCCACTCCATTGATTTGAGTTCCAGTTTCCTTCCCATCACTATTGGTTCCCTGTACATTTTCCTTTATTTCACTTAGGGTAGCCTTCATTTTTTCATCTAATTTGTGACCAAATTCAACCAATTCTGTGAGCAGCCAGATTACCAGTGTTTTGAACTGTGCATCTGATAGATTGGCTATATCTTCATTGCTTAGTTGAATTTGCTCTGGAGCTTTGAGCTATTCTTCCATTTGGGCCTTTTTTTTTTTGGTCTTGACACACCTGTTACGTATGAGGGGCGGAGCCTTAGGTGTTCACCAGGGCGGGGCAACCTAGTTGCTGGGTTGTGACGCTGTATGTAGGGGAGGGGTCAGAGAGGGAACAATGGTGCTTACTCCTCTCTCTGTTGGATTTCAGTCACTTCCCCCACTACCCACAAGCAAATTGGGCCCTTCTGGTGCCGATTCCCAGGTGGGTGGGTTTGTGTGCGTCCTGGGACCCTGTGGGTCTCTCCAGTGAACTCTCCTGTGAAGCTGGGAGTCTTTCCCGGCACCTCAGCCACTACAGGTGTTTTCAATTGATGTTTTGAGGCTTTATTTCCCCGCACTGGAGCCCTGGGTTGTGCGGTCTGTCTCGCTCCCCAGTTTCGCCTGGTTTATCTGCCCGCAAATGTGGGACCGCCTGGTCAGCCTGCGCCCCTCCACAATCTGCCGCCTCGCTGGGTCCGCCAACTGCTGCCTTGTGCGCCCGGGGTCCGCCAGCCACTACTTTGCTGAGACCCCTCTCTGCCTGGTTGCCTGACTCCACCCCTCCTGCTGGTCTGGATGAATATGTCTTCTTTAACTCCTTGGTTGTTGGACTTCCATACAGTTCAATTTTCTGTCGGTACTGGTTTTGTTTCTAAATTGTTGTCCTTCTTTTGGTTGTGCGAGGAGGCACAGTGTGTCTACCTACGCCTCCATCTTGGCCGGGACTCCAAATTTCCACACTCTTTAACCCAATGATTTAGCCTTCGGCACTCTAACTATAGCGTTACTAGTATGAGTGCATGAAAGCTTATGTCCTGAGTGCTCATTCCTGCATTACTTATGGTAAAAAACTGAAAGCACCCAACCATTCATCAGCAGTAAAGTGGATAAACACATAAAGGACAATCCTCTATGGTTCCTCCATAGACTGGAATACTATACAGGCAGTAAAGAGGGAATGAGGGAGTCCCATGTGGATGCCATGGGAAGTAAAAAAGCGAGCAAAACAATTTAGCATGATCCCCTTCTGTAAATGGTAAATGTCAGTACATGCATTGGAAACGATCTAAAGGAACCTTTCCCAAAATTATGGGGGTGGAAGGCATCCAAGTTAGACATTAGAAGGAACTCTCATGTTCTGAATTATAATTTACTTTTTTATAAAAAGTACAATTACCATACTATCCAGGAAAAATTAAGCGATTTTTAGCGGAAACTTGGAAAATAAAATCTGTATTTAGGAGACATAACTGGGAGAGAAGAAGCGTCTTGACCCAAGGATTCCAACGGGCGGCTTCTTGCCAGGCCCGGCTGGCCCCAGGCCACGCCCCCAGACCTGGCCCCGCCCTCACCCGGACACACCTCCTCTTCTGCTCGAAGAAACCCATCTTCTCCTGCAGTAGGCCCATGCGCAGGTTGGTGTCCTTGTCATTCGGGCTCAGCTCTAGCGCCTGCCGGTAGTCCGCCTCGGCAAAGGTCAGGTTGCCCAGCTGGAAGAAGCAGTCTGGGGCCCGGACCCGGCGGCAGGGGCTGAGTGGACCCAGTGTCCTGGAGCCCAGCTCAGCCTGCTCCACCCCCCAGAGGGCGGGGCCTGAAACTGGTGGCTGGTAATACCAGTGGGCGGTTGCGGAGGGCTTTCTCTGCCTGTTTTCTGAGCAGTCCTTAGACAGACTGTAGCCAGTTTGTCGAAGGCAAAGCTTCCCCAAGTGTGTCCGTGGGTCACTGAGACTCTTAAATGTTTCCTCTTTCCCTCCTCCCTCGGGGGCCTCAAGTGGCCAGCCCAGGCTTTGGAGAGGCGAGGGGCTCTGGGCCCGCCAGCCCCCACTCACCGCCGCGGTTGACGTAGAGGCCTTTCTCCTGCTGCTCGCCCCCGAGGGCCTTGTTGAGCAGCAGCACGCTCTCCTGGTAGGCGCCCCGCATGTAGCAGTGCACTGCGAAGTCGTTGTAGGCCAGCAGCAGCTGGCGCTGCGCCTGCTGCGCCATGTCCTCCTGGGGCCGCGTCATCATGTCCAGTGCCTTCAGGAGGTCCTCCACGGCGGCATCAAAGTCCTGGAGCCGTCGGTACATGGTGCCCCTATGGGGAGGGGACGTGAAGGCCAAAGCACCGCCGTTGACAGGGGTGGCTGGGCAAGCCACTGCCTGCCCTGGGCCTCTGACCTGCGGAGGTGGTGGCTGGGGGCAGGGGGGCGGGGGGGTGGGGGGGACCCTGGACCCTCACTGGGTTTGGCCTGTGGGGCCTATAGTGCTACTCAGATAACCTGCTAGTCCCTAGCAATTATATTTTTCTCAAAAATAGCTTCCCTCTTTCTTTTTGGGAGCCAGGTGCATGCCAGCCTTCACACTAAGGCCTTTCTGTACACAGCACAGGTGTTTCACCCCCACAGCTCATATGGGAAAACCCAGGCTCAAGGGAGTTAAATGGCCCTGAATCAGGTCGTGAGTCCTTGTCGGGGTCAGAGTCACACCCAAGCCTTGTCCACCGTGCTGGGCGCAGCAGGCCCATGGGTCCGATATTCCTCGTTAACTGAGGCTGCTACTGCAGCCTCCTGCTGTGATGCCTTGACCCCAGTGGGGATTAGGGAAAGATTGGGAGAGATTACATGGGGAAACTGAGGCCCACAGGGATTCAAGAGCCCCCTGAGAGCACTCAGCTGGGCCGAAGGCTGGCACCTCCCCGGCTAGCACCTGAAGAGGAAGAGGCTGGGGTCCAGAGGGTTGTTCTCGATGGCACAGTTGATGCATTGCAGTGCGTGCTGCAGCTTGCCCTGCACGGCTAGGGTCCTGGCATCTTGGTGTGACTTCCGGGCCTGGTCCACCATCATCTTGAGCAGCGCCTTGGCCCCTGGGTGCTTGGGATCCAGTTGCAAAGCGCTGTGCAGGTCTTGATAGCAGAGGTTGGGCTGCAGGGGCGGGGAGTGACATCAGGGGCACAGGAGAAGCTGAGCTCTACCTGTCCAGTAGGGGGAGGCAGAGCTCCGGGCCGGTAGGGGCCTTTCTCCAGGCAGTCCGGCACCCTGCCACCCATCCCTGGTGGCCCTGCTGTGCCATTCCACCTTTTCTGACTCTTGAAGCACACAGGGAACCCTGTGGGGAAATCCCAGTGTAGCCCAATCCCCGCTGGCCCCTTTCCGGATGTGGCCTCAGGGGGGCCAGGCCAGCATTGATGGTCTCTACTGTGGAAGGGGATTTGGGAGACTTCCGTGAGGCTCCCTCAGGGTGGGGGAGGGGTGGCATCCCGATGGTGACTGTCACATCCTTCCTACCTTTTCCTCCCCCACTGCCTTGACCTTTAAGGCCAAGAGAACTCTGACTAAGAACAGATTCAGGCCTGGACATGAGCAGAAAACATCCCCAGGCAAATACCTTCCACTGGGCGAGCAGGTCTGTGGCAGTCAGTCAACAAACACTTTTAGCAAGCCCTTGTCTCCTACAGGGTAACTACTGGTTGAAGGGTGAGCGGAGCAAACAGTGGGGACACCAGGAAGTCGAGAGGGGGCACACGGGAGAGGCTAGGGGCGGGACCTGGGAGCAGGCCTTGGTTCAAGGGCAGAGCCCCTGAGCGCGGGCTGTGTGACCTTGAGCAAGCCCTGTACCCTCATCTGTGAAAAGATGACACGGGGTTGTATCTCCTGAAGGGGTTATCGTGAGCCTGTAAGATAAACATGAGTGAAGCATCGCAAGGGCCGAAGTGGTGGGAGCGGCTAGAGTCTGGACAGTCAACAATAATTATCGGTAATTACTAGTCTCCTACCTTTGAAGGACACTCCCCCGCTGACTCCCTGTGGGACACAGAAGCCCAGCCCCCGGCATAGGGAGGCTCACGTTTCCAACTGCCCCCAGGATGCTCCACCTGGTGAACTGAGGTGAACCCCTGCCCAGTCCCACCCACCCCTTTCCGGTCCCAGCTCCCAAGCACCAGGCCAGGTCGGTCATCATTCTGGATCCCTTCCTTCCCTCATGCATCTCCCCAGCCAGTCTCTGGTCCCGACTTCCAAGGATGGTAGAACGGCCTTCTTGCCTGTCCTCCCCCGGCCCCCTCCCCTTCTGCTGGATGGCACCTAGCCTCCTCCCCAGGCTTCTGGCCTCCAGACTTGCTCCCTCTGGAAGCCAAAATGATCTTTCTAAAGACCACTGCCCCGGGGACACCCTTTCGAGGCTCCTACTGACCCCAGGAAGAAGGCAGGGTCGTCCTGTGTTCACAGGGCCTGCCTGGTGCCCTCACAAACCTGAAGTCCCCTCCTCCCTGGTGACCCCAAAGTTTCCCTTGCCCCTAAGCTGTTTCCTGTACTGTCTGTCCCCATGCCTAGTCCAGGGGTGCGCCTGCTGGGGGTGCTTAGTAAATGTTCACCGAGGCAAATAAGGAAAGAAAGGAAGGAAGGAGGGAGGGCCCTCATCTGATGGATCTCTGAGGCTGCTTCATACTCTCCTGGAATCATCCTTCACGCAATTGTCTGCCCAGGGGCGTCTCCCCTGGCCTGAGTTCTGTGAAGGCAGTGGTGCCATAGGCACCACTTACCTCGTGGCTTCCGGGGGCCAGTGCGGGCCTGGCACAGGGCTAGAGCTGAGTGGCAATGGAATAGCTACCTGACCGGGCGGCTGGGCGGGCAGTGCCGGTCGGGGCCTCTGCCCGCAGAGGACGTGCCCCCGCAGCACTGTGGGGAGGCAGCTCCAGGGCAGGAGGATGGCCTGGCAGCCTCGTGCGGTCTCAGGGTGTGCTGGGGGACACCCGGGCTGGGGGAAGGGCCGCCGCCTGCCCCACCCTCCCTGTTCTACCTTCTGGAAGAAGTTATAGAGCCTGGCCCGGAGGATGCAGACATCAGCATTGGCTGTGCGGTGTTCCACCTCCTCGGTGACAAGGGAGAGGCAGTCGTCATGTCGTTTGAGGGCCAGGAGACACGCCATGCTGGGGGCAAAGAGCAAAGGTGCCCCGTCCGCTGAAGCAGCGACTTCCCACCTCTGTCGTCCAGGGCCCACACAAACCAATTATGAAAATTCTCCAGCACCCCAAAAATATATTTTTTGCTGATCTGACAAAAAACAGGTGTAATTTTGATTCATCTACACCAGGTTGCTATTATGTTGGCCTTTTTTTTTAAATCCTCACTTAAGGATATATCTATCAATTCTAGAAAAAGAGGAAGAGAGAGAGAGAGGAAGAGAGAAGCATCGATGTGACAGTAACATCGATCTGACCGGGGAACCGAACCTGCAACCCAGGCATGTGCCCTGATGGGGAATTGAACCCGCAGCCTTTTGGTCTCCAGGATAACATTCCAACCAACTGAGCCACATCAGCCAGGGCTGTAGTCATTTTTTAATTTGACGGTCTAAGGGAAAAGACGTCAATACCCCTGACTAAACAGTCAGGTGTTGCATATTTTAAAAATTCTTGCGGCATGCCGCTGGCAGTTGAAAATCTCTGTGCTAGAGGGACAGGAAGGGGCTGCTGGAAAACCAGGGCGGCAAGGAGCCTCACCGTCGGTAATGGAAGCAGGATTTCTCGGGCTGGAGCTCAGAAGCTTTCGAGAAGATGTGCAGGGCGTCCAGAAAGGCACCTTGCTCAAACAGGCATTGGCCCTGGGGACATAAGGAGCAGTCACTTCTGCTTCGATCCCTGATGCAGCAGCAGTCATGAGAGGGCATGGGCCACATTGGGTGGAAGGGGAGAGACTCAAGAGACAGGGACAGTGGTCTTTAGAGCTGGAGAGACTTTAAGGGTCAGAGACACAGAGATGGAGAGAGGTACAGAGCTAGGGAGAGGCAGCACGAGACAGTGAGAAATATACACTGGGCGAGAGAGACAGAGACACAGGAACAAAAAGAAATAGATGAAGTCTGGGAGGCAGACAAGAGCAGCAGCGCCAACAGTAACAGGCTCCAGCCAGGACCAGGGCTCCGGGCGCCGAGCCCCATGTTGAGAACCTAAACTTGAGAACGGCACGGCCAGTGCTGATGTCTGCATCCTCCGGGCCAGGCTCCAGAACTTCTTGCAGAAGGTAGAACAGGGAGGGTGGGGCAGGCGGCGGCCCTTCCCTCACTGGCAGTAACTAGCACCCCCCCTTTTAAGAACTGAGGCTCAGAGAGGCGAAGTAACTTCCGTAAGGTCACACCGGAAGTGTCTGTACTGGACTCCGAACCCCAACAGACAGATTAAGCACGTGCTTTGGGTGTCCCAAATGTTTCTTTTCAAGAACTGAAAAATTGGACATTAAAAACAAAGATATCCAAGTTGTTAAAATGGAAAAAATCAGGACTTTGTTGGTATTTATGGTTTAATTTTTTTTAATTGCAAATGGGGCCAGCATTACCTCTGTAGTGCTTAGAGTCTCTAGATTCTGGGTCTGTGCTGTCCTACACCAGAGCACGCTGCATGCGGCTATGTAAGCTTCATTACAATGCATACAGTGGAAAAAACTTAGCATTTCAGGGGCTCAGCAGTTGCGCGTGGCTAATGGCTACCAGGTCGGACAGCGCCGAGTCGATCATAGATCACTGTCCTGACTGCAGGAAGTTCTGTTGGACAATGTTACAAAACTTTACCCAGCCCTGGTGGTCAGCCAACAGGGAGGTGGGAGAGGTCAGACAGAGGCAGCAGGTGGGCACACAGACACAGGGACAAGGAGGTCCCAGGGAGTCAAAACTAGTCCCAGGAGCAAGGAAAGCCCCATAGCCGGAGGGAGACCCGGGGGGCCTGGGTGTGAGGCGGCGCCGAGGCACCTGCAGGTAAAGCACAAAGGTGAGGCGCTCCAGGAAGTTGGTGTTCTCCGGCTGGAAGGCGCAGGCCCTCCGCAGGTTCTGGGCGGCCGAGGAGAAGTCACAGAGCTGGATGTAGGCTTCAGCTCTTAAGGCGTAGAACTCTACCTGAGGGAGAGGAAACCCGGGCTGTGGTCCTCTCCCCGCAGTTCACCCTGAGGCTTGACACTCAGCTACCAGCAGGGACTTGGGGGCCCTGAAAGGAGGGACCAGGAAGGCGCGACAGACAGTGAGGGGGAAGCGTGTGCCAGAGACTGCCTGTGCCCATCCAAACCCTCGCCCTCACCAACTCGGGGTTCAGGTGGAGGGCACGGGAGAAGAACAGCACGGCCAACTCCCAGTCTTCTTGCTCCATGCACTGGTAGCCTTGGAGGTAGCTGTAGGGACAGGGGGCACAGGCAGAGGGGCTGGCCCTGGCCTTGACCAGCCCAGGGCATGCAGCTGGGGCTGTGGGAGTGGGTGGGACACAGTTGGGTGGAGAGACAGAAGTAGACAGAGATTCTTGGAGTTCATCCGGGCCAGCAGCCTCTGATCCACTGAGGCAGAAGAGCCCTGTTACACAGGTGAGTTCACTGAAGCCCAGAGAGGGAGAGTAACTGACCCAAAGCTGCACAGAATGTCAATGGCTGGGCAGAACAGAAACCAGGGACCGTGGGATGAGGTAGTCACTCACTACTCCTTGACTTTTAAGGGCACAGTTATCCCAGTGGCTGTTGTTTTTATCTCATCAAAACCCTGGAACACCCGGCAGGTCCCAAAGATGCGCTGGAGGACCTCCTGTGGGAGCGGAGTCCCCTGCAATTTTCGGACGTCCTGTGAGGGAGCCCGTTCAGGCCACGGAGGATCCTACAACCAAGGGACAGCAAGGTGCAGCAGGCCTCCGAGATGACCCCACTCCATTTGCACACTCTGGTCAGGTATGTTACAGGAAGGAGGAGGGGTGGCAGGAGGCACACTGGGCATCTGGTGCACTCCCAGCCTTATTCCCCTTAGGGGTGTTCTGACCCTCCGCCCCCGCTCTCCAGTCCTGCCTCTCTCCTATGGTCAAAATCAGGGGTCAAGATTCTCAGGCTCACACTGTCTTCTGCTCTCTTCCTGGTCCCCCTCAGCACCCTTCTCCAGCTGACACCCAAAACTCTGTCTCCAGCTCAGACCTTGTCCCAAGCTGTCCGCTCCAGGGGCCCGAAGCTGCTAGCGTATCCTGTGTGACCCTCACGCCCAGCAGGTCAAACTGAGCACCTCACCTGACTTCTGCTCTAGCTTTCCCATCTTGGTAAGCCCACCTTCTCTGCCAGCTAGAGACCCATGTCCCATGAGTCCTCAAGTCCTGTCCGTCCCACTTCCTAAATCCTGCCTCTTCTCCCACCCTCTCATCTGGGCCAATGCCATCTCTGCCAGGACGCCAGCATCGGCCTCCAACCTCCCCACTGGCCACACGTCCCAAGTCCTCCGTTCTCTGTATGGCGGCCTGGCACTTTCCTGAATTGCACAACTAAGCCTGCCTCTCCCGTCCTTAAAACCTTTCCTGTGAACTCAGTATAAGTCTCTTCTTTCCCGACCCTCTGCCTGTGCTTTAGCTTTCTCCCGCACCTTTCTGGAGTCTGTCATGAGGCCCCTTCCAGGAAGACCTGCGGGACTGAGTGGGCTACCTCGCAGCCCTAGCCCAGACGTTGCTAGGCACCATCTCCACGACGCCCACAGGCCCCGCCCTTTGACCACGCCCCCGGAACCAAAGGGCCGCCCCCCCAACACCAAGGGTTGTCTGAGCCAGAAAAAGAGTAACAAACTTTTATTAGCAGGGGAGACTGAGGCTACAACGTGGGAAGGACTTGCCGGGTTTCTGCAGCGAGACAGGACCACAGCACGGGCAAACCGGAGGTAAAGCAAACGCTCTTCACGTCCCACAACAAACCCCGCCCGGACGTAGTGACGCAACGTCACGGAATGCTGGGGGCGCCCAGACACGCTCCGCCCCTTCCGCCCCTCAGGAGCGTGGCGGACCCATGGCCCGCCCTGGATTGGACGCTGACGGCAGGTGGCGACCACGGTTGGCCGAGGGGTGGCTGACGTCAGGGGAGGGGCCGTGAATGGGAGCAGCATGCCGCCTCCGGGCCTCTGGCTCTTGGGGCTGCGGCTGAGTCGTCGCATGAGCCGGTGCGTTTTGGAGCCCGGGCCCCCGGGGAAGCGGTGGCTGGTGAGTGGAGCGTAGGGGCCCCCGGGGCCTAACTCCAGTTTTGCCACTGTCTCCCGGGCAAAGCCCCCCCAATTCCCTGTCTCAGTTTTCTTATCTAGAAATGGGTCCGATACTCGCAGGGCTCCAAACTTCCAGGATCTCCGCTCCTGCACCGTGGCGCCCTGCCTGCGCCGCCCGCGGGGCACCAGTTTCCACCCAGCCTTCTGGAGTCTCCAGGGTTTCCGGGCCTCCTCTTCACGACCCTTGCCCACTCTGTTCCTGCTTTCTATTTCCCTTCTTCTGCTTTGGGTCCCAGGGGCATTGTGAGATAGAGGGTGGAGAGAGTTGTCGGGCCTCAGTTTCCCTGGTGCCGCCCGCAGGTGGCTGGCCTGGGGAACCCCGGACTGCTGGGCACGAGACACAGCGTGGGTATGGCGGTGCTGGGGCAACTGGCGCGGCGGCTGGGGGTGGCTGAGAACTGGGTCCGCGACCGTCGCTGCGCTGCCGACCTCGCCCTGGCCTCACTTGGGGATGCCCAGCTGGTCCTGCTTCGGCCGCGGCGCCTCATGAATGCCAACGGGCGCAGCGTGGCCCAAGCCGGTGAGTTGAGTACCAGGGGCCCGCCGGTCTCGAGGGCGTAGGGGCCAGAGGGTATTTTGGGGTGCGGCCGACGGGTTCACCTCCAGGTGCCTGTTGAGTTCCAGCTGCCACATGGCTTCGGGTATTGTGGGCGCCTCAGTTTCTTTAAATGTGAAGTGGAGTTAATTTCGGACCCTGGGCATGGGTGCTGTGAGTTGGAAAAACGCCCTCAGGGCAGATCAGCAGTAACCGGGGCCACCTTTTCCCTGTGCCAAGCGGAGCTGTTCGGGCTGACTGCGGAGGAGATCTACCTGGTGCACGATGAGCTGGACAAGCCCCTGGGGAAGCTGGCTCTGAAGCTGGGGGGAAGCGCCAGGTGAGGCCCTGAGCCAGTCTGTCTGGGGTAGGGAAGTTGGCCTCCCAAATGGAGTGGGGTAGGCGTGCTGGCCCCAGCCTGGGCTGGGGAAGGGCAGGGTGCCGACGCAGGGAAGCACTGACTGCCCCTCCCATATCCTTGAAGGGGCCACAATGGAGTCCGTTCCTGCATTAGCTGCCTCAATTCCAGTGTGAGTCCACCCCTCTGTCCTGCTCTGGGTCGGGTGGTTGGGTGTGGGGCCCCGACACTCCTCACCAAAGCTGCCTGAGCCCCTCTGCTTCTCCATAGGCAATGCCACGGCTGCGGGTAGGCATCGGGCGCCCGACGCACCCTAATGCGGTGCAGGCTCACGTGCTGGGCTGCTTCTCCCCCTCAGAGCAGGAGCTGCTGCCTCCATTGCTGGAGCGCGCCACAGACCTGCTCCTGGACCACATCCGTGAGCGAAGCCAGGGGCCCTTGTCAGGCACCTGACACCAGTGGACACGGTATCTGCCTGACTGCCATGCCCACCACACCTGGCCACGCCCACAGAGGTGCCACACCAGCCTGTGGTATCTACTTTTTATGTAGCTCGCCGTGGCTGCTCCGGGCCTTCTACGGACTAACGGGGACTGTGGCTGGACGGGTCCATTCTTGGGGTAGGCAGTTGGTCTTCTTTCCATGTCTCACTTGGAAAGCAGGGAAACTTCAGGGCAACTAAACTTTTTGAGCGCTTTTGGAGAACCAGAGATGTGGATCTGTAAGATTAAAGATGCCTGCTTGGAAGCTCTTCAGGGGGTTCCTACCCTCCCTTCCCTGTGGAGGAGGGAGGGGCCCACAGGGCCCAGCAAGCCCCCCTCCCAGGGGCTGTGGGCATGCGTTGGCCCATTTCACAGACGGGGAAGTGGAGGCTTGGAGAGGTCTAGCCACATCCCCAAGGCCACACAGTTGCAGTGTGGCTGAGCTGTGATTGGCACCCAGGGCGGGCCGCCATCTTGCTGTCCCTGGGGCCCCGGGCAACGTCACCTCCTCGTTCCTGTGTGAGTGGACCGCTCTCATACGGGTGGCGTGTGACAGCAGCCGGAGGTCCTCAGGGTTGGGTGGGATGTGGGCCCGTCGGGGCACCAGGCCCAGGTCTCCCAGCTGGTAGCGCTTGATGGCCAACAGCTGCTGCTGCAGAGACCTGGCCTTGGGTGGCTGGGTGCTGCTGCACTGGCTGCGGGGAGGGGGCCGTGTCATCACCTCCATTTCACGGATGAGGGAGCTGCAGTTCAGAAAGGCTTCGGCGGGGCCCGAATTCTGGCCCAGGGTCATGGAGGACAGCCCTTGGACAAGTCCCATAGCTGCTTCTGAGGTCACACAAAGTCACTCACCTCTCCTTAGGGCCCCGGGACTGGCTTTCCATTTGGGGCCTTAGGGCAGTGGCTGAGCCGAGCATGGCCAGCAGCTGCTGTAGCATCTCCCTGTGCTGCAGGTGGTACCCTACATCAAAGTCGCCGTCCTCTTCCTCTGGTCGCCTCTGCCGGTAGGGGTCAGGGTGGGCCCGTGGGGAGTCAGGTCCACAGTGGCCCCACACCCACCTCTGGTAAGTCCAGCCCCTAGTGCCTGTTTCCACAGTGTTCCCTGGCTGTGGTGGGATACCCAGTCTCCAAATGGGAAGACTGAGGCTCACGGCCTTCCACAGAGTTCCGAGGAGGACTCCATCCAGTTCTTTCAGACCTTGAAGGGATCTTTGAATCGCAGAATCAGAAAAGGATAGACTTCCCAGGAGTCTCTCAGGGGAAAGTTGGGGCCTCTGGCCCTGGCCGGGGCTTCTCCGCAAGGCCCAGTTACCTTCAGGCAGTTCCTGTCTTTGGCCTACTACCCCCACCCCCAACTGTCACCCACTCCCCGTTCACCTGCAGGATGTCCTGTAGGAAGGCAGCGGCCTGGCCCAGGGCCGTCTCCAGGCTTGCCCGAACCTTCCGCTCTTCGGTCAACTCCTGCTGCAGCTGCTGCGCCTCGGCCTGTTGCAGTTCCACCTGCAGGTTCAGCTGGTCTCTCTGGCACCTGGTCCCGGACCAGATGAGTCGGTCACCTCCCGGTTCCAGGGCGATGGGCTCTGACGTTGCCCTTTAGCCCACAGGGACCCTCATCCAGCCCCAGGCCCCAGCCTGTTTGACAGAGGAAGCCTTGAGGCCCCTCTAGAGAGGGGAAGTCACTGGCCTGTGTCATGTGGCCATGAAGAGATGGGCTCCCGCCTGCTCCCACCGCTCGGCCCTCTGCGGGCCACACCTCAGTGCCTCCTTGTCCTTCTGCAGCTGCAGGAGGTTCTGCTCCTGCTGGCTCAGCAGGAGGCCCAGCTGCTCAGCCTCCTCTCTGCCCTGCTGCTCCTTGCGGCACTTCTGGGTTAGCCTGAGGATGACCTGCGGGAGAGTACAGGCGGCATGCCCTGCGCCCACTGCGGGCCTGCAGCCAGCCCCGCTCCCCCAGCTCCAGACTCCGCCAGGGCTCACCCCACTGCACAGAGAGGCCACCTGTTGGGTCCCACTCCAACACATTACGGGGCTTTAAACCAAGTAAGGAACAACCAGAGCCGGGCCAACACCCCGGAGCCCCCGCCAAGAGGGCCCGTCCCCTCACAGCTGCCTCCCTCATGACTTGGCTCCAGGGCAGGGCCCCTGGGGTCCCCCCGCTTCGGGTGCCAAACACCGTGGCGAGGGCCTGGCCAGCACACCTGCCGGTAGTCTCTGCGGTGGGTGGCCATGGCCTTCACGATGTCCTCCAGCAGCTCCAGCTGTTTGGACATCTTGTCCCGGGTGCCCTTGAGCCGGTCGTTCTCCTGCAGCAGCCTCATGCCGTGCCTGGAGACCTTGGACAGCTGCAGGGTCACCGTGTTGTTCTCCAGGATGGCCCGCTTCGTCGTGTCCCACATCTGTTCAGTGGCCACCTTGCGGAACTCGGTGGCCACCATGTTCAAACGCTGAATGACTTCCTTCTTCACTCTAGTCAGGACGGTGGGGGGAGTGAAGGGGGTCCGGCAGAGTGGGCGCAGACCTGAGGCACCCCCGTCCTACGCGGGGTTCCCAGAGTGCTCAGGGCCGCCTCTGCTCTTGCCCCAGGAGGGGTGGGCTGTGGGCAGCAGGCTGCTCATTGTACACCCTGGTACCTTTGGAATTGGAGCCAAATCAATGTATTATCCGTGAAATAAACATGACACAGGTCACAAAACATGGCAAAAGGCCATTCAGGGGTTCTCCCATGCCAGCATGAGGACTGGAGCTGGGGAGCGTGGTTATTTTCTCCCACCCTCCACAAACCAGCCAGGATTCCGAGGAGCACAGGGCGGGGAGTCGAGGGCCTAGTGCAGCACCCCCGATCAGAAGCCGAGGCAAACAGAGGGCTGGGGACTGGGCTGTGCCTGGCCCCACTGATGAAGGCCTCCAGCACCTGGCCTGCCCACCTGTCCTTGTCCAGCACCGACTTCTTCTCCAGGTTGTACACATAATCCTTGAATTCTTTCTCCTGCATCTGCAGCTGGTCCTCCAGCGATGTGAACTTCTCCGTGAGCTCCTCTTTCTGCAGCCGGAACTCCTCCAGGGCTGCCAGCTTCCCCGCTGTCCCCCCCCACAGGGCACAGGCCTGGTGAGGGGCTGCCTGGGAGCGCAGGTCCTCAGGGCAGCGAGGGCCTGGGGCCATGCTCCTCCCTCCCCGCTGCCTCCTGCCAGCCCTGTGGTTTCTGGTGCAGTGGGGCTGGACCCCTGCCCCATGGCCGGTCACTGCCTTAGTCTGGAAAGCACATGCTCCCCTCCACTAATCTTAGTAAGACTTGTTCGGGTTCCACTTCCTGGACATTCTCCTCCACTCCCCTCTCACGAAAGCAACTGACAACAGCTAATTCAAGTTGAACACCTTCTCCGGGCCAGGCACTCATGCTGTCCTTAACCCTTACCATCTGGGTGACCTAGGCCAAGACACTTCACCTTAAGGTGCTCCTCAACCTACAAAATAGGGAGATGGTATTTCCAGCCTCGTGGGATTGCTGGGACAATGATGGAAGATAATGTATTAAAAGCAGCACATGGCTGTTATTCAAGGTGGATGTATTATCCCCGCTTCCCAGGTGGGAAAACAGGGTCAGAGAGGTGCTTGCCCAAGGCCACAGAGATTGCGGTCGCGCTAGGACTCGAACCCGGAGAGCCAGAGTCTTGGGCTCCCAGCCACTATGGCGTGTGCCCTCCAGCCCCTCACCAATGACGATGTTCTCCGAGGTGAGCTGGTCTTTGGTCTCCTGGAACTCGTGGCGCACCTGGGCTAGCTGTGCCTCGAAGGCGTCCTTCTCTATCTCCTTGGCCAGCTGCAGGCTTTGGAGCTGCTCGTTGAGGTCCGTGATCTCATCCACCCGCTGGTTGAGCGTGCGCTTGAGGAAGGCCACGATCTCCTTTTTGTTGTTGGCCAGCTGCTCGAACTCCTGGTGGAACAGCTTGTCCTGCACGACCAGCTCATCCCACTTCCGCTGGTACCTGCGTTGAGGGCAGGGTGGAGCTCCAGGGGCCGGGCAAGCCAGGGCTCTGCACCTGGGCCGGCTCCGCAGGACTCTCCCACGGAGAGGTTCCTCCCGGGCGGAATCCAGCCTCGTCTCCCCCCGATCTGCACTCATGAGCACAGCCAGTGTCTGCTCAGTGCTTCGCGTTCATCACAGAATCAGAATGTAACTTCTCTGAGGGCAGGGCCTCTGTCTCTGCGGTTCACAGCTGTGTCCCCTGCACCTAGGACAGTGCCTGGTACATAGCAGGTATTCAGTGCGTATTTGTTAAATCCTCAAAACAGTCCAGAAGGAAATCGGTACTATGAAGATGATACCCATTTTACAGAGGAGGAAACGGAGGCTCAGAGGGATGAAGAAACTCCTAGTTAGTAAGTGGCAAAACCAGAGCTTGCACTGACGTCAATCTGACCCCAAAGTTGAGGCTGGCCAGTTGACCAGCCCCAAGCCTCCACACTTGCTGTCTGCCTTACCCTCGTCCACTGAGTCTGACCTCCCCAGTGGCGCCCTCTCGGCCCCGAGTCACATTTGTGACCCTCTCTTTGGTGCCCTTCAGTAGGCTGGCCCTTGTCCCACTGGGCCGTCGAGAGCTGGTGTGCTCCACTGGGCAGGCCGCTGACCCCCCTCACCACTGCATTCTCGGGGCCTGGCAGAGGGGCTTGGCAAGTAGGAAGTACGGAGTCACTGTCTCCCAAACGCACTTTCCCCAAATACATTCAACCTGGTGTCTCGGCCTGAAGGAAGCTTGTGTGAATTAAGAGTATCCCGTAACTGACCGACTGGTTTCCATGGAATCACCGGTGGGAGTTATTTGGAAGGATGTTTTACTTCGCCGTTTACCCAGCCACCACCTTTTAAAGGGCTGCGCAGGGCACAGAGCAGAACGGCCGCTTTGTGGACAAGGAAGCGGCCGGGTGCACAGAAGTCGGGGCCAGGGCTCCCATTCCGGCGCCTCTTCCTCTTGAAGTGACTTCCCCTCCCGGAGCCCGGGTCCCTCCACCTGAGACGTGTTTGTGGCTCTGTTTCAAGGACACTGACTGAGAGCACAGGGCCCACCTGGCGTGCGGGAATGCCTCAACATTAGCTAAATCTGCAACATGTGGGCAAGAAGCACTGCCGACTCCTCACCAAAGCAGTTTGTCTTTTAAGCAGCATCCTGAGGCTTACCGTATTTAGCTGTGTATAATGCGCACTTTTTGCCCAAATTTTTGAGGGGAAAAATGAGGATGCACATTATACATGGGTGATACTAATTCCGTATCTATATAAAATTTTTTAAAGATTTTATTTTAGAGAGAGGGGAAGGGAGGGAGAAAGAGAGGTGGAGAAACATCATTTTGTGGTTGCCACTTGTGCACCCCCCACTGAGGACCTGGCCCGAAACCCAGGCATGTGCCCTGACTGGCAACTGAACCAGCGACCCTCTGGTTCCCAGGCTGGCACTCGATCAACTGAGCCACACTAGCCAGGGCTATATCAATGTTTTTAATTATTTAATTTATGCTTATGTATTAAAGGTGTAACTCTAGAAAGCAATAACGATATCTGTATGCAAAATAATATCCTGGAATATGATAATTGGGTTTGTTTCTAAATATAAATAAATAATTGAATTTAAAAATGAAAATGAGCCCTGACTGGTGTGGTTCAGTGGATTGAGCGTGGGCTGCGAACCAAAGGATGGAACCAAAGGATGGACAGTTCGATTCCCAGTCAGGGCACAGGCCTGGGTTGCAAGGCCAGGTCCCCAGTAGGGGGCGTGTGAGAGGCAACTACACACTGATGTTTCATTCCTTCTCTTTCTCCCACCCTTCTCCTCTCTAAAAATAAGTAAATTAAAAATCTTTAAAAAAAAAATGAAAATGAAAGATCTTTTTTCCCTGAAAGTTTGGGCCAAAAACATGGGCATGCATTATACATGGCAAAATACGGTAGTTAGTGCATTTAACTGAGAGGAAACTTAGTTTGAAATAAGAGAAATGGGCAAGTGCATGTGTCTTGGAAGTTAGAGAAACCCCTCATCCCTGGCCCACCTGGCACAGGGGCCAGCCCTGGGCTGAGCTTCTGACGAAGCAGGAGCAGCCCCCACCCCTTGCCTGCCCACCCACCCACCGAGCCAGCCTGTCCTCCAGGTCTCGGATCTGGATGTGGTAGAACTTCCGGAGCTCCTCAACTAAAGGGTCCATGCCGGGATCCTTCTTGCCACCTTTCTTCTTCTTGACCTCGGGCTCCTTGGCCCCCTTGTTTGCCTTCTTTTTCGGAGCCATGGCTGGTGGCCACCACTACTCCAGGGCTCCTTTAAAAGGTCAGGCGGTTGCTAAGGAAGTTGGTCTCATACATAGCAACAGATTGAGGGAGCGAGGCAAGGCTTAAAGGGGCCCTGCCCTCTTTCTGGCGAGGCTGGCACGGCGAGTGGCCTTCACCTCCAAGGCTGGCAGCATCTCCAAGGAGGCCCTAGGCTGGGGTGTCTCAGAGACAAGAATGCCGGGCTCTTGGCGCACGTTTCTGGGCTCTGGGGAGAGCCCTTTCCCCCCAAGTGGTAGTAAGTCATGTGGGGATATTACAGTGGATCTGAGCCCAGAAACCCCCACCCTGCCCCTTTGAGACCAGAGGAGGCTGGTCACCTGGCCCCCAGATCAACAAGTCCCTCAGACCAGCTTAATTCTTTGGTGATGGGGCCGCACAGAATCATTCTCTCGGTTCCCCCAAAGCGGGGTGGGGAGGCAGTATGGGAAGAACTGGATGTTAATTATTGTTTTCATCTGAGCCCAACTGATGACGTGCTAGGGAGCAACCTCTCACATGCTCGAAATGGGCGTTTTATATAGGAGGCTCCCACACTGGGGTCCCAGGACGGCCTTGTCCAGAGGCTGGCTTGGTCTTCTACAAGGCCCTGTGAAAGTGTCCCATTTGCCCCACACTGACCCTGGCAAACGAGGGCCTGCTCTGTAGCTCTGGTATGGGGGGCGGTGGTGGGGGGGGCTGCAACGGAGAAACCGCTCTCCCCCCATGCTTGTGGCCCAGGCACTCCCCGGGACGGTGGCAGGTCCGCTTCCTCCCTGCTGTCCTAGGGCCCGGCACTTGTCGGGAATGATGTAGTCCACCTGAAGTCCGATGGCTGGACAAGATGGGGTGCAGGGTTCCTCAGCATTTGGGGTTGGTCTGAGCGGTAGATCTGGTGAACAGTGGGACACTGCAGTGGGTGCCTGGGGTCAGGGAGGGGCCGGGGACAGGAGGTGGGTGCTCATGTCCAGCAGTGAGGCAGGGTGCAGCAGTGGTTGGTTCAAAGCGGGATCCAGTCTGCCCTGGACCGCAGGCGGGGCGATACAGGCCCCAGGGGAGAGAGGCCTGCCCCCCTAGCCCACAGCACTGCACCCCCTCAGCTGGACACTGGGTGGCTCCCCCACAGGAGCCCAGCCCCGGCAAAGGACCCCCATGGTGCCTGTCCTCGGCCAGCTGTCCTCCCCCTCCTCATGCCTCCTGGGTAGCTCTGAATCCCCAGCCCGGCGGGCAGCACGGTCAGCAGCCCCTCAGGCTGCCAGGAGCCTACAGAAGCTGTCAGCTCTGGGAACTGTACTCCCTCCTGTTGGCACCGGGGTGGCTCTTGGGGGCAGGGTGAGGTTTATAAATGTGGCCACCTGGGCTTCCTGGCCAGCCTTCTAGGTGGTGGGGGTGGGGAAGGGGGTGCTCCAGGTTTAAGGACACCCCTTTCTGGAGTTCGCTTGGAGTCTCCCCATAGCTCCCTCTGCTGGGGCCACGGGTCATCATCACCTTCCCCAGTGGCGCCATCTCACTGCTGCTTCTGGAACCGCCTTCTGTGTCCCACGCTGGGGACTGGTGGAGGTGGGCCAGAGCTGCTGGAGCTGCCAGACTCTGCAATCTGAGTCTTCTGAGAGGAGCAGGGAAGTGCACACAGTGGCTGGTAGGCCGGGGCACCGCCAGCTCTGGAAGGCCCTGGAGGGAAGGAAGCCCGGGCCCGACGCCGACGGGGACGTGACCAGGCATCATTGAACATGCTGGACACCTTGCCTGCCTCTGTGGAGCACACGGCCTGACAGATTCATCTATCAAGGGTGTGTGTGTGTGTGTGTGTGTGTGTGTGTGTGTGTGTGAGAGAGAGAGAGAGAGAGAGAGAGAGAAACTACCTCCCACTAGTGTGAGTTCACGAGGCCCAGTCTGTCTTGTTCGTGGCTGCATCCCCAGTGCCTGGGATGAAAGCTGGCACATAGTAGGCACTCAGTAAACATTTGCTTACTAAGACCACACATGGAGGAAATTCCTGAATAACACAGGAAGGAGCTCCATCCACCTTCCCTTCAGCAAAATGACAATTTAAGTGGTGAAGATGAAGATTATTTTTTTAAAGAAACAATGATTTAAAGTGTCTGGAAATTGTTCTAAGGGCATACAGGAAAAAGAAAGACATTCATTCAAGAAAATCCAAATCTCCCTAAGAATGGGTGTGGTCTTTGAGCAATGACCCACTCTTATTTGCTGTGGTATTTTATATATATACTACTATATAGTATATATACATAAATATTACATATAAAATATATATATATATATATATATATATATATATATTTAGTGTGTGTGTGTGTGTATTTGCCCCCAGGTTCCTGGCAGAGCTCTGGAAAAATTTCCTGAGTGTCTTTTGTTATTTATAACAAGCCCTTTTTGGACCATACTTGAATTTATGCTCATGAGGTGTTTCCTGAGTTGGGGACAGCTTCAGGATGGGGGCTGCTCACCAGAAAGACCAAGTACGTAATTAGAGAGTTAGAACTTTCAGCAGACCCCAGCCCTACCCCAGCCCCACCCTGGACCTCTGGGGAGAGAAGAGGTGGAGGTTGATTTCAATGATCAGCTGCCAGTGATTTAATCAACCGTCCTACCTGGTGAAACCTCCGTAACAACTCCTAAATATGGGGTTTGGGGAGCTTCTGGGTTGTGAACACCAAGCACGTCCAGAAAGCTCAATGAACTCCAAGTTGAGTAAACTCAAGGAGATTCACACCTAGACAGGTAGTCAAACTGTAGAAAGACAAAGACAAAAGAATCTTGAAAGCAGCAACAGAGAAACTACTCGTCACATGCATCGGCTCCTCAATCGAATTAACAGCTGACTTCTCAGGAGAAACCACAGAGGCGAGGGGCAGCAGAATGAGAAAATGCTGAAAGAGAGGCTGTCAACGAAGTATTCTATACCCAGCAAAACTATCCTTCAGCTCAGCACCACCCTCCACAGGCATCACTCACAGGAGGGGACAAAGTTCCTGAGCACGGTCCTGTGGATTGGAGCCAGGCTTGCCTGATGCCAAGCTCTGTGCTCCTAGTCACTCTGCCATTCTGCCTCCCAGGAGTGCATGTCTGCTGTCACAGTGAGGTGGATGTACAGGCCCCTCAGCAGGGTGTGGCTGAGACCCCCAGCCTGGACCTGAGCTCCCAGAAAGGCCAAGCGGCTGGCTGCAGCTCGCAGACCTGTCTCGGTTTGGTACCGCTCCTTATGGATTCAGTGCTATCTGCTTGGGTTTGTTTTGGAACCCTCTCCCCTTTGAGGAATATTGAGCACCACTGGGGGCTTTTTGGAGGAAGGACTTGCAGGCTCCTCCCGAGCTGTGTAACTGGAGAACCGGGACTTCCAGCAGGAGCATAACAAGGGCCAGCCTTGTTTGCCATTGAGGGGAAGAGAGGGGGCTGGAACGGAGAGAGCACCAGGGCCCCTGGGTCCAAGGGTGTCAGAAATAGTCAAGGACAGCAAGCCACTACTCGGGGCCTGGAGGGTACAGACGGCCCTGGGATGAGGGAATAAACAGTGTTCACTTTGCTTTATTGTGAGCTCAAAGTAGGACAATTTAGAATTTAAAAATTCTGAGCTTGGGTCTCATTCCAAGGCGTTTTGGTCACCAGTGAAGCAACTGGGGGTACAAGACGAGTATCTGATGCTCCCCGGCGGGAGCGAGCTTCGTGAGTCACTGCACCTCTCTGAGCCCAGCTCCCTCATCCGCAAAACGGGAGGGGGCCCACCCAACAGACAAGGTGCCGGAGGGGCCTGACACGGAGCAGCAGCTCAACAGATGGTCACCATCACCGTTACCTTCCTTAAGGCAGGTCCTACTAGACAACAGCTGAGCTGGGGACATACGACTTCCACCGACTGGCCCTGACTTGTTAGATTTTGTATTGTGGTGAAGGAGGTGGGATTTGGATGAACGAGTGACTGGGGACAAAGGAAGCAGCCCTGCAAAGCACCCCGCTTCCCTGTGCCCGGTATCCTAGCAGGTTCCCAGTGTGACCCGGCCGCCCCTCAGCGGTCTGCTGCCCAGGCCAGGCCAAACTCATCGCGGTCGCCCCGTGTCACAGCAGCCTTCAAGACCAGCACGACGGGCACCAGCGTTGGATCCGGAAGGAAGTTCGTTAGAAGGCTAGGTGGCGTGGCGGCATCAGGAGCGGAAGGGAGCCGTGACACCGGTGAAGTGACTGACCACACGCCCTAAACGGACAGTCCCTGAATGCTCGAGTAGGGAGCACCACAAACGCAGAGCCTACAGGCTCTAAGAAGCAGGCGTTCTCGACAGGGAGAACGGGGTGAGGGGAGAACTGCCTCGTCCACACGCCGTGTCCCGCTGCTGCCAGGGCCAAGATGAGCTCCGTGGATTGTCCCCAAACGCGAGACAGCTGCAGATCTTGATGCAAGTGACGGTCACCCGGAGCCAGAAGAGTCCAAGCCGGGGCCGGGTGGCCGGACTCCGCTGCCGTGGACCACCGCGAAAGCCTTTCTCCTTCCCCTCCCACAGTAAAACCCGCCGAGTCGCCACGGACACGGAGTGGGCGCTGATGTACTTATTTATTAGACTGAGTGCTTTCGTACAGAACAGTACAGAGATGATACATGTTTGTGCTTCAATACTTTCAAACACTGAGATTCGGGTAAGTTCAAGGTAAACAAGTTTCAAGACAGACTAGCTTTTTTAAAATATCCTTTTGATAAATTATTTTTATATAAATAACAAGGAAAGGAAAACCAACGTGTCTGACGAACGAGGTCCTGCAGCGTGAGCGCTGTTGGCCGGGGGAGGGGGCAGAACAAGCCGTGGCGGCGAGGGAACAACCGGTGAGGTCCCTAGCGGTTCTGTCCTACGGAGGGAAGCTATCTGGGGGGTGGGGCAGACCTGGGGACTATCTGGGAGCCGAGGGCAGAGAGTTCGAGGCCTGGAGGAGAGAACACCACAATGCACCTACCGGGCGGGCGAGGGGCGCGTTGAACTAGCACACATCACGTTTGCAACGACGTCACGAGACAGTAATATACACACGGTCTGCAGGAGCCAGAGGGTGGCAGGGGGCTGGACAGGGGACATTTTTGTGACTTCCACTGTCATTGTATTTCATGACCGCAGCAGCTGAACGAATGGCGCGCGCTCGCTCGAGGAGAACGAGAGCTGCTGGGTCTCGAGGATGGCGAGACATCCTGCCGGCATTCGCTTCTTTGATTTTTGCATTAGAGCTAAGTTTTATACAGCTAAGTTTTTATACAGAGAATAAAGTGATCATTTTCTCTTACAAGCACAACGACACATGATCCCGCATTACAAAAAATAAAATATTAGGAAGCATCTTAAACTGAGGATGATCTGAGTGGGGAACAGTCTGTCTGAACCCAGTGGGCTGTCCTTCCGGCCGTCTGGCGTCTTAGGGAAAGGGCCCTCCGACCGGCCGCCAGCAGAACCCCCTTCTGTTCCAGTCCCTTCCTGACCCTTGAGCTCTACCCAGGCTGACCCTCTCTGGTCAAAAGGATCAGGCCTAAGCACTTCTCCAAGAGACGAGGGTCCCCAGCGGGGGCCTGCACCTCATCCGTCTGGGCACGGTGCCTCAGACTGCAGACTGTCTCCCCTTGGCGCCCCAGCACCCACTGTGCACACGGGCCAGGGAAGGTGCTATGACAGGCAGAACGCCAGCCGGGACGCGGCCTGACTTCATATGGACGTCCGGCCCCCACCCACAGCCACGGCACTGGGGTACGAGCCACTGGGGAAAGCAAAGACGTCGGTTCCAGCTCCAGCCCCTCGAAGTGCCACCTGAGCTTCGCTGCCCAGCTCATGTGGATGAGAGCGGGCACCGAGGGGCAGGAACTGGGCGACAGAACAGATCTATCCTCAGTTTGCAATACTCCTGGCACAGACATCCGAGTCCCAGAAAGAATAGAAACAGCCCAAGACAGGCTTTTAAAAACACCCAAGCATCTACCGTCCCATACTCAAGCAATGTGCACAAGTCGCACGGGGTTATGTACAAGGTCACAGAATCCTAACTAGTGGGGAGAAGGCGTCCATTCATTCGAAACAGTTCCGCAACTGCTTCCGCAGCGTGCCCCTCACACACGGGCTCCCTGTTAGGGTGCGTATAGAAGAGTCTTTTTAAAAAACACAATGCGTTATCTTCTTTTGTTTCAGATGAGAAAAGGGCGTCATTAAACACGAGAACTCAGCGGCAGCAGCGCTGGCCAGGGCGTGCAGAGGGGGCGGGAGGGGAGGAGAGGGGTCAGCAAAGCAACGGGGGAGGTGGAGAGCAGCAGGGGCTGCGGAGCACGGGGGGAGGAGGGCTTGCTTTGGGGAGGGGCGGCTTATTTGTTTAACTGCTTATTTCTTCATCTGTTTTATTCAGTTTCTTCAGCGTGTCCAGCAGTTTCTGTGGGGTGAGAATGTGCGTGGATCCTGGGGGAGGCAGAAAAGACAGTGAGCTCACCAGCCCTGGTTTGGCACACTTTCTCCTCCCCTGCTCCTCTGGATTCCCAGGTGTGCGTACCCACTCCCCACCCCCACCCTGGTCTTGGTCAGTGGAAGCAAGGAGGGTGCTGGGTGTTGGGGCTCGGGGCCAAGCCACCACAGGCCTGGGAGACACTTGGGGGCTGCGGATAAACAAAACACATCCTCTGGCTCAGGCAGGGTCCCAGGCTGCACCAGGGAAGGAGCGTGCCCCTTGCGCAGGGCTCAGCGCCATCTGCCAGGGGACAGGGGACAGGGCAGCTGCATTGTGAACTCCGAGGGGAAGCAGGGGAGGAATTCCATACCACAGGGCAGGGGACAAGGTGGGGGACGGGCAGGGTCATGAGGGGCCTGTGTGTGGGAAGAGTGGTGCGTGGCAGGAAGTCCACGGGCAGAACACCCTGGGGGAAGGAAGTCACTGACCTCTGGAGCCAGCGGGCTGGCACTGCCGTGGTGGGCGGGGCCTCAGGTGTGAAAGGGAGGGGCCGGGGAACCTGAGGCCTTACCTTGCAGACACCGCGCATTGTAAGAGATTAGAAATGCTTGCAAAAATTTAGGCTAATGGAATTAGATATACTTCTACTGCAAAAATAAGAAATAAAAATAAATGAAGTCCTTTTTTGTAAGAAGAGAGAGATCTAGTAAGTGCAGTAAAAAAAGATGCATGGACTGTGTGGGTTGGACATGGACTCACTCAAACAGAACAGAAGCGGCTCGTGTGCATGTATGCGTGGGGCCCGCGCACATGCAGCGGCGGGCTTCAAAGAAAGACGTCCCGGTGGCAGAGAACTGAACGAAAGAAATCCGTACTTGAAAATGTGCCTCCCTGGAGATGCGGGCAAGGGAGTGGCCTTCTTGGAGGAGGGGCACAGAGACCTCGGGATGCCAGATTTCCACCCTGAGGGCGGGCAGAGAAGGCCAGGCTTTGGCTGGCGCGTGGGGCGTGATTCCACATGCCCACAGGGGCCCCTGTGCCTTCGACCGCCACGTGCTCAGCTGGCCCGTGACCGCTGGGGCCGCAGGCCGTGACCTTCCTGGTCAGTCCAAACCAGCAGAAAGCCTGTAGAGCCTTCCCTGGCGTGAGAGGTTTCCGCCAACATTCCGTCCTCTGCAGTTCAAGCCCCAGCCACCTGTCACTGCGACTTCCCACCCGCCGAGCGTGACATCCCCGAGCTCTAAAACTGACTTGTTACCCTGCACACCTGCGGCTCCTCCTGCAACCGCGACACGGGGGTCAGCAGCACGTCCCTGGTGTTATCGTGACGCTCCTTTCCCCCGAAGCACACCCGTCGCTGTGCCCCCACCCATCTGCCCCTACACCTGCCGGGAGTCGAAGGCTGTCTACGGATGGGCAATGGGTGGGCTCCGAATTCAGACTCTGAGCTCGGTCCCACTGAAAAATGAAGCTTGTCTGACCCCAGTCCGGAATAAGGCAACACATTCAGTGTGGAAAACCAAAACCTTCCCCCCAGGGCGAGCACCGAATGCACACCAGTGCTCACCCGCCTTTCAGCCAGCCCTCTTTCATGGCCCCTGGCAGCCTCCGCAAGTCCCTAACGATCAGCACTCTCAAAACATCACCCAGGGTGCAGAGGTGACGATCTAATGAACGGATTTCGTGTTCAGACAATCTGAAGAGGGGAGTGATTAGCAGGGGTTCCAGTGAGGCTGTGGCACCTGCCCTCCAACCCAGACCTGGGGCGCCGGCCTCAGCTCCGGGAGAAACGGGGCCGGTGGGGGACACTCGTTCACTGCTGAGCAAGAAAACTCGTCTGGTCTTGAAAGCTACATCACTGCAAATGCCAGCGTGCGGGAGGAGACAAGCTCGGCTGGCCCACGCTCCGCACTGCCCTAGCCTGCGGTCACCTGGACAATCACAATGGAAGGGCGGGGGTCAGATTTTAATCCGCTTTCTGACCTGCCTGGTATCAGGGCCCTGGGCCTGGCTTTTTCTTACCTGAACTCTCTAAAATCCAACAAAGCTTTTCAGAAGCCACACATGTACAACCAGAGTCTCTTTGTGCTCCCTTTGCTCTGATGGCAGCTGAGACCCTCTCTGCCGATCCAGCCTAAAACGAGGGAAACCGGTCTGCACAGGAGAGGCTTCTTCTGAAGCAGGAGCCCAGACTGGGGCCTAGCAGGAGCCCCTGGGGTCTGGGTTTGTGATCCTGTCAGACCCGCAAGTGGCCTGCCATTGCGGCTGCTTCGACTCAGTGTCTGTCCTTCTGAGTCTTCAAGGACATCTCGGGGTAACTGCTACCCACCCGCCTGCCCTCTGCACACAGAACCAGACAGCTCTGACTACCAGCCTACCAAGGGGCTCCCAAACAATGGCCGTTTCTATTCACTGTGCACTGCTGGGCTTTCTTCGGGAAGGCAGCCTGGGCAGGCTGGGAGGCCCCAGTGTCCTGGCTCACGGCCACTCGCTACTTCTCACCTCTCTGCTGCCCAGGGGAGCCTCTGCCCAGGGAAGGAAAGAGAAGGAGGTAAACGGTCCTTTGCAGACGAGCACACTGCCCTCCTGTATAATACAAGTCCCTCTGCGCCTCCCAGCCGAGGTTCCGATGGACCCTTCCTCTGAGGGAGTGTGCACGAGTGGGAGCACTGCACGGTTCGGGTCACCACCCTGAATTACTGAACCGCAGATGGTCAGAGCCTGGGGAAGCCTTGGGACCCTGGGACCCAGCCTCCCTGTGCTCCGCGCTCTGTGGTCCCCGCTCCTCCCAGGTGACTCACATTCTGAGACCCACAAGGCCACACCTCAGCCCAAGGGGAGGGGCCGTTTTCAGGGTCCACTGTCCGTGGAGTGTGTGAGGTCAGGCACACGAAATGTGGCCTCCTCACAGAGTGGGTAACGAGGCTGAGGCCCGACTGATGTCACAGTGCAGTTCTGTGTCATCTGCCACTGCAGCTCCCCAGAGGAGGTTCCCGGCACGCATGAAGGAGGGAAGAGAGGAGAGAGCGAGGGCAGGAGTGAAATCTGGATAACCTACCCACGGACAGCGGGTTCTGGGGTGACTGAGATGAGGGACTGTGGTGGGAGAGAGAAGCCGCTCTCTAAAGAGCAGAGACTCCTCCCCGAAGGCGCTCAGATCTTACCAGGAGGCTTCAGGGGGAGCGCAGGGTGTGACTACTCGACTCTTGAAAGGATCACAGGAGAATGAAAATAAAAGCAGTTGCTGAGAAAGCAGATGCCTAGTAAGTGCTGTTTGCCCCAGAGGAACGTGAGACATGGCTCCTGCCATGGACGGCTGAAGTTCACCCGGGACATGGGGGCGTGTGACCCCATGACCCCTCAGAAAGTGCTCCTCGGGATTAGTGCCTGCCCCCAGAAGGAGGCACCTGCGTGTCTGACTACCGCTGCCTTGACGTCTACTCTGACGCTGCCCTTCGAGCCTTCCCTGTGACCAGGGCCCACGGGCGTCTCCACGGGGGTTCTGCCTTCCTGGACGAGGCCGTCCCCGGGATGCCTGCTGGCCTCCTTCTCCGAGTGCCCACCCTGCGTCCCGACCAGGACGCGGTGTGCTCTCTTCCGGGTGCCCACACACCCGCCCCTGAGCCTGCGGGCTCGGGCGCTGGACCTCTGGCATCCCTCAACTCCCAGCCCCTCTGCCCACGGCGGTTATTCTCGTGTTCGGGGTGAGACCCAGCAGCTGTGCTGCCGGACTGAGCAGCGGGCGGCTAAGGCACGAGGGGGCCGGCGAGCCGGGGCCCCCGCGGCATGGAATGAAAAGGCAGCATCGGACACATTTTCAATCGGTGTTAAGAACTGCAAGCATTTTCTTGTTAAAGAAAAGTCAAACAAATAAACTAAAAAGGAAAAAATAAAAAAAGAGTGACGGAATAATCAAAGAAAACCCTTCCGAGTGGAAGAGTTTCTTTTCTGTAATAAGCTGCTTTTACTTTGTCTCTTTGGCTCTCACTCCATTGTTGGAGCCTGATCCTCAAAAGATACCCTAGAGGACTCCCTGAAGTCGGGGTGTCTCAGGTCCATGAGAAATTTGGTGGGAGTGAGAATGTGAGTAGAACCTGCGGGAGAACAGAGGCCAGCTGACTGCTTGAACAGAGGAACGTCACAGGAGCATGCCAAGTTAGGCCGACGTTGGATGCAGCCAGCGAGGGGTGAGAGCAGGGGGCTCGCACGCGCCCATGCACACGCCACATGCACACGCACGGCGAGGATGGCTGGTGTGCACGAAGCCGCGAGGCCACCCAGCGGACGTCGGCTGTCGGAGCCAGGCCCTCCGTGAATCTGTGGGCTGCCTTCTCCCCGCGGGCTCCCACCCCCCAGCGGGGAACCTCGCGTCAGGGCCGAAGCTGACGAAGGAGGGTGACCCCCAAGCCCGGCTCTGACAGCTTCTGCCCAGCTGCGTCTGAGCTGAGGATTATGCAACACACACATGCAACATGTATGCGAGCAGGGAACACGGGGTGCTTCATCCCGGGGCCTATGTGACAAAGAGGGAGACACAGGACAGGGAGACATGGCGGCCAGACGGGAAGCTTCAGGGAGTGGGGAAGGGAGGAAGGATGCCCATCTCCCCACTGAGCAGTGGCATGTAGGAGGCGGTGGACAGTGCCAGGTCCATCTTGGAGACACCCAGCAACGGCCACATGGACTGGCCTGTAGACCCTGCTCCTTCTGAGAGCCTCAGGGGCACTGCGCTTGGTCACTCCAAAGCAGAGGCACAAAACTGACACGTCTTATCGAGACGGGACAGTGCAGGACCTGCTGGGGCAGTAAGTGCCGACGGCCTCTGGCCAATTATGGTCAAGAGGCGCCCGGGCGAGGGCCGCTCCATTTCGTCAGGGGAAAGATGGGACAGGGAGGGAAACATCTGGAGAGAGCAGGGCTGTCCCCAGCTTACTCTTCCCCTCCCGGCCCTAGAAACGGTGGGAGCTCCTACGGGCGTGGAAAAAGGAGGAAAACCGCCCGCTGCGGGGAGGCAGCTCTTACAGTTGTCTGGTGTCCTCTGGGAAACCACCGAGAAACACCAGAGAGGGCGTGACCAACCTAGAAGGCAGGAGGACCAGGCAGGGGCACCCTCAGCAGAGCCTGCAGTCGGCTGGCGTGTGGGGCAGCGTCTGCCCGTCTCCGACCGAGAGGTAAAGGTCGGGGTCGGAGCTCCCCTTCTCTTCACGGAGGCCAGGACACTGGCAAGTCCCGCCTAGGGCCTCGCTGGAGGCTGGAGGTGGGTGTTCCCAGCCCCATCTGGTTGGACAAGGGGGTGGCAGCCTGCAGAGGTGGGGCATGTGCCCCAGGGGACCCGCAGGGCGGTGGCAGTGGCAGGTGGAAAGTGAGCCTGGGGCCGGTGGGGTCCGAGTTCAGGCACTGCCCACCGCACGCAGCTGCCTCTCGTCCGGAGGCAGTGCGGACGGGAGGGAGGAACCCTTCGCCCCCTTAGCTTTCTCCAGAGGCTGAGTCGGGCGGTGGCAACGGACAGTCAGAGACAGAACAGACAGAGCGGCACACCGAAGCATGGAATGGAGCCACAGTGCGGGGAAGCGGCCCCTCCCCTCCAGGAGGCGTGCCCACTCACCTATCAGCACCTCCCACTTGCCGTTGGCCTGGGTCACCTCGTAGGCGCAGCGCATCTCGCTCAGACTCACGCCTCCCAGGATGAAGATGATGAGGCGGGGGCCGCTGCGGTACTCGCCCGGGGCCTTGTTCTTGTGCCAGTGCCCGTAGCGGGCGCTGGGGGGGCGGGAGAGAGAGGTTAATGATGTTCGTCTGCACCTCCCGTGCTCACCGCCTCAAGCCTCCGTGACCCGTTCACACACTGCTCCACACACACTGACCACAGAGCAGACGCGCAGTCAGTGCTGTGGATTGAACCGCACTGCAAAATAGCAAGCACCCTGGCTGCCCGGAGGGGAACCGCTCTGCGTGCCGGGCCGTGACCGTGACCGAGTTACTCTCTTAGGAACACACGGGCTGCAGACCGGTTCAGGTCGGCTCCACGGTTGGACCCGTTAAGTTCAACAGCCCCACCCGGCATGATGCTCGCGGGAGTCTACCCGGGTGCACGCGTTTCTCGGCCTGTCCGGGGGAGAGGCTCTGCTGGCGGTGAGCGGGGACCGAGTCCGGGGCCTGGCCGCAGCGCACAGGCGTGCACCGAGAGCCCCGCTGGGCCCGGGCCGCCCCGGCACCGGGAAGCCAGCCCGAGCAGGCACGGCCCTTGCGCACCAAGGCTCAGGGCTTAACCAGAGTGAGTGGGCAGAGGGTGGGCGGAAGGAAGCAGGTCCTGACTGCGCTCGGTGACAAACACAGCGCAGGGCCGTTGAGCGCTGTCCGGGCGCCACTGGGGAAGGCTTCCCAGGAGAGGCGACCCCTCTGTCGTGGGCCTCCTCGACAGATCTCCACCTTGTCCAGGTTAAGAAAATGGAGAACACAGAACGAGACGAGGAGAGCCGGTCTCCTCCGGACAGCGGACTCTTTGTCGTAAGGGTGACTTACAACAGCAGCAGGGCCCGTTCCGCATCTCGGAGGCCCTGGGGCCCGAGGGGGCCGGCACAGGGAAGGTCACAGTCGACCCCCTGCCATCGCCTGCCAGCCTGGCTGGGGTGCTGCTTGGGATTTTGTGTTTC
The DNA here is from genome assembly GCA_028533065.1 of Trachops cirrhosus. Taxonomy (NCBI): domain Eukaryota; kingdom Metazoa; phylum Chordata; class Mammalia; order Chiroptera; family Phyllostomidae; genus Trachops; species Trachops cirrhosus. Next base: position 5,704,457 of record CM052540.1, read on the forward strand.
ACTCCAACTCGGCAACAAACGCTGGGCCTGCACTGCTGGCGGGGCGGGGGGTGCCCCAATGTTATACAGGCCTCGCAGGCCTCCGCCCCCCAGAAGGCCCGAGAGTGAAGACAGGGGGGGCAGGAGAGAAGATGGGGGCACGGAGGCGAAGGCAGTGTCCTAAGGTGAATCCTGGGAACTGCACGTCACAGCGCCAGTGGCGCCCTCCTGGAGCTGGTGACGCCCCGTTCCCCGCCCACGTGCTTGTCCTGACTGTCCTCAGGGCCAAATGAAGCTCTCGCGTCGGAAACACAGAGCGGCACTCTGGCTCTGAGTGCCCTGCCACCTCACGGAAGGGACCAGACTGCCCGGGGGTCAGGGAGGGCCCTGGACCACACAGACAGTGAGGCAAGAAGAGCGTGGGCAGGTGGAATGCGCCTGCAGGCTCTGCAGGTCCCAGGGACCGGCTGGGGCGGTGGCATCCGAGAGCACAGTGGGGAAGGCTCCCGCCGGTCCCAGGAGGGAGGAGGAGAGGAAGAGCTTTGAAAAACAGGCCCTGCAGGCACCCTGGGCGACGGAGGACGCACAGGGCGGAGGACGCACAGGGCGGAGGACCCGGGGAAAGACTGCTGGCCTCTCTGTCCTGAAGCTGAGATGCCGGAGCATCCCCAGCACGCGGCAGAGACCCGTACACCCCGGGCTCCCAAACGGCCACCGAGAATGGGTCTGAGACAGGCGGGTCTGAGACAGGCGGCTCTGTGCAGGCGAAGCAGTCATCCCCTCCTTAACCGATAACCAGGGGCAATCCGCTAGTCAAAAGGGAAGACGGCGCGCCCGTGAGTGCGGCTGTTCTAGACACCGAGGGACAGCAGGCACAGACCCCTGCCCTCCTGCGGCTGACGTTCTGGTCCGGCGGCTGGCCGCAGTCGGGGCAGATACAACAGCGCACCACGTGGCGGCGGCCGTGGAGAAAGATAAGGCAGGGGGAGGGGGAAGCGTTGTGGGGAGGCTGCGATCTTCTCCTTTATTTTCTGTGACGCCCTTATTGAGTGACAGTTCCCATAGGGTACAATTCACTCGCCAAAGTGTGCAACGCGATAGTTTTTAGTTTGGTCACAGAACTGTGAGTGACCTCCACAGTCAGTGTTAGACCGTTTTCTTGTATTTATATATATATGTATACACACACACACATACATATATACATGCATATGTATACATACATATATATATATACATATATATATATATATATATATATATATAGAGAGAGAGAGAGAGAGAGAGAGAGAGAAAGAGAGAGAGAGATTTGTTGCTCTACCCATCCATGCATTCATTGGTTGATTCTTGTATGTGCCCTGACTGGGGATCGAACCCGCAACTTTGGCGTATCGGGACAATGCTCTAACCAACTGAGCTACACAGCCAGGGTTTGGACCAGTTTAATCACTCCCAAAAGAAACCCCATCCCCATCGGCGGTCACTCCCCACTGCCCCGCCCCCACTCCCACCCCCAGTCCCTGGCAACCACTAACCTACTTTATCTTTACAGATTTGCCCATTCTAGACATTTTGCATAAACAGAATCATATAATATGTGGTCTTTTGTGATTTGTTCTCTTAGCAGGTTTCAAGGGGCATCCACGCTGTGGCATGGATCAGTAGTACTTCATTCCTTTTTTGGGTAAACACCATTCCACTGTACGAACCTACTACATACTGATTACCGTCCATCAGCTGACGGGCATTTGGGTCATTTCTACTCCTGAGCTACACATGGGCGGTGCTGCCGGGCGCACTGACGCACCGTAACTTTACACAGGGTGGCCAGGGAGGGCCGTAAAGGGTGATGCTTGATTAAAGCCCTAAAGGAGATAAGAGGCCAGCCTCGCAGGTATATCGGGGACAGGTCATTTCAGGCAGAGGGGAAAGCACGTGCGAGGAGGCTGCTGTGGCCCCGGTGGAGCGACCGAAGGGAGGAGTGAGGAGCGGCCTCAGGGGAAGAGAGGCCGGAGTGAAGGGCGCGGTGAGGACTCGGCCTGCACCCTGGCTGGGCCGGCTGCATCACAGCGGGACTGCTCAGTGGCTGCCCTCCAGCCTGAGCGGCCCCCACCCCCTCGCCCGCTCGGGGGCTCTCACCCACCTGACAGCAGTGGTGCTGAAGGAGGCAGAGGAGCGGGTAGAGATATACGGGTAGTGCTTGGTGTCCAGTTTGTCCTCAATAGTGTCCTGACAAGAAAAGAGACCGACGTTAGCTTTGCCGCCTGTTGGAAAAGGGACGGTGGGGACCCAGGTAAGACGACTGGAAGAACGAGTCACGCGGCGAAACCAGGGCCAGGTCTGCCACAGCCAGAGCCCCGCCCTGCTGCCGGGGCCGGGGCCGGGGCCGGGGCAGCGCTCGGTGAGGGGAGGGTGCGCCGTGCGCCTGTAGGTTTGCTCTTTAAGGGAAGTTAAAAAAGCTGCATTGATTTTTTCTTGCTTCCCTTCCAATTCTTTTTTCTCCCTCTTCGTATCCTACGTGAGATCATGCTGTACCCGGACCCATACATTCCTGACACAGCATCCGTCTTGTAGAAGCGGGGCACCGGCAGGTGCTCATGCAGGAGAACGCTGTCCGCCCTCAGTTTTCCCAGGGGCTAATTAGCTGGTGGGTGGGCTCCAGCTGTCCGCCTCCTGCTGCCTAGAAATTGACACCCCTCCTAATGACTACCTCGGAAGCCTACACGTGCCTTTCTGGGGGCCTGGGAAGGAGGGGAAGAAGGAGGGAGCGGAGAACAATGGGGGAATGAGACAGGGGCTGGCCTTATCTACTGCACCACGCAAAGCAGTTGGTTTCTCGATGTCTCACGTTCACTCACCCTTTCGGTTTGTGAGTTTTAAAACTAGGAAGCTGACTCACTACATATATTCATAATGTATTTATTTGAACATTCAATTCAGCATGAACACCTGGTCTGCTATGAGTTAATAAAGTGATCCTGGGCAAGTCCCTTCATCCTCCGGACCCAGTCCCATCCGCCTGTCAAGTGTGGGGGTTGGACAGATTTCTCCGGCCCCCCACCAAAGTTCTAGCAGGCTGGGACTCTACGCAGGGTCTCCTTGATCTACGGGAGAGGTGGGAGAGACAGGCTACTGTGCAGACACAAAACAACTACTGCGCACACAGCACGGGGCCAGACGACACGTCAGTTGAGGGCACGGGACCAAGGTATAAAATGTGACCCAAAATGCCAAGCGGCACATGTGCACATAGAATCCCCGGGCATACGCCACAGGAGTCCAGGGGCCTCTGTGGGGCCGGGTGTCAGACGGGTCAGGTGGTGTGCGGAATGGTGAGACCCGAGGGGACACCGAAGGAAGGCAGGGCTCAGAAAGGGGAGAGGCGCGCGAAAACATTCCGGACCAGGGATGGGTCTGACCGGAAGAACAGAGGCAGCAGTACACTTGCAGGGTCTCTGGCTGGGCGCAGGCCTGAGGGAGGGGAGCGGGGGAAGGCGGGGCAGGCTGGGGTCGCATCCCGGAGGCCCTTTTGCACCTGCAGGTGTCCGCGTGGCACGGCCACACCTCAGCGTGAAACTCGTCCCTCGTCGGACCTTTGGATGCTGTGGCGTGAGTGGTTCCTTTAGGTGTGGGACCATTGAGGGGTCTCGAATAGGGGCTAGACCATATGGATCTTGGGGATTTGCACCCGGGAGTCTCAGGACTATTCTCCATAAGCTCTCAGGACAAGACGTGCTATGGGGCCTGAAAGGGCTCCGGAGACCTGGACGCGAGTCCTTCGGGTATTACCGCCACCGGACGGACAGCTGGTGAAGCCGGAAGTGTTTGGGCCCCCAAGTGAGGGGCCCCGGGCCCGGCGTCCCTCTCCACCCCCCCACCCGCCACCACTGACCTCCATGATGTCTTTGATGATCGGGGTCCACCGTGAGAGCTGGTAGGTCTGCTCGCTGATGCGCTCCTTCCGCTCTGGCTTGCTCCTGCGGCGCAGCGTGGACTGCAGGCAAACAACACCGAGGCTAGACGGGGTCAGGGCCGCGTGGGCCCCAGGCGGCCGCGGGAAACTCTCCCCAGGACTCCCTCCAGAGAGGCAGCACGCACAGAGACTGAGTGGGGGACGGCTGCCCTGGGAAAGCCGAACTGACGCCTCCTTTAGGAACCCGCGGCGACCCTGGGTCTTTAAAGCCGTGAAAAATGGCAAATGCGGGTCGGATATGAGGGCCATTAAAAAAATCTGGGTCGTTAAAAAAACATTTTGCTGTGGATTAATTACAGGAGAAAGTACCACTTTGGGTACAACCTCGTCTTTGATTTTCTTCAACAGCACAGGGCGCACGGGAGAGAGCGCCTCCCTTCCCATTCCGGTCCCTCCTGGGCACATGGGGCGGGGGGGGGGGGAAGATGCCAGCTGCGGCTCCAGGACAAAGCCTTTGGCGCCCGGGCTCCAAAAGGAGCGAGTCTGCGACTCCGTCTTCACCAGCACAGGCCCCATCCGACTGCCTGGTGGGGGGGACGTGCCCCGGGGGTCCCTACCAGCGAGGCTCCCAGCCCAGTGCTCTGCGGGGCGCTTAGGCCTCACCCTGGGGCCCCAGCTGCTCCCCGAACACACAGTGCGGTGGGTCGGGCCTCCCACCCAACCGGCCCTGACTTGACTCTGAGCGGCAAGACCGCTGGGCGCTCAGTGGTGCTTCTCTCGGAAGCGGCTGCGTCTAGGTGGCCGAAGGCGGGGCCAGGCTAACGGGAAGAAGCTGGTGGGACTCCTTTCCCGGGCTGGTTCCCAGACGCAGCTCGGCTTCAGTGCCTGCGGACCCCCGGACCTGCACGCCTGGGCTCCTGGCGCTGACCCCGATTTTACTGCCGTCTCTTCAGCCCTCTGATTTTCCCTGTCTGCTGTCTCTCAGCGGGGACTGTGTGTGCCCCACGCTGCCCGTCAGCCTCCCTGCCGCCCCCGCCCGCCCCACCGCCAGGCTGGCCCCTTACGTCCGTGACGATGGGCACACCCAGGTGCGCCATGTTGGTGATGATCTCGCTGTCCTCCGGGGGGATCTGCGCGTGCTGGATCAGCTTGTTCAGGTTTTCCTCGGTGATGCCTGAGGGAACGAACCGTGGTCACCCACCACTGCGCCCGCACCCTCAGAGGCGGAGCCAATCGCCGGGCGGGGCGGGGAACGCACCCCTGCTCCCCGTCAGGGTTAGTGGAAGTGAATTTGTTGGCTGCACCAATGTTACCGTCAGATGAGGACAAGATCAGGACCCCCAGTCTACGCCCCCCACTCCATTCCGGGCTGTGACCGCCCGTGCTACCCCTCATGGTCTCCTGTTTCTCAGCCACCCCTGCCACACTGGGCCCACGCCCACGTCAGCATGGACAAGAGAGTCTCTGTGCCATCTTTTTGCAGAGGACACTTATGGGCAACCACGATGGGGGTAAACTGTTACTTAAAGGCACAGATACAAGTGTGGTGTGAGCTACAAGTATCAGGCAGACGCGCTCTCACAAAGGGGCCGAGGAGCTGCCTGCCCATCCTCGCTGCACGTCCACACCACTGCTGGCCCTAGAATTACGGGGGGTGCAGCCTCCAGTGGGCACGGGCTTGCCTGCATCACAGTTTAAATATCCTTTTCACGTCTTTCAAACCACTTTTCCCCTGGTTTCGTCCCTCCCAGCGGCCCCTCCCTCGGCCCGCCCTTCCTACCGTTCTTCAGAAAGATGTAGAGGAGGATGATGCGGATCTTGTCGTAGGTGCTGACGTTGGCATCCAGCAGAATGGGCACGATGGCTCTCATGGGGTCCTTGATCTTCTCCCCTTCAGCATCCGTGCCCATGGCCAGGTCCTGCAGAAAACACACCGCGTTGGCCGTTTCTGGTGACCGTCCAGGCAGGTGGCAGCTACTAGAAAACTGCTGACCGAAAACGCCCGGAACCCGGAAGGGGTCGGGGAGGCCTCAGCCCGGCAATCCCACTCTCCCAGCGCCGCGCCAGGAGCACCGGGGGAACCAGCACGGTTTCCTAGAGCATCACTGAGAAAGAAGCTCCAGGCCTCCCTTTCCAAACGCAACAGCTGCTGCTGTGTTCAAAGGGAGGCTGTTCCCTTCAGGCGAGGGCCCGGCACCAGTGCCTGCACCCCAGGGAGGCTTCAATACCCGCAGGTTCTCGAGAGAGGGGCCTGCTGCAGGCCGGGGGGCTTCGAGGGAAGCCCTTCCCCCACGAGGGCGGCTCTGGCGCTGGGAGGGCCTCTGCCTGGTCTGACTCTTCGCTCGCTGCTTCCCCTTGCACTGAGGGATGTGCTGTTTGAGTTATAACAACTCAGGTTTTTAGGGTCTGTTTTTAATCTTCCAAACGTTTCCAGGGTGAGGAGGAACAAAGAACAGGCTCCCAAAGCTGCAAATCCAGCCCAAGGAGATGAAGGAGGAGAGAAGGGCTGACAAAATGACCGAAGATGAAGGACACTGAAGTAAGCACAGCCTACCGACCCCACTTTATGGCTCAGGCAAGAGCTGGCCAGGTCTCAACAGGCCAGAGAAGGCGGCACAGCAGACTCGGCCCATCGAGGGCCATTTGGTCCTATTCTCAGAGACCAGCAGCTGCAACTTCCTCTGTGGCTCCCACGGAGGTTTCCTGAGGGTTCCTTTTCTCTCGAGATCCCAGGAGTTCATAACAATTATGATCTTGAGCTTGTGGCCTCTTCCCTGTCTGGGTGGGAGGGGAGCCCTCCCCCAGGCCCTTTCACCTCCTAGTCCACTGACAGCCTCGCTGATGGTTTGCTCACCAGGACCTGACTCTAATACTCTCTGGAAGTCCAATTAAATGTAACGGGTTCAACAAACACTATCTAGCACTTCTGAAACAGTTTAACTTCCAAGGATTAATCCCAAGTGCGTTTTCACGGATCCAGAGGTAACCGGTCTCTGGATGGCGCCTTGTTTGGGGAGGACACCGCGTGTTTTCCAAGACCCCGAGCCCGCACCGCCGGGTGTTCGCAGAGCTGCTTGCACCGGACAGCGGCAGAGCACTGAAGCAGGTCTCGCGAACCTACGCCGAGCCTGCCGCACATCAAACCAGAAGATTTGAGCCTGAGCTTCACGCTGAGAACCTGAGCTGTTTTCCCCCGTGAACAGGGATCGTTTAATGCCCTCTCTCCCCTTAGAAGCTGGCCCCAGCTGACTGATGTTATCACGCTCGGAGAATGCTGCGACTCGGCACAACCGTCCTGAAGCTGTGGCGGCCTTGCCACTTCCCTTTGCAGGCGAGGGACGTGAAGAGAGAAATGGGCACATCAGACAAATCCGCGACAGAGACAGAACTCGACTCCAGACTCCCAACCTGCAGTCCTAACTGATCAGTGACTCTGTGGGCAAATTTTGACCTGCTACTGCCCTGCCCTCTGTCGGCCCTGGGGCTCCGAAGCTGGTGTGGCCACGGCAGGAAGAAACACGGTCAGAATACAGGACTCAGCCAGCCCATCCACGCAGGGCTCAGACCCGGGGACAGCCAGGACGCACGTCCGAACGGCACAGCCGTCCAGGCCAGCCCAGTCCCTGCCATGGAGGGCAGCCCGGCCTGGCTCCAGAGAGGTGAGGCACACGACCTAGTGGGCTTTCCCATGTCTGTTTCCTATGATTCCGCAGGATGTTCGAGGTCAGAGGTTAAAATTCAGCTGGGTGAATGGGCACGGCAGGAAGCGAAGGAAACGGTCCTACCTGCTCCACGCGGCAGAGCTTATCCACGGTGCCCTGGTAATGCTTCATGCAGTCCTCGGCGAGGTGCAGGTGGGTGGAGTACTAGGAAAGAGCAGAGTTTGTGACCAAGGCGTTACTCACGCGTCCGGGCAACGTCTACCAGGCACCTGTGACGCGTAACCACTGGGCTGGGCACCGAGGCCTCTCCAGCGTCATGAAGGGGAGGAAGCGAGTGCAGGCGGGCACGTAAACGCCTCAGGGTAGGGAGACCTGTGTGTCAGGAGAGAGGGACAGACCACAGGGCAAAAGAGGCCAGAGGGAGAAGGAACCCTTCTGGACGCACGCAGGACTCCAGTCGGTCGTTTCGGACCGCCGTACCTTGCTGAGCTCCTTCTGGTACTGGGGCATCTTCTTCAGCATCTGGGACAGGTCCCGCATGGTGGTCTGAAAGGGCAAGGAGAGCATATGGGCTCGCGCCCACGCCCTGAGCTAACAGGCTGTGAGAGCCTGGTGCGCGCAGGCCGGGCCAGCAGCCAGCCCGGGGCCCCCAAGTGCGCCCCGGGACTCTCAGAATGAAGCCGTTAAACACCAGGTCATGTGTGTTTAGGCTGCCAGGCCTCTGGCTCAAAAAAAACTACTGACCCCCGCACCATGACTGTCCCACAGGTGGAAGACTGAGCTCTGATATCCAGCGATTATGTCTTATTCACTCTTGGCATCAAGTTCACGTTCGTCCCAGCAGCAAGGCTGCAGCTGTGTGGATGGGTGGACCGTGGGGGAAGGTGAAAACCGTCTGGAATCTGCATCCCGACAGGTGAAGGGGTCTGTTTACTTTCCAACTGTGTGGCCCACCCAATCCCACTCATTTGTCCAAGAAACGTTTGTTGAATGACTGCTACAGGCGAGGTACTTTTAGGTGCTGGAGATACAATGACCAGAAAATAAAGGTTTAAGAATTTCTGCCTTGAAAGAGCAGAGGAACCACCATCCTGCAGAGTGGACTGGTGCTCCCTGGGGGCGTCAGAGGGGGGCATGCCCAGAGCACAGGCTTCACTAGTCTGGGGAGGAGTAGGGAAGGATCCCCACCCCCACCCCCCCAAAAAAAACACCACCAGAGCAAAGGGCTGGAACTTCACAAGGCTAGGCTCAGGTGTGGCTGGGGCAAGGCGGCAGGGATCGAAGGAGGGAGGCCGAAACGAGACCAGAGAGAGTCTCTGCAGCCTGATGATACAGGCGCTGTGAGACGTGTGGGCAGGTGGGGCTTGCGTCCACGGGGAACAGGAAGTCACTGAGTGGTTTTAAGCGAGGCAGTGACAAAATCAGGGCTGCATCTTCCTTGACCAAGATGAGTAAGCCACCTCTGATGAACGGCCAGGATGAGAGGCCCAGGAAAGTTAGGTCATGAATTCTAATTCCTCCCCAAGCTAAAAAAGGTTTTGCAGTTCTTCCGGCTGGAAGTGAATCATGATCCAAAACAGCAAATAGGAATCCTAAAAGTAACAAAAAGAAGCTCTCTATAAATATCGAAAGACAAGCTCCGGATCTCCATCTCGATGCAAAAATAAGACAAAATGTCTTAGACAGAGGAAGGACTGTGACCTCCCGACGCACTGCCGTGATGCCGAGGAGGCATGCTCCCTGCGCCTGCAGAGAACGCGGGGTCAGCTCAGAGGGCGCCGCGGCATCCGTGTGGCTTACCTTCTCCCCCGTGTTCATCCTCTTGCTGGAAGAGAAGTCTTTCAGAGAACGCGTGACTTCCCTGGAAGACAGGAGGAGGCAGCTAAGTTTCAGCGCAACACTGAGCGCCTCTGTGTGCACGCTATGGGGGTAACGCCAGATTCTTCCGTCAGGGAAACGTGGTGACTTCTCCTGCCAGCAAGGCACGCATTCAAAGTGATTTCCTAAGAGATTTTCAAAAGTGTTTTTCTAACTGATATTCTAAACAAGGGTTCTGCAGGGTGGGGTGTATGAGATGATTCAAGAAGAGAGAAGAAAATATTAGGACATCTATTTTATGTTTATTTTACATCATCCTTTCCAAGTTTGTGTTTTGGGATATGTTGCAAAATATACCCATTAGTACAATAAAGTACGTATGTACTGCACAGATAAATTTAAATACTAGCGAGTCACGTTTTCCTAAAGTGGAGTGACCCCAACATTGCGGAGACCACTTCTAAACAGCAGAGCTACCCAACACTACTACTTTTCTCACTCTTCCTTGCACATTTCCTGAGGCTAGCCAGCTCAATGTAACAGAATGTGTCTTTTTGTAAAAACAGAATTGTTTAAAGGTCACGTAACAATGTTTGGATATTGGAAACATTTTGAAACACTTTCAAAGCAAAGCAGGTTGAGGTGGGGATAGAGACCTCCGCTCTTGCTCAGGACTCTGGTATGCAAACCGGAGGGAAAGATCCCACCAGCTCCATGAGAGAGAACTCATGTGGTGTCTGCATCTTTCAACAGAAAACTCACTTTCCACGTTTAGTGTTTATAGAGCATTTTGCTGAGAGAGCTACAAATGCTTCCCCAAAATCCCAGCCTCCCCCCCCACAACGGGTTTTCTAACTTCCTGAGGTCGGTGGAGCCCCAGCTCAGAGGTCAGAAGGGCCCCGTCGGCACAGGTGAGCATGCTGGTGCCCTGCCGGGGCAGCGATTCTGCGCACCGAGGAGCTCGCTGGCCCCCAGCTGCCCAGAGTGCGCACACCGGAAACCGCACGTGGGGGGCACGGTCCCCCGGGGAGGGCAGAGGAAGGGAAGGGGCTCTTACTGGGACACCTCCGCGATGTGCTTGTGGCGCAGCGCTATCCAGAGGTCGTCGTCCTCGTCCAGGAGCACTTCCTTCACCCGCGCCTCCCCGATGCCGCTCGTCTCGTACCTGCAGGGGGTCCCCACAGAGATCATCCAAGTCCCCTCTGGTTTACGGCAAGCAAGGGCTCGCAGCCCTCGGCAGGCGGGCGTCCGCAGAACGGGTCCGCAAGCCCCACGCCGTCTGCCGTCTGCGGGTTGGGCAGTAAAGGCGGCGATTCCTTGGGCAAGGGGCCCAAAGCCCTGCTCAAGGTCAACCGGCCCGAAGTTCCATTTCAGGTCCCTCAGGGTCAGCCGGTGCGAGCACCACCTGGTTCAGCGTTACTTGTAGGGGACAGAGATCATGTTTTGTCCCCCTCTCAGAAAGGACGGGGTGCCGGCCTCCACTGCGTGGTGCCTAACGACCTTTCAGCAGCTGCCCACGACAGGCCCTCAGCCTACGACGACCTGTGGAACCATGAACATCTGCGGGAAGGCAAGAACTGCAGGTGCCAAAGGGAGAAGAGCAGAGGTTCACTCCCAGTTTTAGAACCTTCACTCTGAAGCCACTATCTTTATGATCAACATTGTAAAAAACAATTCAGTCTGTTTCCATACAAATGAAAAATGTTTTTAGAAACTGAGTTTCTAATGATTGCTACCTAGGAAAATGTCCCCCCCCCCCGATTTAATTTTATTTATTTTTAAAGAAAGGGGAAGGGAGGGAGAAAGAGAGGGAAACATCAATGTGTGGTTGCCTCTTGAGTGCCTCTTACTGGGGACCTGGCCCGCAACTCAGGCATGTGCCCTGATCGGAATTGAACTGGTGACCCTGTGGTTCGCAGGCCGGCACTCAGTCCACTCAGCCACAGCTGCCAGGGCAGGACAGCGTTTATAATAAAGAAAACAGCTCCTCTGCAAATAAACTGGAGTGAGAAGCTCCTGTGGGTATATTCTGCCGTTGTATTTGGTGATCTAAAAGTACGCGGATCCCACTCTGAACGGGACACGCACACGTGCCCAAACCGACGTGCCGACACAGCCAAGCAGGCTGCGGACTGAGGGAGAGTGAGCTACGGACTGAAGCTCTCGCTCCTCCCCCAAAGGGGCCCGAGTTCCTGGACAGAAACGCCACGTGGACTTCGGGAACTTACAAGGGAGCTCGCAGGCTTCTTGGCAAGGGTATCCATGCACCTGCTTTTCCAGGGATTAATGACACCCTGATGACAACCAGAGGGGTTTCTGGTTCGTCTGCTAAGCTGCGGTCCCTCCGGGGGCGCGCACTTACTTGTACACGTCATTCTCAATAGGCAGCAGGTCGTAACTCATAGCCTGAAAAGTCAGCTCGTGAAGCACGGGGGAGCTGGGGTCGAACCCGCGGTCCAGGATCAGGAGCTGGGAGCGAGCCTTGTCTGGGCCCTAGAAGGAAGGACACAGGGAACTCTCACAAGCCACTCCATCCGGTGCTGCCTTCCGCAACTAGTGTGGCCCCCACCCCGCCCCATAAAAGGGGGCAGCAGGAAGTGACTCAGAGGGAAAACCCAGTACAGTGGCACCGAACACAGTCCATCTACCGCTTGACAAGAATGTCGGTCAACGCCGTGCGAGAGAGAATCCAATGTGCCTATTTCACCATGAGGGTCCTTGGAGGCAGATCTAAAACTGGCTGGGGCCCGAAGTGAACTTACAAAGAACAGAACCAGCTGGGCTCTGAGACAAACAGGCGACCCCCATGCAGTCTGCCTGGGACCGAGCGGGTCCCCAGGACGTGGGCCTTTTGGGTTTAAAACCAGGAGGATGAGAAACTCCGTGTGGGACTGCAGTGGGTTACACGAGCCCCTGTACGTGATACAGTTAAACACAACTGACGCACACGCACGAGCACACGTCCACACCAGTGGACGAGGTCTGGCGGGCGTACCGAGGCCCACCTTCCGGGGCTGACACTGCACTCCTGAGGGCTCCCAGGGTGCGGGGCTTTCAGTGCTGAGCCCGGGGAGGCCCCCGAGGACAGAAACAAGCGGTCACCCTGGCAACCCTTCACAGAACCTCAAGCAGCCGGCCCACGGGCCTGAGCACTCCACCGGACGCCCACGGGCAGGAAAGGCGGCACTCGCGCCCGCTCTGGGAGCGGCAGAGCTGTCCCCAGGACTGCCACCCACGCAGGGGTCACTTGGTGAAAGAATCGCGTGGCCCAAGCCCAGACTCACCTCCCCCATGGTTGGGTCATCAGCTTTGTAGGCGTCGAGCTTGTCCTGGATCAACTGAGCCAGCAAAGCATTGTCCTTGTATTCCCTGACAAAGGAGGGGTGACACGGGGTGAGTGGCCCTCGGGGGAGACAGGCGGGACGGCGGGGGTGCGGGCAAGGTCGAGGGAGGCGTGAGCTTCACTTGCGCTGCTCTCGGACAGTGAGAATACTGTCACACGTTACATGTACAGTTAAAAAGGACACACAGAACAAAACACTTAGCTCAGTGCCTGGAACATAAACAAGTGATTTTCTAGTTCCTTTTTAACTACGGAAGCGAAAACAGAGGTAGTCTTTCCAAGCAGCTTCAGATAAACAACCACAGGTCGGCGGAGGGTCCTGACCACCACCCTTTCCCACGATCAGGCCGTGTGAGCCTGACCCACCTGGTCCTCACTTCCCTCAATTCAAATTCCCCTGGGTCTTGTTTTGACACCAAGTGACATTTTCTGCAGGCAGAGCCAGGTGGCATAAGTGAGAACCTCTGAACCTTACCCCCTGGGCTCAGCCTGGCAGCATTTCCTGGGCCCCACCCAGCTGTACACAGCGTGAGGCTGCTGCCTGCCACCTGGCTAGGCTCGGGGCTAAAGTACTCAGTGCCCCGCCCACCCCGCCCCGCCCTCCAGGGCACTGTAATCTCCCACGGTGCTGTCAGGGGATTTGGCTTCCACCCCCATTCTTTAACCTCCACCAGGCTTCTGTCAATGCACACCAGTAGCAGGGGGCGGCCGATGCTGGGGCAGACGGAGAAAGGCATCTTTCCAGGGCTACGCATCCAGCAGACAATGCGGCACCAGGTCGGGTGAACGCTGACCCTTGTACTCTAGGTTCAGGCCCTCGGCTCCTCTCGGAGTGCCCCCCCCACCCCCGCTCCTCTTTGCCTGACTCCTGCTCACACTCCCATCTTCACGCTCCCACAGCACTGCATTTGTCGCCCCATCAACCCCACCGAGTTTCCCGGTGACAGCTACTAAAGGCCATGATATGAAAGGTGGCATTTGAGGCCTCCAGAAATGGCCCCATCTCACCCAGCTGCCCTGCGCCTACAGTGTGCTGGACTCCCCATCCTCCCCAAACTTGCCCTTGGCTTTCACCGATCTTTTGCTAGTATCAATGGCAACAGCCAAATGTCCACAGAAAAGGCCCCTCTCCTCCTCCAAAACTGACCTCCAAGACCTAGTTCAAATGTCCCCTCTAGTCTGAAGCTGCTCTTGATCCTCTCGGCTCGAAGGGCCCTCTCCCCACGGTGAGTGCCCAGGCGCTGGGCTCGCCTGTGCAGCGGCCCCGTCTTGCGGGGCCTGCGCTGCGGGCCTGAGACGCACAAGTAAGCGATCCGCGGATGACTCTTAAAACCTGAGCAATGTGTCCTTCAGAGAAACGCTCCCTTTTTATTTTACCTTACTCTGAAACGTCTTCTGCAAAGATGATGTTTGTTTCTAAGGGTCAGAAACAGATGAAAAACTACAGGAGACCCGGCCTGCCATTACATAGGGGTTCATATTTGAGTTACTCATAACTGAACACACACATCTTTCATGCTCTTTTCTGTATGTATTATTATATTCACAGTAAAGTTTAGAAAATAACGAAACCATTGGAAGAGTAACTATAAATGCCTGGCATTCAAACCCTGACCCCTGGAGACAATCGCCACAGGAACGGACGGTGGGAGAGGCGTCGGACAGCCCCCCCGGCGGCGCGCCGCCTTACCCCCGGTACCGCACGGCGGGGTACTCCTTCAGGGTGGCGCAGAGGGTCGCGATCTGCTCCGCCAGGCGCTCCAGGATGGGGTTCTTCATCTGAGCCTTGTGGGGGCTGTAGAAGCTCTGGAAAGAGTCGGCGGAGTCCAGCGAGTACACCTGAGGAGGAGGCAAAGGCACCCACGCATGCAGTGCTTGCACCCGGGACGGCGAGCCGTCGGAATCTCCTCCAGCCCTGGCAGCCAGTCCACGGAACACGGTTCCACTTATTCTGCGGACGCGTGCGGGCTGCGCGCTGTGCCAGGCACTGCGCTGAGCCCTGGGAGCTGTGAGTGACCGAAACAGGACCGTCCCGTGGAGTGTGTGAAGGGAAGGCGGGTGATAAAGAAACAAGAAGCACAATGAAAAGTGAGTTTTATGGTACGTGAGAAATTGGGAAACCTATGAGAAAATAATAAAGCAGGGAAAGAATGCCCGGAAGGGCTGTCGGGGCGGACAGGGCCTCTGTGAGAAGGCGACGTTTGGACAAGGGCTTGAGGGAGGTGAGGGGTTTCCCACCAGCAGGGAGGCCTCCACACGGAGGACATGGCTGGTGCCAAGGCCCTGAGGCAGGTGTGTCTGCTGGACAAGGAGGAGGCCAGGAGGAGAGCAGGAGAGGAGGCTGGGGTCAGGCACCCCAGGCCACTGCAGGCTCAGTAGGTAGAGGGCAAGCTAGAAATTGGGCTGCGACTCTGTGCGTATAATGGGGCTTTTTGATTTAACAATTTCATATCCTCAGCAGTATGTTCTAACTATTTTTCTTTTTTCTTTCTCTTTGGAGAGTTCCAGAAGTCTAAAGTTTTCTCTTAAACTGCCTAGCCTACCAGATGTCAGTATTCTCTCAGAAGCTCACTTATGTAAACCACCCTGATCATGTAGAAAACCTGAGGGCTGTCGTTTTTACGTTTATTACTTTTAAAAAATCTATAAAACACGGTATGTTTGGACATGATACATTTGGATTTTCTCCAGTGCAGGTGCTGACAGGGCTCACGCGGAGAAAACATATTTCCTGCGCTCAGGCTGGCTGGGAATGGGCGTCAGGCCCAGGGAGCCGGGAGAGGGACGGCCTTCAAACGTCCGTGCTGCGTTTTTTCCACCCCTCCTTTGCTAAGAATAGGTCCCTCCCTGGTGTCTAGGAGCTGACCTATAAAGATCCCACAGGCCACAACCATTTGTTTGTCTCTACAAAGTGCTACCAGCCTGCTGTTTCATTTCTTTGTCTGCCCGGGGAGGGCATCTCAACAAACCTTACAACACAAGGACAGAAATGCTGTTCGCTCCCTCACGATCAGCTCTGCCCTTCCTGGTTTAATAACAGTGGGTCTGTCCAAGGGGGCGGTGCGCCGCCGCAGCAGTTGGCATTGGAAGTGTTAACGGCGAATGACGAAGGCTACCATCTGTTCTCTCAGCACGTGACAGGCTGAGGCTCCCTGCACATAAAAACAGTCTCCTTCTCAGCAGATGGGTGCTGTCTGATCCCTTCCCATCGCTCCCTCCGGGCTCTTTTTGGATTGGTTATTCAGGAGTCAGCCAGCTGGAGTGAACACGGTGAGCAGGGGCAATGCACACAAAGACAGGCCCACGGCTTCAGAAAGGTCAGATGCAACTGGGGGGTGCGATGAGGGCGGGGCAGACCCCTAGGGTTGCCCCCTCTTTCCATCACCTACACACCCACTTGCAACTCGGTGTGCAGGAGTCCGGAGCCTGGCATCTCCCCTCCCCCTCGGAGTTCCTGATAGGATAACAGAGACACGGCTCCATGCACACCCGACTCAGCCCTCACCTGGGACTCGTAGGGGAGAAAGGCGATGTTGATTTCCGTCAGAGTTTTGATGACTTTGGCTGCTCGAGATTTTACCAGCTCGTTAAACAGGGCGTCTGGACAAGCTGCAAGAATGACAGAAGACACTAAGTAGGTTTTTCTGTCCTTCTGCAGGCTCATTTCAATAGTCACATGTGTCTGCTGGATTCTCTAGTTATTGGGATTTTAAAAAGGCAAATAAAAAGTTCATCCCATCCTAAAATATCCACTACCTCCAGGCTATAAAAGGAATATAAAAACACCTACAAGACCTTCAACACAGAACAGAGAAACAATGGGCAAAAAGGACTGAGATATTGAGAGCTGATAAAAGCTTTTGTTATGTTGAGGAGAGGAAATAAAAACCCAGAAGAGATTAAGAAGAGATACACCTGGCTGGTGTAGCTCAGTGGACTGAGCAATGGCCTGTGAACCAAAGGGTCGCCGGTTCGATTCCCAGTCAGGGCACATGCCTGGGTTGCAGGCCAGGGCCCCAGTAGGGGATGCATGAGAGGCAACCACACATTGTAGTTTCTCTCCCTCTCTCCTTCTCTTCCATTCTCTAAAAATAAATAAATAAAATCTTAAAAAAAGTAAGAAGAGAAAAGGAAAAGATGTGTACTATATACAAACACCATACATACATCTGACATGCTTGCGAAAAATAAAGGAAGGAAAATCACAGCAGCGGGCAAGGTGAGGCAGGCATCTCCCTGAGACCCTCTAAGGAACACAGCTGCTCAGCTGCCCTTGATGGGGAACCATGATGTCACGTGACTCTCCTGGACCGCACGTGGGTGCAGGGTCCCAGAAACGTGTTCCTGTTCCATTACTATCACTGATGTCACCTCCCTGCTCTCCTTGTCACCCGCATTCAAATAGTACAAGATTACTCTCCGCCAGCACCTTTCCCTGCTTCCTCAGGGGTGAGTTTTGCGGGTTTCTCCTAGGGAGGAGAACACTGGGGAAACCATGACCACTGTGCCCTCCGCAGCTATCCAGCCTCGCTCCTCTCTCTCTGCTATCAACAAGGACCCGCCAAGACGTCGGTGCCCCCGGCCGCACGCACACGACCTCCACAAACAGCACACCGGATGCCCGGCCGTGGTGCGGCTCTAGCTGATACGGGGCGGGGATGGAGGAAGCCCACCAGAGTGCACAGGGACGGCTGGGCGTCCGTACGGTGAGACGCCGAGGCTGGCCCGGGGCAGTTCTGCTCACCACTGAACCCTCTAATCCTAGGGAGAGGCGCTATTTCTCATCGGGAAGGACTGCGTGGCCTAGTAGGTTTGTACTGTGGGTGCCTGTGTTTGTCTCTCATGCATTTTTTCTTCTGAAGAGAAAAGATCAGGACAATCGCGGCGACAACCCAATTCTTCCCTATCGCCCTGGCGTGGCTGTGGCCCCGCCCTGCCGTGCAGGAAGGTGGGCCTGGAGGACCGGGTGGCACCTGACAGCTGTACTCACAGTCAGTGAAGAAGACGTGGGCAGCCCGGTACTTCGCGGTCGGCGGGTCCTTAAAGTCATTGATGAGAGAGCGGACGGACTGTGGAGAGGGAGAAAGAGGGCGCTCAGTCCAACTCTAGAAGCAAATGGAATCTACATCTGGACCAAGTTAAATCCAAGAGGGCTTTCAAGCCGCTTGCACGAAACAGCGAGGGATTTTTCACGTATGATTCTAACTCATGTTTGGCAATAACTGAGTCCTGGAGACTTGAAATTAGGATTGAGAGTACAGACGAAAAGCCTCCTAGACCATTCCAGAATGACAGTGTCAGCTGTTGGAGCCACCATAACATGGGTTCCTGAGAAGAGGCCCACAAAAGAGGAAACTGGTCAGAAACCTTCCAAGAGGTGCACAGCGATGAAGTTCTGCCCGTTTAGCTGCATCTTCAGAAACTCGTACGTGAGTCAGTTTTTAAAAGTGAAAAGCAAGCATGAAAACTGGTGGGAGTTTATGGGGATTGCAAGACAGCCCTAAGGCAGCCATCAACCAAAAGCAAGGAGGTGGACCTCGTCCGGGTGCTGATTTGAACCAAACCCCCAAAACGGTGAGACGGGTAAATCTGAACACTAACCGGATACTGATGAAATCAACCCGAAAGCATCGAGTACCTGGGTTTGGCAGGTAGACCCCTGACCAGATGAAGGGGGTTTCTTACCCAGACAGGGAGTGCAAGCGGGGAGGGAGCCAGCATGGCCTGACACTGGCTTTCCGGACAGCGCCTGTATCTCAGAAAGCTTACTGCTCCCTCCACTCCTCACTGCAGCCCTCCCTCCCCGTCTGTGGGCTGCATGCTTGAACAGGGCAGTGCGTCCCGTGCATGCTTCGCCCAGAAACCGCGGACACGCTGTGCCGCGCAGACGCCAAGCCGGCACGCGTGCCCTCAGCCAAGCTCGTCTGGGGGAAGGCCTCACCTTCTCGGAGGGAGTGATGAGGTACACGGCCTCCAGGCTGGGCAGCGGCTCCCTGCACTTGTTGATGTCCTCCACAACTAGACAACAAAACAGCAGCCACCGTGAGTAGGAAGACACAACCGGTCATCACAACTGGAAGCAGACACAGGCCGCCTTCAGACCCGCACGGACAAAGTCTGAGGGGAACCACTGCCCCTCCCACAGAGCTACCACGTCCCACTGTCCCCCACTGCGTCCCACTGTCCCCCACCACGCCCCACTGTCCCCCACCATGCCCCACTGTCCCCCACCACGCCCCACTGTCTCACACCGCTCAGGATTTCAGAGAACCGGGACCTCATCACACTGGATACTTCCCACTGCCCGTTTCAGTTTAAGTAAGTTCCTTCATCTGCTCTAATTGAAAATGGAAAATGTAGCCTCATTCTGGCAAGAATAGTCTTTTGCCTCTTTCTTCCATTTTTTCCTCATCTGCCCCAAATAATCCCAATTCCTTTAGGGTATCCAGGTTGGGTCTATTTATCAACCATTGCACAGTTTTATCATCTTCTTCCAACAAGGACATTCCAAACGTCCCGTCTGTGTAATACTGTCCCTCTCCATAGTTCCTAGATTAAACATCACAGTTTGTTAAATCAAACCAGGGGGGTTTGATTCACTTGTTCTTTTACGGTTATGTCAATGACGTCACCTGGAAGGAGGAGCTTTGGGACAGTTGTCACCTTACTGTCACCTGACAGAGCTTAGGAGAGTCACCTCCGCTGTACTGTCCTCTCGTGGAAGGAGGGCAGTACCTACCATGGTGCCATTCTTCCTCTGCGGGCGATTGAGGGAAATTAAAGCATCGCTTTAGATGTATCCCTTGTAACATTTATAAAGACTTCTCACCCCAAATAATGCCCACATTAATACCCACACCCCTCAACCATCTACTTCACCACTGGTTGTACCTTTTTGAATTTCACAAGCCAATAACACTTCCCCCCAAAATATTTTGGGATTCAACGTAAGGTTGCTAACTTTCAAATTCTGCCAGACAAGGACCTTTTTAAAAGCCACCTCTCGGGGTGGGAAGCGTCCGTGTGCAGCGGGAGAGAGCCGAGCCCTCACCTTCCGCGGGAAGTCAACAGACAGCGCCTGGCGCGGATGAAGCAGGAGATTATGCTCCGAGTGTTGATTCAGAGGAATCGAGAAGACAACCAGAAAGAGCAGAGCGGCTGCTTCTGGGGCGACCGGCCGGGGGACCGGGGGACCGGGGGAGAGGGGGTGGGGTAGGCGCTGCTGCTCCTTCGTTACAACCGCGTCACCTCCATTTGGCTCCCCCCACCCGCCACCCAACTTTATGTTTTTTGCTTTGATAGAGAAAAATATTGTTTTTAAAAGTTAATGAAGACAATACCTTTATAAGCTTGAAACAGGGGTGAGCCTGGCTTTAAATGGCCGAATAACAAAAAGTCACACCCAAAATTAGGCACTCCTGTTTACAGGGCTCTATTTCTGGTAATAAACTGGATTTGGAAATGTGCTCTTAAAAATTAGGGAATCAAGTTGTGATTACGCCCCCAAAATTATATATATATATATTTCACCTAGAATTTAATCAACAGCATACCCGCAATGTATAATTAGCATAATTTCACAATTTAAAAACATTTTTTAACCTCAAATAATGGGAAAGACACAATAAAGGACAAACCTCTAAGTTAAACTCATTGAGCTTAACGAAGACCTCCGTGTCTCCCCTCCTGTGGCTCCCGGCCGTGATTCTGACAAGGACCGGCCACAGTCTGTGAGCCACACACGGCATGGAGTCATCTCTGGGGGAACCCGTTGGGGGCTGCATCCCACCCAACGTTTTTTCAGAGCAAAAACAAAGGTTAACTTCCGTGTTTGAAATAATACCCCAAAAGAGATTGTTTTCAATCAATGCAGTTTCAAAGGTCGCACGGCATGATCCCTCTTAAAAGGAGCCCGAGTAAGACGAGAGCTCTGGGACAAGAGCCAGGTCCGAGTCCCAGTCCCAGCTGTGACACTGGCCGGGGACCTTGAGCGGGTGATTTTCTAAAATCTACTCACTGTGAAATTATAACACACATCGTAGAGATCGAATACAACGAACACACAAATAACCACGAAGCAGATGCCTACACAAGCACCACTCGGGTTAGGAAGCAGAACCCCAGGGCTGCAGAATGACCCCATCCCCCCCCCAGCAACTTCCGCCCTTCCGTCCAAAGGACCCGCCGTCCTGAGGAGCGGCGGTCACTTCCCTTCATCGCTTTGCCGCTCTGTCTGCATTTGAAGACAGCGCGGCTGTCTGGCCTGGATTTGCACTTTCTGTAAGTTAGAGCGCACTGCAAGGACTTCTCTGTATCTGCTTCTTTTGCTCCCCAGTACGGTCGTCAGACTCACTGATGTCAGTGTGAGTAGTCGGAGGTCATTTTCATTGGCGGAGAGTATTCTGTGGTCGACCCCGCCACAACTGGGCTGACCATCCTGCCCCTGACCTACTTTTTTTTGGTCGTTTCCAATTTGGGGCTCCTGTAAACAGTGCCCTGTGCGCCTCCCTGCACGTGCACCCGGGCACACACCTGACCGCAGACTTGTGAGCTCACAGGACAGTGCCTACCTGCGACTCTACGAGACACTGCCAAGTGCTTTTCAAAGCAGCTGTGACAACTGACACTGCGTCATATAGCAGTTCCCACTTTTCCACACCCTGTCACCTGGCATTATCAGAGTTTAAATATTCCAGTCTTACTCTGATTTTAATTGTATTTCCCTGGGTGAGCGACCTTTCATGTATTTATTGGCCATTTTGGATTTCTCTTTGGTTAAGTGCCTGTTCAGGTCTTTTGCCCATTTCCCCCCCTATTGGATGGCTTGCCTTTTTCTTGACTTAATCTCCCTTTTGGCATCCTTTCACAGATATTTAAGGAGCAGCTAGCAGGGGATTAGGGATTCGGTGAAAACAAGGAGCTCTGGGTCTCTCTCAGGAACGTACGGTCTCACCACCCAGGTTGCTGGGAGGATCTGAAGTCCAGTGAGACCATGCGGAACAGGGAGGAGGAAAGCCGGGCACAGAGGGACGGCAGGAGCGGCACCGAAAGGCAGAAAGAAGGGTGTGCTCACTTGTTATCCCCTCGGTCATGATGTCCGTCATCTTACAGCAGGAGGAGAGCATCCTCATGCTCAGCTGATCGACCACCAGCACCTGGAAGCAGAGAGACCAGCTCACGGCCCGAACGGCATCTCCCCCGCTCCTCTCCCTGGCTCACCGCGTCAGACTTCGACGAGCGCCCAGAAGCGCAGAATACTGAGTTTCGGTATCTCCCGTGGGCCAGAAGTGTGCGGAAGTGCACGCTAGCTTTCTCTCTCCCACACGCAAACCTAGCCTGGGAGTTAAGAGTTTGCTCTCACTGACTTGATTTAACTTTATATGCAAAAAACCCCAAACTTTTCATTTTCATGGTGATGAGAATAGTTACTCATAAAAAAGCAGAGAGAGGGAAATAATGTGCAGCACCCACACACAGAGAAACCTATATTGGAGAGTATTTTTTCAGGGCTTAACTTCTCCTTGAAGGGAGACTGAGCTCTCCTGCCCCTCGGACGGCTGGAAGGTGGGGGCCGTTCCTGTGTCATAGGGATGCACCCGCACCAGCACCCGCATCACTGGGGGGGTCCCTGGGCTTCAGTCCACGCGGGAGGAACAAGAACACACCGTCATGTCTAAAAGCGGCATGCCCGCAATCCTCTAGCCAACCTTTCCTGGCTGCACTCAGCCCGCAGGGGAGAGAGGCGTGCGGTTAAAGCCAAGCTAGCTCTCTTCTCCTTCTGTAATGACGTAAACCAGGTGACAGAGGCCAGACACGACGTGGCCCGGAAAGCGTCCTGCTGCGGTACAGGCCGGTTTGCATTTTATGCGGCAGCTTCCTCAAGATCCTTTTAACATTCCTGTGTCCCTGTCCTTTAAGACGGCCTCCCGCCCTGGTGGTGCGGAGGGCTGGTGGTGGGGAGGGCGTGCTGGTGAGGGCAGGCTCGCACTCCCCCGGGGCTGATCCCCTCTGCCGTTCCCGGCCCAATGGACTTCAGAACGTGTGGGCTCTTGGCTGCGGGACAACTCGGGGCAAGAACGGTTGGAATAAAGTCTTCAGTACCACACAGGGGACTTCAACTGAAACTGCACGCTCTCCTGGCCAGGCAAGGCCCAGCGCCAGACAGCCAAGTGACCCTTACAACACTGACTTCCCGACCGAGGGACAGCGTGTTGTCCCACTCCTTGCGTCGCCCCCTGCAGACACTGAGGCCATAATCAGTTTGATCGGCTTAAATACTGGTTTCATGTACATTATACGTGAGATACCGAGCATCGCTCTCAAAGTGATACGGATAAACACGCAGTTACTGACAGGGGCACAGACTGGAAGGGGGCTTTCATGCGGTCTGCGGGCTCCGTGGAGAAGCTGCAGGGCTGCCACAGGGGCCAGAAGGGCCTCGTCTTGCTGTCCCTGCGTAGGCAGAACCCTTTCTTCCAGTTATACATGCGGGCTCCAGGTAAGGGCTCCAGGTAAGACGCTGTCTGAACACGGGACTCCCACTGCGACACTGCCCCGCCAGGTGACCTTTCAGATAAGCTTTCCGGCCAAGAGATTGCATAACCGGGATCACACACAGCGAGAGGCATAAGCAGATTACCTTTCTCCTTTTTGTATCCTCCGCACACGACTACAAAGGTCTCCGCTCCCTGCCCCGACACCTTTCCCCAGCCCGGCCCGACAGGGACTCACCTCTAAGGCCATCAATCAGCCTGTCCGACTCACCTTCCACTCCCCCTTCTTCTTTACCTTCTTTATCACGTCGTGCATGATCTCTAAAAAGAGGACAGCGGAAGAAGGGAGGGAGAAAAGGGGGGAGAAAGGGAAATTTAATGTGGTTTCAAGGACTCCCAACACCTGCGCATTAGAGCAAGCCATCTTTCTCCCGTGGGCTCTGTTCCGTGTTCGACCACTGTTCCCTGCGCCACAGCCAGCCCATCACAAAGAGCTCTCTTTCCGGTTCCTCAGCCGGCGGTTCTCAAAGTCTGGGTCTCAGGGCCACTCGGCACTTTGAAGAACGGAGGCTCCCAAACAGTGTTCGCTTACGTGGGTAGGTGCCTACTGATATCTACCATGTCAGAAATAGTAAACCCGAGCCCTGGCTGGCGTAGCTCAGTGGATTAAGCGCGGGCCTGTGAGCCAAGAGATCACGGTTCGATTCCCAGTCAGGGCACGTGCCTGGGTTGCAGGCCAGTTCCCAGCAGGGAATGCACAGGAAGCAACCATACATTGATATTTCTCTCCCTCTCTTTCCCTTCCCCTCTGAAGATAAATAAATAAAATTAAAAAAAAAAAAGAAATAGTAAACCCGAGACACTTTTAAAAATTCATTCATCAAAATAACAATAACAGAAACAGCATATGTTAACAGAAACAGCATATTAATGAAATGTAGCTGTATTTTCTGCAAGACAAAGGTTTTAGTGAGAATAATGGCTTTTTTTTGCCCTCCTGTCTTTGCAACCCGCTTTCATGTCTGGCCTCACAGAAGACAGCTGGATTCTCCTATCTGCGTCTACAATCTGCCATAAATCAGAGAGCATCTGGAAAACTCCACTGTGCACTTGTAACAGGTTACGAGTAAAAAAGACCAGTAACACCTTATTGGCCTAATTAAGAAGATAGTTCTGACCTCACGGACTCCCAACAGGGCCTTGGGTTTGCGAACCGCTGCCTTCGATGAGTAAAAGGCTGTGACAGCACCTCAGGCCACATGAGCCCCCCCACCCCAAGCTCCAAACCAGATGTGAAGAGCAGCTGTGAAGGCTTTCCAACCCTGAGCGTATCTGTGGGATGTTCTCGGCCCAAACCACCATTTGGTGAGAGCCCCGGTCTCCATCACCCCCTCCCACACACACACAGGCGTCCCCAGCCACACGGGTTTCCTAGGAAACACCACCCTCGCCGCCCCTTCTGAACCCAGGCAGAAACGGGCCTGGAGGGACTCAGAGGCTAACAGTCATCATTAGCGAGTGTGTTTCAAACACGGGGGTCATTCTCCGGAGCACAGCGATTCCTAACTCCGCTTGTGGCTGACTTCGATAATCTGATGTGTGCTACAAAGTTTAAGAACTGTATTCCTGATTATAAAAACACGCTCACTGCAGTAAACTTGGAAAACACAGAAAAGTATGAAGAAGAAAATACCATGTATTACTCATGCACTTAAAAACACACTGAAAAGAGAAATCATCTATAATCCTGCCAACTTGAAATGCTTAATTAACATTTTAGTTACTTCCTAGTAGCTTTTTCATGCTGTATATGTAATTTTGATTACACGTTTTTTTCACTTAATAAACCCATTTCCCCAGGTTGATAAAAACGCTTCCTAGGATTTTAAACGCAAGCATAAGAGTCCACGGTTTGGTCAACAATTTTCCCATAGCCATTTATTCTCCATGTTTCAGTGTAGCGAAAAATTGGAAACAAATACATCCAACAACAGAGCCATGATAAGTAAATTAGGATACATTTGTACAATGGGATACTACACACTCACTAGAAATAATGCTACGGGAAACCACACATTCACGCTTTCACTCTCACTCAGTAACATGTGCTGAGCGGCCAGTCTGCCGGTCCCTGGGCACCAGGCACCAACGACAGCAGCAGGGCACCGCGTGGCATCAGTGGGAAGGAGGGAGGAGGGGGTGATGGTGGGCTGGGAGGTTTGGTGGCAGAGGTGAGGGGTGTCCTCGCTGCGGGGGAGGTCATCGGCTGGAAGTGGGCAGAGTGGAATCGCAGACGGAAGGATTGAAGAAAGACTTCTTCCCAAAGGTCGGGAAAGTGAATTCACTATAGAGATGTTGTCGCACTTCTGGACAGGTTAAAGGGCTAACTGAGGTTCACGACCACAAATTTAATGTGAAAGCGGACAGCTCGATTGTGATTTTTTTTTCTCCGAATAATGTTCAGCTGTCCCGGTATAAGCCAGGAAGGAAAGAAGAGCTGGTTTTAACTAAGGTTGGAGTCTCCCCAGATGAGTACAGCAGGAGAAAACAATCAAAATACATGGCTACAGGGGAAAAGAGGCATGCTACAGCTAGTTTTTGAAAAGTATATATACACAGGAAAAATTAGAAAAACTTACACCGAAATGTGATTTTTGTGCAGTGAAATTATGATGAATCTTTAATTGCGAAATTTGTCTTCCTAGGTTCTCCCAAGCTTTCTGCATTAAGTACATATTATTTTTTGTAATAGGAAAAATGGTCCAAAAATAATATGTCAGTGAGTAACTCTGGGCCTACAGCTTTTCTTCACACAAATTATGTTAGGAGAGTTTTCTGGGTATGAAATAAATAGGCAGAGTATAAATGTCCTGGGCTCTTGATAAATCCTGCTGAATTATTTTCCAAAAGCACAGTTTACACCTTCAGCAGTACTCTGCATGACTCTCCAAATTAACATGCTGACTGGTGAAATAATACCTTGAGGTGTGCTCATTTTAATCTTTGCTAATGTGTCGGTAGAAAATGGTATATTTCAATATCTTTATTTAAATTTATTTCATAAGTGGAGAGTAATATTTTGTTTCTTTTTTCTTTGCTACTACGTAAAATCAATTTAAAGTTGGCTGACTTTAAATTCAAGTCAGCTTTTGACAGGGGAAGCCCGAGGCGTCACAGGTGCCACAAGCAGTGCAGACGGAGAGCAGCGGCTGAACTCTGACCCTTCCCGCCGCACTCCGCCTGCGCGGGGTCCACCTGCGCGGGGCCGCAGAAGTGACGCCTGCGTGAGACTGGCTGGTAGGGCAATAATGTGGGTGCAGTGATTTATAGTTTTAATTTGAACATTTCCCCCAAAATGTCACATGGTGTGTTGAGTGTGATATTGTTATGTTACAGAATTACATGCTTATGACTTTGTAATAAAAGGGGGCATTATTTGTGCTAGACCCTGTATTTGCCATGGGCGTTGCTAACAGCCAATTCTAATCACGCCCTACATTTTTCTAATCCAATACGAAAAAGGAAACAGGATTAGAGCCCACTTGAGCGTTAAGAGTCAAGTCGCTTAGGCTCCTTCCCCACAAGTAATCCCCTGGCCATCACATTCCATCTCTTGTACGTTCTCTTTGTGTGAAAAAAATAGAGGTTCTGACGCCGGTCCGGGCAGCTGGTCTTATTTCTGCCCAATCATGTGCACCTACAGCCACAACATCGCTCCACCACCCGCCCCATCTATACAGATAGGACAGATGAGCCCAGGGAGCTTCAGCTTCTCCGTACCTGGGTGGGCCACGGCCCGGGTGGACTCTGCTTCCAAAGGGGTAAAGAAATAGCCTCCTTCTCAACCACACCCTCTCGGTCCGAGCTGACTCCCCAACTCAACACAGCCCTCCCAAATCCCGAGAAAAACAGCAGATGGTCTAAGATTATCTGGGACATCTCCAGGAGCACCCGATATACCAAGAGGAGGCCCAAAGCGCAGATTCTAGGGATAGCTGCACCCCCCCCAACCTTGTGAAGCCCATCCGTACAGCCTTGGCACCGTGGCCACCCTCCACAGCGACAGGTATCAGGGCCCCGGAGCCCAGGGCATGCCAAAGCATCTGAAACTGCACGACTAGTATCTGCTGAGCCGGAAGCTTGGGAGACATGTGAGCATCGCCACAGTCCCTGAAACCAAGGGGGATTCAAATATTCCACGTCCTGTGGCCCCAGAGCTCCCTGCTGCCCTGGACAGATAGATGCACCAGGAGTCTGGGGTCCCCAGGCTGGGAGGAGAAGGGCCTCCCTTCTGTGGAACCCACATCACAACTGCCCTCCTCTTTGACCAATCCGAAGCACAGAGAATTTCCAGAGTGATTGCCGCTCGCGAGGGGCAGTCTGTCTAAAAGGCACCCTCCTGAATAAACCCCAGTAGTGCGAGGGTAAACCTCGTTACTCAGGCAAAGGTCACCCCAGCCCTCAGGATTAAGAAAAACCGCCAAGGGGAAGCACTGAAGTCAGACTGGGGAAAATCGAGGTTCAGGCTGGCTCTGCCTGAAACTTAGGCAAGTTTGAAATGTTGTAAACTTCCATTTTCTCATCTGCAAAACTAAAATTACAATACTCCAGTGACATGTTGTAAAGATTAATGAGATAAAATGCCTAGTGTACATAGTACCCAACACATATGAGGCATTCAACAGAAGGCACTGATTGTAGTATCACTATAAAAATTGTTATTCATACAGACAAGAAGATTATGATATTTCACTTCCACCACTCAAAAATTTTCACATAGCCCTGGCCAGTGTGGCTCAGTTGGTGGGTGTCGTCCTGCAAAGCAAAAGGTTGCTAGTTCAATTCCCGGTCAAGGCACGTGCCTGGGTTGTGGGCCGGGTCCCTGGTTGGGGGCATGCTGGAGGCAACTGATTGATGTTTCTCTCACACATCAATGTTTCCCTCTCTTTCTCCCTCCCTTCCCCTCTCTAAAAATAAACAAATAAAAATCTTTTTTAAACCCTGGCTGATGTGGCTCAGTGGACTGAGCACCAGTCTGCAACCAAAGAGTCGCCAGTTCAATTCCCAGTCAGGGCACATGCCTGGGCTGCGGGCCAGGTCCACTGTAGAGGGTGCATGAGAGGCAACTACACATGGATGTTTCTCTCTCTTTTTCTTCCTCCCTTCCCCTCTCTCTAAAAATAAATAAAATCTTTAAAAAATCTTTAAAAAAAAAACGAATCCTATCTCCTGCTGAGGGAACAGAGTGACCTCTGTTTATTTAGGAAGAGATGTGTTAACGCTGAACCACAAGTAGGGGTCCACGGAAAGTAAAACATTAAATGTCACAACACCGGTCCATAGAGCTATATTTTTAATTTGCTGTTACTTAACACCATTCTGAAAATTCACTAAGGCAGGAAAACAAAATGAGGTATAATACTGGCAAGAAAGACACAGAATATCTGCCTCAGGAAATCATGGGACTCAAATGATAAACTATTAGTAAACATTTGGAGAGGTGGCAGATACAAAGTGACTACAAAAAAGCCAACAGAACTTTGCCACGGCAACCATAACCACTCCACTGTTTCCCAGCATGCACTGGGCTGGGACCCCGGGACCCCGAGACTCCGGGACCCCACCCCCTGTCCATTCTCGGGGCAGCTGGCAGTTCTGCCCCGGGGCCACGGGAAGCCTGTCCCTCCTTCCCTGACAACCCGCCAGACATCTGAAGACGGGGACCAAGTCTCTGAATGTCTTGCTCTAGGGTGAAGATTCTCTTTGCTTAAAAAAACACACAACAAAAATGCATTTTTCCTGGTGGAATAAGATAATAAATACTGCACAAGACAGGAAGAAATGGCTCACATACTTGAGAACAAGCCTTCCAGGCACTCACTAGACCCTTCCCCTAAGTTTACACGAACTATTGGTAACCTAACGACAAACCACTTTTTTTTTTTTTGGCTTTTAGGTTGTTTTGAATATAGAAGTAGCACATCCTCGTTGAAAAAATCCAAACGACAGAGACAGAAACGTGTATTTTCAAAGTGAAGTGGCCACCCTGGAGGAAGCGGCACAGCCAGTTCGGGTGCGCGATTCCCGGCTCTCCCTGCACACCGGCAAGCATGGGGGGGACGCTGCGCCCTTGCGGCTCCCTGGGTGAGGCCTGGGGAGGTATAGTAACTTCAGGGTCGCTTTCCGCTTCTTTGGTGTTTAAGAATTATACTGGGAAGAACCTTGGCGACCATCCAAGGCCAGAGTCTGAGTCCCTCACTCCGGGATTGGGATGTCCCTGCACCACACAGCCACCGGGAGTGGGCGAGGCCTCCAACTGGTCACTCCAGAGCGAGCAGAAACGGCTCTCTGGCTCCCCGTCCAAATGCTCTCCCCACTACACACTGTCTCTCAGGCACAAGCACGGACGAGGGTCTGAACTTGCACCCAGGCATCCTTTTCGCTGTTATCGCAATGTTATTTGTTATTGCAGGGACCACCTGACACGGTAAAGCAAAGTGGTTCAGGGGATTTTGGAGGCGGACGGTTGGGATTCAAACTTCTGCTCCTCCGTCCACCAGCCGTGACTTGGGAAAGCTATCGCGTCTGTGTCAGTTTCCCGGCCTGTGAAGTGGGAATGCCCACACATGCCTGTGGACTTCCCGTGGGAGCGACACGAGTGCCGGTGAGCAGAGCACCAGTTCCCCGCCTGGAACGGTGCTACCACACTGCTGGCCACCTCCACCACCGCCGCCGCCGCCACCATCTATTTTAAGTGGTATTTCACTTTCCTAAAAAGAAAGAATCCAGTGATCTACAATTGCCTTTTTCCCGCTCCTCCACGGACTTTACGAGATGTCTCTGCGCACGAAGTCTTTACTCCACTCAACAGTGATGAGCTACTGGACACCTGCTCAGAGCCAGACCCCCTTCCAGGGACTGGAAAGGCCATGACGCACGGACGAGCTGAACAAGACCCCTGCTCTCAGCGGCCTCCCCCTGATGTGGAAGGGAGAGAGCCAATAAACACAAGGGAACACAGATGACGTTCCGGAGAGTAAGTGCTGAAAGGAAATTTAAAGGCGAATGAACTGGAGCACGGTAGGGGGCTCGGGAGAAGGTTGTCGGAGGAGCTGGCGAGGCTCAGACAGCCCTGTGAAAGTCGGGGGGCAGTTCTCCAGGTGCAGGAAGAGCGATGCAAAGTCCCCGTGCTGGGATCAAGAACGGGCAGGCTAGGCTGGAGGGAGAGCACGCCTGGGGAGACTCAGGGGCTCCGTGAGGGTGGGAATGGTTCGGGATGCGCAGGGAGCGGCGCCTAGAGTCTCACTTGGTTCTTAAAGCAGCAGCTGCTCGCTGAGGAAGGACTCCACAAGTAGCTCACGGCACTCTGCTCCTCGTGCACGTACACACACACACACACACACACACACACACACACACGAAGCTCCGTTCATTCACCTGCAGACATGACAGCTCCCTCCCGCTCCCCGCACCCTCATTCCCGCCCATCTCTGGCATCTGGCAGAAAATGACTTGGTAGGAGCCTGCAGAATGAACAAACCCTCTGAGTGGCGGGCTGGAGTGGTGCTTGCTGGGCGTGAAATGCGCAGTGCTTTTCCTGACACCCCCGGATTCAGAGCCCCCAGTTCAAAGGTCACAGCTTGGAAAAAACTCTCAGACACTCTCTCACAGGGATTGCTGGGGAGAGAAGTGTCTTTACTCTTGAGGAGCAGGACAGGCAAACGGCGACGGTCCTGGCCAGTGCGTGTGTGCACACCAGAGGGGCCTCGCGGTGTTCTCCCCTCGACCCTCCTCGCTCACATTCAGTGACAGGTGTGGTGTTATGTGAACGTACAGACACAATCACCCAGGGCCAATGTTTCTGCCAGCTTAGCATTTTTCTACATACTGATTTTTCCACCAGCGTCTGATGGAGATATCACACCTTAGCCAAAATTCTTTTAGCAGTTCGTCTGAGAGATAACTGTTAGGTTAGCGATAGTCAGTAATCCAGGGGAAATGAGAGAAAAGTGGCCGAAAGCAGTAGCATCTAACGCTCCTAAGTAGTGACTTACTCTACGGGATACATTGTTACATGTTTTCCATGGATTGTCGCATTTAAAGCTCAAAGCAACTCCCGAGATTAAGGATTATAATCACCCCCTTCTACAAAGGGGGAAACCGAGGCCCTGAGGAGTGAAGTACAGCAACTGCACAATAAAATGCACATACATGCATAAAATATATGGGAAATATAAAAAAAAGTATAAAGCAATTTCTTGACCTCAAGGGACTTGTAGTCCAGTTGAAGACACCGGACATTACATCTGCAGTGTAAGGCAAAAAGCCACAAGACCCTGGGGCAGCACGGGCGGGAATGGAAGATGTGGCAGCTGGAGAACCATTTGGCAGTTCCTCGAGTGGCTCAACGTACAGTGACCGTAACAGTCAGTGATCGCACCCCGAGGTGTACACCTAAGAGAAATGAAAACACGTGGCCACACAAAAACTTATTAATAATGAGTGTTCACAGCAGCATTACTCATAATGGCCAAAAGGGGGGAACAGCCCAAGTGGCCATCAACTGATGAGTGGGTAAAAAGTACGGTGTATCCATATAATGAAACATTATCCAGTCATAAAAAGAAATGAAGTGCTTCTACATGTTCAATATGAATGAACCTTCAAAACATGCTAAGCTGAAGAAGCCAATCAATCACAAAGGGCCATGTATCGTGTGACTGCATTTATAGGAAATGCCCAGAGTAGGCAATGCCATAGAATAGAGAGTAGATTAGCAGTTGCCCAGGGCAGGGGGTCGGAGGAGTGGGGGGTGATGGCTAAACCACACAGAGCTTCTCTGGGGGGTTTCAGTGAAAGTACTCTGACGGTATGATACTGGATGCGCAGTCCTGCGAATACACTGAACACCGTCGAGCTGTGTACTTCCATTGGCTGAATGGTGTGGTGTGTGGTTCCTACCTTGAGAAAGCTGCTTATTTTTAATGTTCTATGAGAACTTTAGATGAAAGCTTCAAACTCAAACGACAAACACAGTTTTGCGCAATGCGGACTGTTCTACAGTGTCTTCCTCTGAAGACAGCAGCCCTCTCTCACCCCTGTAAGATATCGGTTATTTCAAACTGCAGTTTCCTATAAACTCGTGGCTAAATTGTGCTTTGTGGAAGTGAGAGAGACCGCCACGGAGACCACGGATCGGCAGCCCCAGGGCCAGACCAGGGCGCCACCCCCTGCACCCGTTGGAGGACAATCAGCGAATCCAAGAACGGTCCCATCCAGATCTGCTCTCCAGGTGGTGGGGAGCGGGCGAGAAGGGAGGAGGCCCCTGTTTGCAGTGGTCGCCAGCTTCAGGTCGTGCAGAGACGGGTGACCGACGGCTTGATTCATTCCACTGCCCTTGCAAGCACGCCCGGAGACTGCAGAGACTCGAGTGTCAGTGCTGTGACACCCGGCCTTGGGCCATGGCCAGGACTGGAGAGGAATGCGTGATGATAAATGCCCGATATCCGAGAAACCGAATCCTAACCTCAGACCCACAGACGCTGGACAGAGTTACAGAGAGGACTGTTCACTTTCTCTTTCACAGGAAATCCTCATTTTCTATCTTACTTTCCCCATTCTGCTTCATGAGGTTTAGAGCTAAAAGGTTAAAGAGCTAGAAAGCCTGAAGCAAAGCCATGTGGACCTTGGGACTTTGATCAGAAATCTCAAACTGGGGACAAAAAGAGATTGGAAATAGGAGTTCCCAGTCTCACTTTAGATGCGACTTCTCTCCTAAGGCTGCCTATGACACAGTGTTCTTTGGACAGACGGAGCTGTGCGGTCACCAAACATCTGCAAACAGAAACATCAAATCCAAGACAATCTGCATCTTCCTAATATCAATAGCTTATAGTAGTAAGTACTATTTAGTTACATTAATACAGTATTTTGAAACAGAGACCAGAGACAAAAAAAAATGCTGAAATGGCGATTAATCTTCCAGGACAGAAAGCACCGCTATTGCAAAAAACAAACACAGCCCGGCTTGTGTGGCTCAGCGGGTTGGGCGTCGGCCCGTTAGCCAGTTCAACTCCCAGTCAGGGCACACGCCTAGGGCGCGGGCCAGGGCACTGGCTGGGGGCGAGCAAGAGGCAGCAGATCCCTCCTTTTCCCTCACTAGAATAATAAACAATAAAATCTTTTAAGAAGGTACCAGGAAGAGAAAACATCCCGTTGGGGGTTGGGCTCAGGATTAAACACGGGAAGAAGGAGGAGCTCTGAGAAGGGAAGAAACACTGGAAATCCAAAAGAATCAGCTGAACTTGCACCTGCCACCGAGGAAGCACACGGGGTGAGCTCCCCGTCCATCTTCCCACTCCGCTAGTTCCGCCGTCCCGTCGCTTTCCGGTTTCCATCTCCGTGGCCTGGCCAGCCCGCCTTCCACTTCATTCTGCCTTTCCACGTTATCTCACATTTGCGCTCTCGTTGGAGAGTGCCTTCGGAAGTCAACTCTTTACCTGAGCCTTCATGCCGTGTCCCTGCCAACTTCCCTTCTCAAACATTTACAAAGTGTCCAAATGGATTTTTTGTTTTTCTGCTTAAATCCCCCAGACCGGAGGCCATGTCCCCTGGCTGTTTGTACTGAAAACGTACAAGTGGGCCGCCTCTGCCTTCCCCACTCACTCGGGCCTTGTTTGAACACTGGCCTCCGGACGTGCGTTGGGATGACGGTTCCCACTCCGCTTTCAGCCAGGGGTGGCGGAGAGCTGACTGGTGAAGTCCATCTCCCCAAACGACACAACTTAGTACAAAGCTCTGTGCCAAAGGCCACCCCACCGAGGATGTATGCGGGGCCTCCCAGGGGCACCCAGCACCAGGAGAAATGACTTTGGGCTTCCTTGACTTCTCGCTTCACGGCGGGCTAGTGAGCCCATTCCCAGTGAAATCTCAGGACTTGCGGTGGCCCGCACATCTTTCAACCTGTGTCAGACTTCTGTTTGCTGCCCAGCAGACTGTCTGCACTCTCCTCTCAGTGGGAAAGGAAAATGTGGCCAAGAGAGCCAGCGGCTCTGCTGTTAAGAAACTAGGGTGTGGTGGTCCGCAGCCTCTGGCTGGCAGCCACTCCCCTCCTTCCTTCCTGGAACACAGTTCTTATGAACGATAAAGCCTTGTTTTAGAAGTCCGAGACTGTGGTCTTAATTTCTATGACAGATGTGTGGTGAATGACTTAGCAGGCCCAGGAGAGTGGAATCCAGCTCAAGTGGGTCCCACCAGGGGCAGGGAGCACTGAAAACCAACCCCATGGACGAGAGAATCCCAGCAGTTTCGGGAACCGGCAGCACCAGGTACCTCTGGACCGCAGTGGGATGGGGCAGAGGCATGTTGGTGGAAAGGGATTCGGGACGCAGCTATATCCTGGATCCATTCTACCACTTCCCTTCACTGGCTGATCACCCCTCTTCCAACATGCAAAACACCGACAATTTCCTCTTCGGAGAGTGTCGAGGGTCCCTGGCCTGGGGGACCCATGGCACAGTGGAGAGCACGAATGAGTCTCATACTGCAAACAGGGACTGAATGGCCATATGTGTGTAGGGACTGTTTGAGAACGACCCTCCCTACCGGCTCCTCTTCGTCCACTGGGCTCCCGGAATCCTGGCAGCCAGACCTTTATCTCCCGGGCAGGAGACAGAAAGAGACCTCTGGGGAATTGAGCCCAAGAAGAAAAATCTACAGTTGCCGACACTGGGGATTCCCCAACAGACAGGCCGCCCAGATGGGTGCCGTCCACAGAGTCCGTGCCTACAGTCAGCCTCAGCGTCTCTCAGGCTACATCACCAGCAGCCAGCTGGGGGTGCTTCACCGCTGAGGCCAGGTCCGACATGGAACGTAGAGACCAAAGCAAACGAACGGCAGCAAAACCTGGAGGGAACAGACTATGCGGAGATTTTTTTTTTTACTTTTTTAAAAGAGAGAGACATAAAAGGCCCTGGCTGGTGTGGCTCACATGGTTGAGCATCATCCCCAAAAGCAAAAGGATGTGGGTTCGATTCCCAGTCAGGGCACAGGCCTGGGTTGTAGGCCAGTCCCCAGCTGAGGCCCATGTGAGAGGCAACCATGTTTCCCTCACACATCAATGTTCCTCCCCCTCTCCTTCACCCTCCCTTCCCCTCTCTCTAAAAATAAATAAATAAGATCTATAGAAAAGAGAGAGGGAGAAAACTAGGAAAAACAGGCTGAAATTATTTAAGAAGTCAATGGCATCAGGTGCCAGATGGCAGGGGGCCACCGCATGTCTAAAAAATGATGGCCGGTGGGCCAACGTCAGCCTGCAGCCCGTTTTTGCACACTTTCAGCTGAGAAGATGCGTGGCAGAGGTCATACATGGACCACGGAAACTCAAATATTGACTACATGGCCCTTTGCAAGAGAAAAAAGAAAAAAATCTGATCCTGGTCGAGCACAACGGGTAGGAGCAGACGTCAGCCGAGGCAAGCTGCTGTGAAAGTCCAGAACACTGGGGACAGATCGAAGGTTCCAGAGGGGAAGATGCGAGACACACACCAAGGCTCAGGAACCCAGTGTCTTCCAACTCCCCAAAGGCAGAGCTGGAAACAAGACAACAGTGGAGCAAAGTCTTCAAGATTCTGAAGGAAAACAACTTCCAACGTAGAAATCCATGTCCCTCCAAACCGTCAAGCAAGTTTGCTTTCAGACACGCGAGGCCTCAGTACAATCACCTCCCTTTTCTCAGAAACTCCTGGGAGGTGCGCTCCACCAAAAAGGGAGGGGACAAGCAAGGAGGACACGAAATACAGCAGACAGGGCGATGCCAAACCAGACAGGTGAACACCACGCCCAGGAGGGCGGTGAGCGGAAGTGCGGGCGACGGCGGGCGGTGCACTGGGGGGACGCAGCACTCTGTGCGGCCACTGGCCTCACGGTCACCCACGCGGCCACCAGGCCGGTGCTCCTCACTCCCCTGCGCAGACCCTGGCTTCCCTGGGGCGTCCCTGGGGTACTGCGGGTCTGCTGGTGGCGAGTTCTTTCTGTTTTTTTAAATGTCTGGGAGTGTTTACTATTGTTTCGTTACTGCAGGATATATCCTCTGACCATAGAATTCTAGGTTAATAGTTTGTATCTTCCAGTCCTTTAAAGACAATTAGTCTACTGCCTTCTAACTTACATTGTTTCCAACAAGAAGTCTGTTGACATCTCTGCTTCTGTTCTGCACATAACGCGTCTTCTCTCTGCCGAATTTTTTTCCCTGTTTTTTTAAATCACTGCTTTTAATCAATTTGATTCTGGTGTGCCTTTGTGTAGATTTCTTCTTGTTGCTTATGCTTAGAGATTCATTGAACTTCCTCGATCTGAGTTCACAGTTTCCATCAAATTTGGAAAGTGGTCAGCTGATATTTCTTAAAATACTGTTTACGGAGCCCCTCGCTCTCCTCCCTATTGGGGCTCCGATACACATTCGGCTCCTTGAGGCTGTCCCACAGCTCACTGCTGCTCTGGTTTTCTCCCCCAGCCATTTGCCTAGGTTTCACTTTGGATAGTTTCTGTTGCTATGTCTTCAACTTCACTCATTTTTTCCTTCTGTGACATCTAAACCCTAACCCTTTAGTAAAAGGTACTTATGTAGAGAGATAAAAACAAGTATGATAAGAGGTTAACAACTGTGAAATCTAGGCATAAGGTAGGTGGATGACCTTACACTATTCTTTCAACTGTTCACTATGTTGGAAATTTTTAGTAAGAGGCTGGAGGCAGGGGGAGAATGAGTACAGCCATCCTATGAGAGACTGAGCAGCTCCTTCAGCCTGGGTTAAAGCCTGAAAAATCCTATTAGTCTAACCTGAGTTTCAAAGTTCCATAAAGGATAAGTGGGGGGTTGGAGAGACAGAGAGAGAAAGGAAGGAGGAAGAAGAGAAAGAGGGGGAGGGAGGGAAGAAGAGGAAGAAGAAAGGGGGAGGAGGAGAAGAGAGACTGACTGCACCATACAACCGAAACAGTCAAGGTCAAGGTAACCCAGCCTGGGGTTGTCCGAGGAGAACAGACTGGAAAACTCTCAGTGGCCACGATTGCCTCATCCTAAAATCCCAGAGAGGAGCTTTTCCCCAAACACGCTGAGGTCTGTAGACTGAGTAATTTTTAAGGGGTCTACCTTACAGCAACCGTCATTGAAAGCCTGGAGCCTTAGATCAGCACAAGGTGGAGGAGACGCTCGCTGGGCTCAGTGTTCTGTTTCCCCTCAAATCCCTGGCAACGAGTACCAACAGCATCCACGTGTCCAGGGACCAGGAAAGGGCTCTCTACGCCCTCCCCTGGCTACACCTGCTCGAGAAGATGGGTGAAAAGGAACTATGGGAGGAGAGGATCGATGGGCTGGTGTCCCCCTGCCACTCCCAGTGTGGGGGCTCTGAGAGGCCATCTAAGCCTATAAATTCTTCCTTCTTCCCCCTTAGCTGCCAAACAGAAGCAGCTTTGTTCCTGCTGCCATTAAAGGAAGTTCACGAGGATCATCAACGGGAAAGTCCTGAGTTACATCTCACCAAGCACAGGCAGCCTGTCCGCCCTCCCAGTTCTAACGCCCCCAGCAGCTCCTACTCATCATTGTGAATCTACGCAGGCTTGGAACGTGAAAATGATGCTGTCTGTCCCCAGCAGCCACAGAGACACCTGCCGGCGGGGTTCATCTGACAGGCTGGTCCGATCCGACTTCCCGCCGTGGGCGAGAGGGTGGGCCTGACGCTTCCAAGACCCTTCCCAGAGCCAAGGGTCTACTCAGGGATGGCACCTCGACCCAGTGCAAAACCCAAATCCTCGGAGCTTCACACTCTGACCAACGAAAACCATTTCCCCCTCGAAGCAATCCTGAATAATGATGTCCACACAGGCAAAGGCTAACTTTCAGGCACAAGAGAATGCCATGGAGAGAGAAGTTTTCGCCTGCCCAGCCTCCCAACCTGGAAGGTGGGGACTTGTCTCTCCATGCAGACTCCCGGCTGCCAGCCCGTGCCTGGGGACCCTGGGAGCCACAGTGTCACAGATCCTCTCCCGCTCGGTTCGCAGCCTTCAAGCCTGCTGGCTACACCTCCTGTCTTCAGGCTGCAGGTACCCGAAACACGCTGCCTCCACAAGCCAATCTTCCCTGGCAAACCTGTTTCTTCTTCCTTCTTTCATATCTCAGTGAATGGCCTTGACCTTCCAACTGGCTGCCCAAACCAGAACACCGGGGATCTTTCCAACTCCTCTTCCTCATCTGCCACATCCAATCACCACAACCCGACATTTTCCATCTCCCGAGACTCCTTCAGGTTGATCTTCTCCCCCACCAGCTATTTCTCCATCACTAGCAGAGATCCCCCTCCGCACCTCCGCCCTCCCCAGCCTGGGCCACCACGGGCTTCCTAAAGAAACCCTCTGCCCTCAGCCTCCCTCCCTCCATCCATTCTCCGCACAGCAACCGGAGATCTTTCTAAGCTAAACACCTCTCTCTGACTTAAAACCTTCAGTGACGTCCCACCGCTCCTGGAATAAAAAGGAGAGTCCTTCACAAGGACAGAAGAGCCCTGAGGACCCTTCACACCCCCTCGCCCCCAGCTCCAGCCACACTGAGAGCTGGACATGGATCCACCTGACATACTCTGCCCCAGGCCCCACCAAGCCCAGCCTTCTGCTGGCTAACTCCTCCTCGGCCTCCAGGTCTCCCTCGGCCTCCCTCGTTCCCAGGCCTTGCTGGGAGTTCCCATGGGCTCCAATGTCATCGTGCCCTTTGCTCCTCTCAGGGCACTGTCCCTGATGAATCACCACTGCTTGTCTAAATCCCAGTAGGACCAGGTCTCCTATGCGCCATTCCACCTGCTGCCCTTAGCACAGCTCCTGGCAAGCAGAGAGACCGCACAAATATTGGTCAAGTGAATGAAAACGTGGTCCCAGAAGCCCCGACACACGCTAAAATAGAAACAAGCTGTGGTACGTGACCCTGGGCTCCTCTGACGTCTCAGAAGGTCTCCAAACAAACACTGGGTGTCAGAGACTCTGACTCAAATCCGTATCTTCCAGTGGTGTTTAAAACAGTTTGTTTGCGCCCTGGCTGGTGTAGCTCAGTGGACTGAGTGCCAGCCTGCAAACCAAAGGGTCACCGGTTTGATTCTCAGTCAGGGCACATGCCTGGGTTGCGGGTCAGGTCCCCAGCTGGGGGTGTGCAAGAGGCAACCAGTCAATGTGTATCTCACACACTGAGGTTTCTCTCCCTCTTTCTCCCTCCCTTTCCCTCCCCCTAAAAGTAAATAAATAATCTTTAAAAAGTTGGGGTTTTTTCCTCTACTTTTCTCCATCTTTAATTTTTCCTCCAAGAACAGGCTTTCTTGGTGTGATAAATACTTAATATCTCATTCACCTCCTACAAGGTCAGCTCTTAGACAAAATAATTAGTAGACATTTAAAGTGAAACATCAGTGTCATATAAAAAAATAGAAAGAAAGGGACACTGGAAGTTTGCCCTGTGAGAGCTTGCAATCCGAGCTGTCAGCAGCTGTCTTGCTTCAGAGCCCCAGAGACATATACCAAGATCACATCAGCGTACATCAGAATAAATTACTTTATTTTAACCAATGCAAACCTTCCCGAAGGGTATCAGCGTAGGCAATAGCTGTCTGTTGTCTAGCCATTATTAGATTACACGTCTATCAAAAGTATAAGTGACTCGTTTCCTTGGTTCTTCTAATGATTTATTCAATAACCATGGGCAGGTATACTAAGCGCTGTAATTTTATCTATAAAATAATAAAAACTGCTTTGTAGTGACTCCTGTTTTCCCAGTAATGTTTTAATGCGAGCCTTAAAAGACTTCTGTAATGCTCAGGTTAGAATCCCCAATTTAAAAAGAGGTTAAACTACACTCCCAGGTCACCCAGCCACTGAGCATTACAACTGGAACTGTTGGCCCTGGCCAGTGCGGCTTGGTCGGTTAGAGCGTGGTCCTGTAAACCGAAGTCACGGGTTCAATCCTCAGTCAGGGCACACACGTGCCCTGCAGGTTTGGCCCGCAGTCGGGGCGTGTGAAAGAGGCAACTGACTGGCGTTTCCCTCCCTCCCTCCCTCCCTCCCTCCCTCCCTCTCTAAAACCAATAAGCAAGAAACAAACCTGGGACGGCCGGCTCGATGTCTGACTTCTAACCCAGAGCTTTTTCCAATGCCCAGCACTGCAGTTAGTTACCTACGAGCAGCTCCCACAGCACTGTCAGCTGATCTCTCAAAAGAAACTTTGCAGGCCAGAAGGGGCTGGCAAGAAGCATTCAGGGATGAAAAGCGAGGACCTACCACCCAGGTTACTCTACCCAGCAAAGCTACCATTTAGAATCTAGGGACAGATACAGAGCTTCCCAGACAACAGAAAGCTAAAGGAGTTCACCACCATCAAACCAGTATTACAAGAAATGTTACAGTCTTCGTTAAGAAGAAGAAAAAAATAAAAAATATGAGTAATAAACATCCATAAAAAAGAATGAAATCTTA
This sequence comes from Trachops cirrhosus, assembly GCA_028533065.1. Lineage (NCBI taxonomy): Eukaryota > Metazoa > Chordata > Mammalia > Chiroptera > Phyllostomidae > Trachops > Trachops cirrhosus. The sequence continues at coordinate 5,745,170 of CM052540.1, forward strand.
CCATTTGCAACAGCATGGACGGACCGGGAGGGTATTATACTAAGTGAAGTAAGTCAGTTGGAGAAAGACACATACCATATGATTCGTTTACACGTGGAACCTAACGAACAACATAAACAAACGAACAAAACAGACACAGACTCATAGATACAGGGGACAGACCGATGGTTGGCAGAGGGGAGGGGGCTGGGGCCAGGTGAGACAGGCGAAGGGACGGAGAAGTGCAGATGGGTGGTGACGTAACAGTGATGGGAGCGTGAAGGACGGGGCAGGGAGTACAGTCAGGAGCACTGTGACAGCTGCGTGTGGGCCCAGGAGGTACAGGAGCTGCCAGCGGAAACGCTTTGTAGAGTGTATGACTGTCTAACCACTAAGGTGTACACCTGAAACTAAAAGAATATTAATGTAATCTGTAATTTTAAAGACTTTTTAACTAAAAAAGATTAAAATTTAAAGTAAATAAATAAAACGAAGTCTTACATACCTCACCCTAACTCTAGCTCTAGCAACAGCCCTGAGCTGAGCAGGGCGATCACACAAGAGGACCCAGCTGGGGACTCTCCGAGCGCTTCCCGTACAGGCAAGCACAGGACTGGGGCTCAGAATTTAGGGCTGCTGAGTTGCCAGTGACAACTATAAAATTTGGCCTGGCTACTCCACTAAAGAAAAGATACTTCATTAACTGCCAAATACCTGTTTGCTTAAGAGGTGCTGTGTGCCAAAAACAACCCAGAGGGAAAACCTTTCGGTGCCCATTCAATAGCCCTTTGGATCCTGTGACGGATAAATGCCCTCTTACATCTGATGGTTAACACGTGGATGATACCTGAGTCCCAAACCACCTCTTACGGAAACTGCCCCAATTTAAACTACTTATCACCCATAAGCATTACATTTGATTCAAAAGAGGAAAGATTATATTTAGAAATAAATGGAAGAATAATGCATATTAAAAACTATGGGGGGAATAAAACCTGTGGGATTCAACTAAGGCTGTACTCAGCCTTAGATGCTTTTATTAGAAGAAAAATAATTAACCAAGCATTCAAAATTAAATTAAGAGCACACGCCCACAACAAAGATGGAAGAAACTGATTTTTTTAAAAAGACCATTAAAATAGACAAGTCTCTAGCAAATATTTCCTTAAAAATAATAACACAAACAGGGTGGAATGAGAAAGAAGGTCACAACTACCAGTGCAGAATATCTTTTCAAAGTTCTACAAATTGAATTTACTCAATAAATTTGAAACTTTCAAGTTAAAAGGCCTATCTTATAAGAAAATATAAATTGCCAAAACTCACTCAAGCAAAAGCAGAAGCAGAAAGCCTAAATAAATAGTAATCAAATAAATTTAAAAGGCTGTCAAATATTTAACCTCTTTCCCCCCAGAAAAAGCAACAAGTCAAGTAGTTTTATGGATAAGTCATTTCTAACATTCAAGGAAGGGACTATCCATGTTATCTGATCTATTCTGGAGCATATAAAAAGATGAGGAACTTCCCGGTCCATTTCAGGAGAGAAAAGTTCTGATGCGGAAGACCTAAAAAAGATTTAAGATAGAGAAAGAACTACTATGTATAATAATGAGTTCAATTATTCATTCAAAATATTTAGTGAGTGCCCACTATGTACCAGCACTGTTGTTCTAGGATAATCAAACAAATACACCCGCAAGAGTGAAATGTCAAGTTTGACAATTCAGCATAGCAGGTGGGGTAGGAAGTTCTGGGGGAAATCAGGGAACGTTTCCATTTTATACAAAGTTCTGAGAGAAGGCCTTATGGGCGAGGTGGCATCTGACAACAGACCTGAAGGAGTTAAGGAACCAAGCTGCAGGTGTCGGAGGAAGAACATTTCAGACACAGGGAACAGCAGACAGGGCCCTGAGACGGGGTCATACTTGGAATGACCAAAGAACAGCAGGAAGGCTGCGATGTTAGTAAATATAGATGCAAAATGAGTAAAATTTAATAATGCAGAAAAAGAACAATGCATGACTATCAGGTGAAGTTTATTTAAAAAGTATAATGAGCCCCAGCTGGTGTGGCTCAGTTGATTGAGCAATGGCCTGTGAACCCAAGGGTCACTGGTTCGATTCCCAGTCAGGGCACATGCCCGGGTTGCAGGCCAGGTCCCCGGTTGGGGGGATACAAAAGGCAACCACACATTGATGTTTCCCTCCCTCTCTTTCTCCCTCCCTTCCCCTCTGTCTAAAATTTTTTTTAAAAGTGTAATGATTGGTCAGTATTAGAATTAATTATATTACATTACTAGATTAAATAAGAAAAAACTATAGGATCATTTCAAAAGAAACGGAAAAAGTGGTTACTTCTGCTTTTAAAAACAAAAGCCTTGGTGACCTGGAGCTGGAAGCAAGTAGTTCAGATGCCACTTCCTCAGGGAAGCTTTACCCCTCCAGTCGGAGGCCAGCCTGCCTGTCACGTGTGACCACTGGGCCCTGCATCACTCCACTGTAAGTCTCAGCACAACTGGGACTAATTAATTACGGCACTCATGGCCAGACGATAAGCTCTCTGAGGGCCAGATCGAGTACCTGGCACGGGGCTCATGACAAACGCTCCAGGAGTGAGTCTAACCAGAAGTCAGCAGGACTCGTGTGGAAGCCGCAAAAAGACCGCAGTGAGTGGAGAGAGACACTGTTGCTTTACGGGAGACTCAGTTTGCCGAGATATCCATCCTCTCTAAAGCAACTATAAACCGAGTGAAATTCCTATAAAAGTTCCAGCATTCATCCGGATTGATAAAGGCTAGGAAGAGCCAAGATAATTTTGGGGGAAAAAAAGAATTATAAAGGGAGATTTCCATCTACCAAATTTCAACATACTGTAGAGGTCTGGTTACCAGAACACTAGCTTGAGCACTAGTTAAAAAACATTTTGGGGTTTACCTTTCCTGTCTGATACCATCGTGGGTCTTATTAACATGTTTAAAAAGGAGCAGGAATACAAAAATGACAGTATATATAAAATAGAAATTAGGAAACAAATTAAAATTGATTATGAACTTCGAAAAACTCTAACTGCAGCTACTATGAGTGAAAAGGCATATTGATAAAACACCAAAGAACACAGGAATTAAAACAATAGCCACCACTGAAAATAGTCATCTGCTACACGTAAAGCGGTGTACTAGCAATTTATGTACATTGTCTCTAACGCTTCAAACAACCCGCAAACCAAATACAATTATTAGTTGTTTTAATTTTACAATTGAGTTTAGCTGACGTGTCCAAAATGACAGTTAGGTATCATTTTGACTTGTCCCCAAGTTAAGGCTTGAGTCTTCTAATTCCAAAGCCTTATACCAAGATAATTTTTTAAAATTTAGGAATACATTACTACTTAGTTATCTTAGAAAACTACCCTAGACGTGGTTTTCGAGGAAGATAGTAACACTCTTCATTGGGATTACGTAAGAAACCAGAATAAATATAAGCAGATAAACTTAAAACTAATAATACAGGTGCCATCCCACCCAAACGGTTGCCACCACTACACAGGAGCACGATCCCGCGGGCCTGTTTCGTGCCGCCCGCTGTCCTTTCGGCTGCAGGATCACGGGGCGATCCAGGGGTCTCAGGAGAGGGGCCCAGAAATCAGGGGATAAGGGACTCAGGGCAGCACTTATTTACAGACCAGGATGGAGGGTTTTCAGTATTTCATACCAGCCAAACCAGTGTCTGCCGACTGGATAGCAGTCTTGAGTTCATGCATGTGTAATGCTCAGAAATTTGGGGGAAACCTGGACGGGTCTGGACCTGAAGAGAAGACACTATGTGCATGCAATTGATTTCCAGGGGTGTGTCTTGCCTGCCTGCCACGTGTAACTAATTACCAGTTCTAGGCACTCTGGGGAACGCCACGAGGAACAAGACGTGGTCCCTGCCTTCAAGGATCTTATGATTTAACAAAGAAGGAAAACTTGTAACAATTATAACCTAATGCAGAATACAATAAAGTGCCACAAAAATCACTGAATGGCGTCTGCCCCTCACTGGCATGGGTCGGGGGCACATGCCTGGGCCGCAGGCCCGGCCCTGGTTGAGGGGTGGAGAGACAGTGGATGGATGTTTCTCTCCCTGTCTTTCTCCTTCCCTTCCCCCTCTCTAAAAGTAAATAAATAAAATCTTAAAAAAAAAGAATTAAATGGCATCAATAGAGTTAGAGAAGAAATTTCTATTCCAGATAGGAGAGAGGGAGATGCCTTATTGGAAAAAATATTATTGAACAGGCCTTAAAGGACAGGGAGGGTCCCAGGATGAACAAACTTATATTAGAATCCTTTGAAAAAGAGAGGAGGTTCAAAAATATGATATTTTTAATTAATAAACTGGGAATGAAGACATAATGGGACCATTCAGCAACAATTTTTAAATTTTAAAATGAATTGTCTATAAGGACATGGAATCACAATTATTACAAGAAAAAGTTTTTATCAAAAGTACACAGAAAAAAGATAGAAGATTAAAGAAACAGAAAATTTGATCAGATTTAAGTACATATGCATCAAAGCCCTCCACTTTTACTTTTAAATAATTTTTAAAAAGGTTTTATTGATTATTTTTAGAGACAGGCGAAGGCAGGGAGAAAGAGAGGGGGAAAAACATCAGTATGAGAGAGACCTCCGTAGGTTGCCTCCTGTGAGCCCAGGAGCAGGCACGGAGTCCGCCCCCAGGCACGGGACCCGCGAACTGAACCTGCGACCTTTTGCTTGGAGCGGGGATGACTCTCCAACCAACTGAGCCACCCTGGCTGGGTCTCCACGTTTGCTTTTGAAAGGCAGAGTAAAAATAATAACTTCAAATGAAAATACGTAGGTTCAAAAGATAAAACTGAACAATGTAATTTATTTTTATTTATTTATTTATTTTTTTAAAAAGTAAGTCCTTTTTTTTTTTTTAAAGATTTTATTTATTTATCTTTAGAGGGGAAGAGAAGGAGAGAGGGAGAGAAATATCAATGTATGGTTGCCTCTTGTGGGTCCCCGGCTGGGAACTGGCCTGCAACCCAGGCATGTGCCCTGACTGGGAATCCAACCGTGGTCTCTTGGTTCCCAGGCCCGCACTCAATCCACTGAGCTACACCAGCCAGGCTGAACAATGCAATTTAAAAACGGGCCAAGGGTCTGCACAGACATTCCCACACGGATGCGCGAAGGACCAACAAGCACAAGAAAACACGCTGACGTCACTTGCCGTCAGGGAAGTGCAGATCACAACCCCCGGGGGCTACCACTCCAGACCCGCCGGGGGGCTGTGAGCAGAAAACAGCAACAACGAGTGTTGGTGAGGACGTTATGGAATCGGAACCCTCAGACACTGCTGGTGGGAATGTATTTAACAACGGTGCGGCCACTTTGAAACCGCTTGGTAGGTCCTCAAAAAGTTAAACATTGAGTTACCAAATGACCCAGCAATTCTATTCCTAGGTAGTATCCACCCAAGTGAATTGAAAATACATGTTGACAAAAATAAAAAGAAATGTACCATGAATTCTCCCAATCCACGAATATGGTATATCTCTTCATGTGTTTAAGCTTTCTTTGATTCCTTTTACCGGTGTTTTGTACCTTTCAGCACACAGATCTAGAACGCATTCCTTTAGATTTAAGTATACCCAAGTATTTCATGGTTGTTTCGTTCTAGTGTCAATGGCACGATTTCAAATTTCAGTTTCTAATTGCTCATTGCTCGCGTATAAAAATACAACTGATTTTCATAAACTGACTTTGTATCTTGCGACCTTGCAAAACTACATACAATTCTCCTTACCACGGGGTGGCTCCCTTATTTGTGAAGCGAATAATCGTGATTTTCACATTGCAATACAGCAAAGAAACTAAAACATTAAGAGTAAATTTGCTGCCCTGGCTGGGGTGGCTCAGTGGATTGAGCACCAGCCTGCGAGCCAAACAGTCGCCGGTTCGGTTCCCAGTCAGGGCACGTGCCTGGGTTGTGGGCCGGGTCCCCATCTGGGGGCGTGCGAGAGGCAACCACACATTGGTGCTTCTCTCCTTCGCTTTCTCTCTTCCTTCCCCTCTCTCTAAAAATAAATAAATAAAATCTTTAAAAAGTAAAATAAGAAATGGAAAAAATGCAATGCAATGTGTGCTTAATATAGTTCACAATATGCTTGTTTCTAAGGGAAAAAAGTGTAAGAAATGAATATTGCTTCTGTCGAGATGTTCTCTCAACTTGTGACACATCCTATGAATCATGGCCCCACCTGAAAACGGTATTATTTAACGTACAAATGGAAACTACATTCTTCTCCAAAAGAAAGGGATTCTTATAAGCGAACATGAGGAGAAGCCATAGGAAACCATAACAAAAACAAACTACAGTCTATAATCCTTGCATCTTTGGAACACACTGACAAAACTTCAGGGAACAGGAATAACCTCTAGATTATACAACAGGGATTTACATAATTGAAACATCAACTATTAATATAAAAAAGATACAAAAATGCCACAAAAAGCCCTGACTGCTGTGTGTGGCTCAGTTGGCTGGGCGTCATCCCGCAAAGCAGTAGGTCGCCGGTTCAATTCCCAGTCAGAACACATGCCTGGGTTGTGGGTTCAGTACCAGGCTGGGGGCGCGTACGAGGCAAACTAGCAATGTTTCTCTCCCTCTTTTTTCTCCCTCCCTTCCCCTCTCTCTAAAAATAAATTAAAACAAAATGTTTAATAACGCCACAAAAAATGAAATTGTTCTTTCCCTTACAATCTCTTTGTAAAGCGCAGTAGATAGCATTTATGGGGTGGGGAAGGTAAATCGATTAGTAGGACTGGGAACAGAAACTGGGTCAGATTACATGTCGCCCGCATGTTCTTCAGGTCCCTGCTTCCATCTTCCAGTTCATTCGCACCTCTTTCAAGAAGTTCATCCGAGACTCTGCTTTCTCCCCCAAAAGTCTGGCCCCACAGGACAGAGGTGGTCTGTCTCTTCTCCGCATCCTCTCACACTTTTGCTGACCTTCTTTGTTTATCTTTTCATAATGGTATATACTGAATTTGCCATATGGCAAGAACTCGGCTAAATGCTATGCCTGCACCACCTCATTTAATACTATAGAACCCCACAATGCAGGTATTATTATTACACATTTTATAGATGAAGAAATTCAGGTACAAAAAGGTTCCATTATTTGTGGAAGTCGCACAGCTAATAAACAGCAGATGAGAGTTTTATCCCAGGCACTCTATTTCCAGAGCCCACTCTCTGACCCGCTACACATCAGCTTAAGTCATTCATTCCCTATCTATGCAGTACCAAGCACGAATGCCCGACGGACGCTACAGCCAGATGTAGGAGGGAGACAGGTCCCTCCCTGGAGGAACTGCTGGTCTGGCAGGCAGACCAGCACAGAGAAGCGCAGTCCCTGAGTGCTGAGCAGGGCCCTACGTGTGTTGGGAAGTGACGGGAAAGACTGGGGACGGGGAAGCATCTCAGCACTGGGGATGGTCTGAATCCATCACACCACGTGAGAGTGCCCCATATTTTAGTCGCTCTGTATTCCCCCATAATTCCTAACGGGCTCCGAATAAACGTGTGTTGAGTGAACAACTAACGCTGACCCATTTCCTCTGCTTTCCTTGTGCCTGTACCTATTGCTCTAAAACTCAGCTCAGAAAGATGTGCCAAGAAGCCACAACTACGTTTATTTCGCTCTCCACCATATCCTTCTTTCATTCATTGAGTATTCATTGACTGCCGACTGTGAGCCAGCCACCGAACGGGACACGTAATACAACAGTGAACGTGGCAGAGAGACACCCTGCTGTACTGGAAGCCACATTCCAGTGGATGAACAATCAAATACACACAAAACACACAAACAAACACTGAGCAAGATTTCAGATCATGATTTTAAGAGCTAGGAATAAAATGAATGAGGCAATATGACAAACAGTGACTACTGGGTGTTAATTTACATTGGGAAGACAAGACTTGAAGGGAACATTGACACTGGTGCATTTTTATTTTTGAAGGAAAAAAGCAAAGCTAGAAATCCCAAAATTAGGAGCCAGAATTAACCTGTGTTATTGACAAAGGATTGCAGCATTTTTTTCCCCCAAAATGTATACCTAACTCAATTGTTAAAGCAATAGAACACTATTCTCACATTCCCCAATTTTATGTAAAATTGGTTTGATTTTCATAAAAGTGGCGCTGCTTTATTTCAGAAATGGAAATGTGGCCATGTTATATATTTATTTTTACCTTTATGCTTGTTTCTAAAAGAGTGAGGGGAGGGCTGGACTAAGGAGCCACCTGCGCGAACAAGGTCCTGGCAAGTGGCAGGGATGCAGAAACTTGATTTCTCTAACACTTAAGGGTTTCGCTTTAAAAACCATCTTATTCAAAACATCTGAAAGAGTATAATGTAACATTCACATTTCATATTTCCTAACCCTTTCAAAAGGGCATTGGAAGTAAATAGTATGTTTAGAATAATGAAGAAAGTTTTGTTTTTGTTCTTTTTTTTACTAATGTTGTGAGGAAATGGACACCGGGCTTTAAAAATTAATGAACACTAATTTTGGCAAGTCATTTAACTGCTCTGGATCTCCATTTTTCCCCTCCCCCTTCAGTTAAAATGAGGGTGTTGACATTATAGGATCCCTATGGGTTCTCCCAGCCCTAAACACCTTGATTCTGCTTAAGAAATAGAAGGTATGTGATTCAGAACCTTTACTGCATGGGGAAGGCAGGTGTTATAGTGGGCACTTAAAAAAAACTGGCTCGTTTGGGATTCATTTTTTTATAAGAATTTTCTTCTGGTGTAATGGGTATATTTCCTACACATCAACGAAAAGAATGGAAAAGAAAAAAAAAACAGTAAAAAGAGAGGCGAATGTGTGCTACAACAGGAGAAAATCATTGGGAAGGAAACTGATTTCCACCATTTTTATTCTATTTCCTTTCTTACCCTCTCCTTTAGAGAAAAGCCCAGTTTTAATTTTCTCTTAATTCCAAAAGAGGTAGTAGCAAAAACCACAGCGATCCTCGCACATCTTTTTGTTGTTGAAGAAGTAGCCAAAATACCGAAGAGGCACAGTCCGTCTACACATCGCCAATCTCAGCACTGAGGACGCCGTCTTCCAAATGTTATTGCCAATATCGGCCCTCACTCCGCCGCAGGCGGCACTCACCACCATCTATTTTTGCAAACCCGTGTACGTCGAGCCTTTCATCCAAACCCATAAACAACCATTTCCTCCCTGCAGCAGCGGCTCGAACAGCCCGAGACGTTCTGGCGAGCCAGGGCTGAGTCGCGCAAACAGGGGGACTGCAGACTGCGGTGCTGGGCAGGGCCGCTCCTCCCGCCGCGCGCTCCAGCGTTCCTCGTCACGGGTGTGATTTAGGAGGGTTCAGGACCCTGGGAAGATCCCGCCCTTGAAACCCAGACCCGGGAACCGGAGGCGGAGAGAGGCGGCCTCAGCCCAGCAGAGCCAAGGCTCGGAAATCTGGCTTCTCTCCAGCGGCCAGGAGCGGCCCGAGCGGGTGCGCGGAGCCGCTCCCAGGTGGGTCTCTGCAGCCGGGGACCGAGGCTCTGGCTCCCCGAGAAGGCGGAGGAAGGGGGAGGAGGGCCCAGGCCGGGATTTCGCTCATCACGATTCACGAAGGAGGGTGGGGAAAAAGGGAGGGGCTGGAGGAGGAAAAAGGAATGGAATCAGGGGGCTTAGGGAATAAAGAAAGCAAAGAAGGGGAGAAGGGAAATGGGGGAAGGTGATAGAGTGAAGAATGAGGTGCAGATGAGGGTGATGGGGAGCAGAAGGGGAGGGTAAAGAACAGCAGAGGGTAAAGGCCAGGTGAAGGGGGAGGGATGGGGTGCCGGGGGTGAAGGGGGAGGTAAAACAAATGGAGCGGGGGGGATGGAGTGAAGGGGAGTGAAATGGGGGTGAAGAGGGGAGAGATGGGGAGGAGAAGAAGGGGTGCAAGCACGAGAGGTGCGGGGATGAAGGGAAGGGATGGAGATAAAGGCGAAGGATAGAAGGAGAGGGGATGGGGTGCAGAGGGGCGGGAGGGGGAAGTGGGTGGAATTCGGGAAGGGGAGAGCGAAGGAAGAAGGGAAGCGGACGCGGGCCGCAGGAGGCCGGAGAGACTTCCCTCGGAGGGCGGCGCCGGAATAACGGAGCCCTCCCAGCTGCAAGCCCCCGGCCGGGCGGGGCGAGCAGCCAGCCCGGAGGCCCTGGCGCTGCGGGCAGGTACGGAGCCGGGCTCCTCCCCGGCAGCCGCAGTCCCTGCCTGCCGAGAGAACCCCGACTTCACTTACTCTCTCCGACCACGGCTTTGAGGCCAATGGGTGCCATCGCGCTGCGCGAGTCCTCGGGCTCCGAGCCTCCTCACGCGACGCCCGCGGACACCGCCGCCTCCCCGGGTCGGCGCTCTCTGCCGGCTGCAGCCCGCCGCCCTGAAGCCGCTCTAGGGACCGAATGACGCTCGGACTCCGCGCGGGGGCGCCGAGCGAGCCAGAGCGAGGCTGCCGACCCGCTGGCGAGCGCGCGCGGGGGCGGGGCCGGCCGGGGGCGGGGTCTCGCCCCAGCCGTCAGCGTCACCCGCGCGCCTACGCCAATCGCACTGCGGCCCGAGGGCTCGGCCCCGCCCGCCGAGATGCGGCTGGGCGCGAGGCGGCCTCTGGCTGGAGCGAGAGCCGCGCCCTCCCCCTCACCTCACGCGCCGCGCGTCCCCGGCAAGCGCGCGCTCCTGGAGCGCGAGGTCCTAAAGTCCCCAGCGCTGCCTCCGCAACTGAATCCCTGTCCACAGGCTACTCACACTCTCCATCTTCCTGCAATCCAGCAGGTTCTGTTTTTCCTCCTTTTGGTAGCCTTTCATTCTCCCCCTTCCCACAGAAGGCACTCGGAGGCTAGATCTTTTATTAGTTATATGCACAGCCACAAATAACGTGCCGTTGGTTTGTTGGTTTATTGACACCATCTCCATCTCTCTGGGTATCTATCCATGAATTCACCATTCACCGAACTGTAGGGTGTCAAGCTCCATGCTAAGCCCCTGACATGAATCATCTCATTAAATTCTCACAATAACTGGGCATTGTTTTTCATCTCCATTTTCAGATGAAAAAACAGGCCCAGAAAACTGAGCGCCAGACTTGCTCTCGGGCTGTGTCATTCAATAGCAAGTACTTATTGGTATCTCATTGCTGTATGTACCTGCTACTCTGGGCATTGGAGCTACAGCTGTGCACACGGCAAACTCAAATCCCAGTCTCTGGGCGCTCAAAGTCTAGAATTTTTAACTCCCAAATGTGATAAGAGTGTGCCGTGGGACTACTCTTGGTTTCAGTATCTACTTCCTGGAGTCCACATTTATCAAAGCGGTCCCAGGTCAGTTTTTGCTGGAATTTCTTTGTTGATAGGGGAGATTATTTTTGAAATATGGGACAGGGCTCACCTCTGTCTTAAAAAAAATGCAGCCCCTTAAAAATCAAAAAGGATAGGAGAGCTAGTAGTTGTAAAATCAATAAATACTCATTAGTTTTTTAAACAGCTCTGTGAGCTAGGTCTTTTCCTTAATAGTATTAAGAAACAGAATCATATTTTACAGATAAGGAAATTGAAATTCAAAGAAGATAAGTACTTTATTAGTAAGTGGCAAAGGAAAGATCCAATTCTAGAATCTGAATTCTGAACCCTTATTTTATACTGAGCTGTAAGTAAAGAAGCTGAGGCCTAAAGGAGGACTTTCCCAAGGTCATGCAGTGAACAATGAGGACAAGAGGCTCGTGTCCTAGTTCAGCCACCAACCCCACGTGGTGAAAGTTTGACCATCTTCTCATCCTCCCCCCAATATACCCCAACAGAAGCTTTGTACGGCTTCTCAGAGACAGCAAGTATTCATCCGACATCTCTTTATGTCTGGGCTCAGCCTTTTACCCAGGGAAGATACTGATGGTCACAGTCCTTTGGAGAAGAAGGAGATTTGCAAATGTGAGGGAACTTAAGATGCACTTCTGGTGCCACATGCTCCCTCCTTAGCCACCTGGCACATGTCAGCCGAGATGGCCCTCATCTCGGAGCTGACATTCTAGCTGAGGACACAGAAAGGAATCGAGAAGTCACACACAACACTGGGTTACTGTTTTAATTAGTGCTGAAGTAGAAGGACAAGGGGCTGTGAGAGGAAATGACAGCATCCCTGACCGAGGGGTAGGGGGCAGGACGCAGTCAGGGCAGCCTTCCTGAGATAAATACAAGGGAGCAAGAGGGACCTGGGAGAGTGTCCCAGGCAGATATACAGAAGGCACAAAGACCAAGTGCCAGAAGGGAGTTCGGCTTCTCCAGGAACAGAGAGAGGGCCAGTGTGAGGACTAGCGGGGGGTGGGGGGGGAGACTAAGGGGCAGAGCGGGAAGGCCAGCCCCCCGGGGTAGCCCTTGCTGCTGGGCACCAGGACTGTTGGGTGGCCTGGAATCTTTGTGAGACCTCCTCGTAGCAAATAAAATAGAGCAGCTCCTTATTTTCTGCAGAAGGAAAGAAAAAAAGAAGTCCTGTCCTGAGGATGTGTACCTGAGATGTTCCCTAGGAGTGGCAATGATTAGAATGGGTGTTACTTTGAACGGGAGGGTTGAAAGAGCGGAGTGGGTGAGATCACTCCAAACCCCCGACAGTGAGGTGGCAGATTGGATGGAGTCTCTGGATGTGAAATCCGAGACCTGATTCGAGTTCTCTGGCATCTCTGAGCCTCAGCTCCTCCATCTCTGGGACGGAGACGATAAAGCCTCGCGGCCTCTCCCACAGTGGCTCTGAGCGGCCCGGAGGATGACACCAGAGGGAAAAGTCCTCCTTCAGTCTGCACACAGCACTACCCTTAGCTCTGTATTCTTTATTTGCATATACATTTGATATACGCCAGACACCTCGCAAAGGACTCTCATGTATTTTCATTGAATTCTCACTATGGCCCCACGAGATCAGTGCTATTATCATTCCATTTTCCTGGGGCGCAAGGAGGTCAAGTCACTTGCCCAAGCATATGCGGCTCTAAGTGCAGACCTGGGTCTCATGCTCTGACTTCCTGATGCCCGGGGGGAGAAGGTCCAGCGCCTAGGCGTAGCCCCAGTACCCTGACCTAAGGAAAGATTTGGCTGTTCGAACAGCTTGCTGGGAGCGCTCAAGCCAGAATGCTCGGGAGTCCGGGACCAAGCGGGTCCACCACCCGGAATCTGGCCCTGCATGAGGACAGAACCGGGCCGTGCGTCCGCGGGATGCTCTGGGCTGGTCCACAGCGCAGCCCGTCCCGCGCGCAGGTGCGCCTGCTGCTGCGCATGCGCGGCCTGCAGCCTCTGCAGAGCCCGAGTGCGAGCCTGTTGCCAGGAGTGGGAAGAGTCCTGTGATTCACGAATTCATCACATGAGGGCTTGGCCACTGCGCCAGGAGCCACGCAGGTGGGAAGACCGATGCGGAGAGGAGCTGGGATCAGGCCAGAGAGGCAGGGAGTGGCCTGGAGGAACTGAGGACTGAGAGAGACGGACAAGCTAGCCAGAATAGGCAATGGGGTAGACCAAGATGAGACAGAAGTAACCGGGTGTAGTTGCCTCCACCAGACCTACTGATACGCGGACCCACTAACTTGGGTTGCCCCCTCTCCCCCATACACCACACGCCACACACCAGGGCCTGTTGGAGAGCCCTGGGTCCAGAGTTTGGCCTCTTCTCTGACAGTCTTGGTGGCTTGCACCCACCTCCCTTTTAAGCAGCAGCTACATTTTTTTTTGATGTTCACCTTCACCTTCTTCTCTTGACTGATGGGTCTTGAGATTCTGCTACATTCTTTTAGGGACATTTTCTAAAGAGTTCAACAAGATAATATTTATCTTTAATACTGAGAACCTAGTAAGAGCCCAGTGAATGTTAGCTGTTAATAAGGTCAAAAGTGACACGCCATGAGGCTGTAAATACAGTCATGGGGATTTCAGTTGGCGTCCTGCCTCTTTTGCTGTTGTAGACTCATTGGAAGAGAATGGAAAAGTAATTGTCTCCATCACAGCCACCCCGCTGTGCCATACCCTGTACAAAGAAAGAGCAGCTGACCTGAGTGCGTGTTTGGTACATTCTCTTTCTCTTTTTTAAAGATTTTATTTATTCATGTTTAGAGGGGAAGAGAAGCAGAGAGGGAGAGAAACATCAATGTGTGGTTGCCTCTCGTGTGCTCACTACTGGGGACCTGGCCCACAACCCAGGCATGTGCCCTGACTGGGAATGGAACTGGCAATCCTTTGGTTCACTCCCCGTGCTCAATCCACTGAGCCACACCAGCCAGGGCTTTGTTTGGTACATTCTTATCCCCAAGAACGAGTTAAAAGTTTTTTTGTGTTTGAGGTCAGAATACGTTATCAAAAAGGCTTCATTTTCAAAATCCTAGGTCAGGTTCTCAAACTCAAAAGGCCAGGCAGACATGCGTGGCACCAGATGTGGCCAACTGCAGAGCACGGGCCTTGCTCAGGGGGGCGGTGCTTACTCAGCTCTACCCAGTGGTTCCCATGTAGTGACTAAGGGTCTTGATTGCAGGAGTTATGTGACATCTTCCACTGTGTAAGTGTTCCAGTAGATTATTCAATTTTTACTAACACCACACTGACTGAACAACACATCCACAGGCTGCATCCAGCCCCCAGACTACACGTATGCAAACTGTGGGGCACTGATACCCCTTCCCCAAGCAGCAGGTTCCTGCAGAGGCACTGACTTCTACCCAACTCACTGGGGCCCCCTAGTGGGCGGGGCTTTAGACAGTGATAGTGGTGGTGTGAATGTCTGGGCACCAAGAATGAGGACCTTCCTGCTCAGCGTGGACAGCCAGGAAAGGGTCCCTCTGCTCAGCCTGACTCCGGGTGGGTGGGTGGGGCAGTCCATTAAAAGTGCCAGCCCCTTTTGAATGGACTGGTTAGCACCTGCAGTGGGAGCCTCTGAGGACAGCTGGTGCGGGCAGCTCAGCTTTGCTGGGACTGTGACAGCCCCACAGTCCCAGAATGTGCCCGAGACCAAGGAGGGAGCTGCCCCCAAATGCCAGATATGAGCAGTCTCAGTGACCTCAGACAGAGGGGACTTTAAGTTGGTTGACTTCGATTTAGAAAAACAAAGAAATATGGCATATGGCATTTTTTACACTTTGGGTATCAGAGAACAATTTATGCCTTTGACCTGTTAAATTGTTGTGGGATCCCAGAGGAAGGAGTTTCCATTCCTTCCTAGGGCTGGAAACAAAGGATTGATAAAGAAAAGGAGCAGTCAGACCATCAGTGCCCCTCCCCATCCTACACAGCCAGACGACTACCCTTCCCCTGCAGAAATGATGATGATGATGGTGGTGGTGATGACAGCAAGCATACCGGGGGCATGCCATTTGCCAAATATTGCAAGCTCTTCACATATATCAACTCATTTATCCCTAACCACCACCTGAGGCAGTTCCTGTTATTATCCCATTTTACAGATGAGAAAACAGGCATCTGTCCCAGGTCACACAGTCAGTAGGTGATAGGGCCAGGATTCACGCCCTGGCTCGAGTGAGGTGAGGATGGACAGCAGAAAGCAGTATTTATAGTCCGGACTTCATTCCTCTTATTAGAAGCCACAAGGAGGCTGGTGCAGTAGTTCAGGTCTGAGATGGTGGTGTCCAAAGCTGGGGGAGGGGATAAGAGTACCAAACATACTTGACATGAATAAAAATGACCCCTGCCATTTTCTGAGTACCTTTATGTGCCGAGTGCATCATGCACAAGATCTCATTTAACCACTGCCTCCCCCCTGAACTCTTATGAAGTGGGTATAATGATGTATACCCATTTTACAGACGAGAAAATGGAGACACAGCACATCCTGGGCACATAGCAAATTCCTGGCAGAACCAGGATTTGAACTGAGTATGTCTGAGGACAGCTCTTAGCACAAGACCTTGGTAGCACCACCAGACCTCAGAGCCTTTCTGGGCCAGACATAAATGTACACACTATGATTCCATGCATACGAAGTTTCTAGACCACTACACTAATTTATGACAATAGCACTGAGGACAATGATTATCTCACAAAGGGGGGGATAGGGAGTGTTGCCTGGGAGGAGAGACAAGGAAGCACCCTGGGACTCTGGAAGCATCCGGTCCTGATCTGGGTGGTGGATCGTGGGTGTGTCTTTATGCAAAACTCCCCATCCCCCTCGGAAGTGCATGAGGGAGATGGGGGTACTGTGAAGCAGGGCTCCTTCCAAGGCTCTGTACCTAATTTTATTTTTGTAATTATTTTCTTTTTCTTAAAGAGAGCCCCCATATTGTTGAAACGTCAGGGCCTGTGATATCTGAATTTGCTCTGGCTCAGAAGTGGCTGGGAGGTTGTTTGCTCCATCATTAGATCCAAGGTGGAGTGACACTTACTAATACCGTAACCCTCACCCCAGCTCCTGACAGGGCATTTTCGGTTCCTCATCACACATGCCCCCGCCACCCCTGTAGTGTAAAGCAGACCCCGGGAAGCTTTCAGTAGCCTGGGAAAGGACGGGATGCCCCGCCCATCTCAGCTCAAATTAAACACAGGCTGTCTTTCTGGCCCCTCCAGCTTCCTGCCTGCTCTCCTTGCCCTCCTCCCTCCCTCTTCTTTTGTCTACTGTCTTCCCACCTCCGCTTTTCCCCCACACACCCGCCTGACAGCAGCCTCCTTCCCCCACCCCTCACCCCACCCTGCAGGAGTCAGGGCCCAGAGCCTTCCCTATGGCAGACCGAGAATGACTCAGCATTGCGGGAGCCAGGAGTCCAAGCTCAGGCTCAAGTGCTACCTTGTTTGGTGACCCCAGCCTGTCGCTTCTCCTTCGTGAACATCAGTTTCCCCGTCTCCCATTTAATGCATAAACTGGATTATGGGCACCTTGTCTTGAACCACAGTGGTGTCTAACTCTCTCCTAAGTCAGGAAGCAGGTAGACAGGGGGTCCATCTTGGGGACCTGACTCCCCGCCTCACTACCTGCCCACCCTGGAGGTATGGTGCCTTGTCATTGGGCGAGCAGAGGAAGCAGGCTTTGGGTGGGGCCTGATTGTGAACTAGCTTGGGACTCACTGCCCAGGCCTTTGGGGACCTCCCTGCCCCCCCTATGCTGGAACTGCTCCTGTCTGGTGATGGCGGGGATGGGGGACGATTGTCCTCTAAACCCTCAAGCCTTCCCTTCCTCGTTTTCAGGCTGTGACCTTACCTCCAGCTGTTGATAAGCACCCCCAACCCCCAACACATCACAGCCATGCCCTGTGCATGCAGAGGAGTGCTTGAGCCATTGTTTAGTACACAAAACAAAAATAGCAGTTATTTTATTTCATGGATCCCCAACAACCCGAAGCCATCTGTTTGCGACATCCCATCCTGGGACCTAAACATGCCTGCTGCTTTTTGTGGCAAAAATATAGCCACCCAATATCTATTCAAGCATATTGTGAAGTATTTCTTTGCCGTATTTTACTGAAAGCCACAAGCACCCCCCATGCCCCCAAACTTCCCACTGATGGGGCCTCATGGAGGAAGAGAGGAGACAGAACTTTGCATTCTACATTCTGCTTGGGTCACAGCTTGCTTGTTTCCCCCTTGGTGTTTTTTTGATTGCTTTAGAAATGACGTCTTTTACTCTGCAAATGAATCTCCTGCTACAGTAGCACACTTTCTATGAGATTCATATCTCATCATCTCTCTACCCCTGTTGCTGGCCCAATCTTCGAAAGGACCTGACAAGAAAAGAGTGCCCATCTCCTTCCTTGACAAGCAAGATCAAATCCTCTGCTATTGCTATGCCATCATTCCTAATTCCTGCACTGCTTCCCCCCTTCCCCCAAACTATAGCAGGGAAATCCTGGATGGCGTGATTGGACTTAATGGGGTTGAGATTTGTTTTCTTCACTCTTCATTACACAAGAGATAAAGTATGCAGCCTTAAATATTTCTACTATTAATAAAAGACCAAAAATAAGTGAATTAAGTATTCAACCCAAGAAATCAGAAAATACAATAAAAGAAAGAAGCAGAAAAAATAAGATGAAAATTGATGTTAATGAAATGGAAAAACTACTAACAGGATACATAAAATTTGTCTGAAAACATACTATGAGAAAAGCTTAACCGAAGATAAGTCTGAGAAAAGAAAGCAAAGAGGGAAAGCAAAATGATGAGGTCCTGGCTGGGTAGTTCAATTGATTAGAGCATCACCATGAAACACCAAGGTTGTGGGTTCAATCCCTGGTCAGGGCACATAGAAAAATCAACAAACGAATGACTAAACAACTACAACAACAAATCAGTGTCTCTCAAAAATCAGTAATTTTTTTTCATATTGCATGTGGTGCATATGTGTTTGATTCAGAGAAGCAGGGCGACTATCAGTGAAATAAAATAAGGGATTGGTAACAGGAACCAGCCCTTTTGCAATTGTGGGTGCCAGTGGCACAGACGGTGCAAGGCCTCTACACCTGCCGGTAGTAGGAAAGGAGAGGTGGGTGTGTTGGCGGAGAGCAAGGACACATCTGTCTCTCACCCCCTCCAACCACAATGACACAGGTGACCTGCAGGAGATCTGGTGTCCTTTGCCGCAGAGATGCACACATACCTGGCTCAGGACTCAGAGAAGCCGAAGGAGGAGACCTAGCAGGAACCGGAGAAGACACAGGCCCAGGTATTGCCCAAAACCAATAATAAGGCAAGTTAGCAGCTCAGTGGCAACCACGTGCCGGCTACAGGAGAGCCTGAGGCCTTCCACCAGCGTACAAAGCACAAAAAGTGGCTGCTCCTTCCAAATCTTGAGTGAATTTAATTTGTGGCCAACCTTACTTGGAACCACACAGGGAAGAGAATTCTAGGAAACTTGGTTCCTGCTAAGTTGACACAGTACAAAGTAGAGTATGAGCGTGTAC
>CM052540.1:5764596-5780581 GCA_028533065.1 Trachops cirrhosus
TGGGGCCGCGGAGGCTGTAATTTGGGGAACTGAGTAAACAAACAGGCCCTCCCTGAGAGTGAGAGAGAGGCGGCCTGTGCCGGCCTCACAGACCGGCCTGTGTCCGAGAGACAGCCCGGGCCTGTCCCCCGCCACCACCTCCCATGGACAGCGAGGTGTTGTGGAAGATTTCAAAAAGTCAGAGCTACACTCCCCTCCCATCCCCATTCCTCCATGGAGTGCTTCCAGGAAAAGGGGAGGGGTGAGGGTGGGGCCGACCCCCTGGGGTACCCCTGCGTGGCCCCCCAGGCTCACAGCTCACAGTGAGACTGGTCCAGGGGCGTCTCCTCTCCGCCTCAGCTCCCTGTCCGTAAAATGGGGGTGACCCGGCTCTGAGGGAGGGTGGGGAGAGTGGGGGTGATTGGAGGCCAGCGGCTGCACACACGAGCCCTTTCTCTCACCGACCCGAGGCCAGCCGGGACCTCGGGTCTCTCCACGCCTTTGTGGCCAGCGGGGGCCATCTCCCCGAGCAGAGCGGTTACTTCCTCCGGGACCTGAGAGAGTCGGCCTGCTCCTTCCTGGGAGACGGAACCTCCCATCCAAGTCAGGCCACCGAAGGCTGCTCGCTTGCTGCCCTGTTCTCCGGTGGGGGGCGAGGTCGTGGGTGGGTGGGGGGGTCCTGCGGAATCTGAGAGCAGCCGCCCCTGGGGCCTGCCCCACGGGGTGGGGGCTGGGCTGCCTGTCTGGTTGGGACCCCCCCGCCCCACCGGGCTGGGCCAGCAGACTTCCTGTGTGATTAGGGACAGAGCCCCTTCACTCCCCTCCCCTCCTCTCCCCCTCCCCGTGTCCTCTCCCCCTCCCCGTGTCCTCTCCCGAGTCCCCTGTGTGACTTCTGAGAGCCTGGCTTTGCGAATGGGAGCTCTGTCCAGTCACCACTCTGGGCCTCGGGTTCCCCCGTGGTTCAATGAGGGGTTGGATGGAAGACTCTGGAAAAGCCCTCGGGGCGAAGATCCAGATTGTGAAAGGCCCCTCTGGACCCATGGACTGGCCCTCAGCCAGGAGCCCTCTTTCCTGGGCCCACTCTCACGGGCTGGGAAAGGGCCCCTCCTCCGGACTCCGCCCCGAGTGGCTGTGGTTCTAACTCTTCTCTACGATAAGACACTGGGAGGGCTCGGTCACTGTGGGCTCCCTCGAGGTTTGCAGTGTGGCCTCAAGGGTCAGAGCTTGCTCCAGCAGCCACAGCCAAGTGCCCCTGGGACAGTTCTTTGGGTTGTGCTCCTTAGTGTCGTCGGCTGCAAAATGGGAACGATAATAATACTTCCCTGGGTTGTAAAGTTTAAATGACGTGATGCGTGTTTATAAATTGCACTTAGTATACTTAACACAGCGCTGGACACAGTAGATGCTCAATAGCTTTAATTAATCCTTATGGTTTATATGGCTTTAATTCCTTAGCAGTGAAGGGATGAGTAGATGCCACTGCAAGGTTTACATTCGCTGGGCACACAAGGACCCCCGAGGCGATTTGGCTGATGGGTCTGGTGGCAGAGTGGGGGCTAGGGGTTCAGAGGGGTGGGTGGGGCAGATGCTGGCAAGGGCAGAGCCCGGGCTGGCTCTGACTTCCCCTCTTCCTTCTGGAAGGAGTGGTGGCCGAGACCGCAGGCACGGAGCTCACGCAGCCTCGCTGGGCTTCCTTCCTCCTCGCTGGTATTCCTTTCAGTCTGACTCATTGGCTCTGGGCCCTTGGTTCCTGCCCTTGAGCCACGAGGGGATGCCCCTCTGGGGAGAGGCAGGGGCCTGGGGAGAGGCAGGGGCTTGGGGCCAGGGATTTGCTGGCGGTCATGTGACCCTCCCCCTGGTCGCAGGTCCCTCTGCAGCTCCAGATGACCGGCCTGCAGGCGTGAATCCCTGGTGTGACAGGCAGGGGACAGGACACCTGTCACACCTTGTGCCAGGCACAAGGGCGCACGTCGTGGCCGACACCGGAGTCCAGCGGCCCAGGCCCTGCCTGTGCAGAGCTCGGGGAGACGTGTCGAACAGTAGTTACCAGCCCACCGCTGATTTAAATAATCATCCGAGGGCAAACGTTTGTGACGAAATGACCGCTGTCCCAGAGAGTTCACCCCTGTGGCCCCTTGGCCAGGCTCGTGCGGAGCCCCATCTGAGGGACTGTCACAGCAATGCCTGTTACTTGCCCTCCTGTCACAGATAAGGGAGCCGGGCGCCTGGTGCCGGAGGGACGCGTCCAGGGCTCTCTGAGAGGGTGGGAGAGCGAGCCCCCTGCTTTCTCTCCTGGTGCCTCAGCTCCTTGTCAGGTAAACGGCCTGTCTGGGCGGAGCTGTGACGGAGGCTGGGGCCGGGGTCCCGCTGCCTGCCGCACACAGGGCCCAGCCGCCGTCACTCCTGGGTGTGAGGATGACCACCTCTGGGGTTGCAAAGCAGGACTGCCTGCCTGGGGAGCTGGGTTTGTAGTCCCCGAAATCCTTTCCTAATCCTTTCTTTGTGTTTCCCGAGACAGAAATATGGGCCCCGAGTCCTCTTGACACTAAAGCACTGCATCCTTCTAAAGGCTGGGCAGGAAATGGCTGGCCGAGGAGGGTGGTCCGCCTCAGCCCCCCCACCAGAAGGAGCCGCACCAGAAAGGTGGCTCAAAGCCCCCTGGGAAACCCACCCTGCCACTGCACACTGGGCATGTACCCGACGTGGCCCAAAGGTCACACTACGGTTCAGCATTGGTTAAAGCGGTGCGGGGGGGCGGGGGGGAGTTGACCCGTAGGTCATGTTCAATGGCATGATATGTAGCCGATGCGGTGGAAACGCCGTTCTGTTTGCCTGCAGGTGTGTGGATCTGTACGGGCGTAGAAAAGATATGGAAGGGAAATCATCGAAATACGAACAGGTTTTTAGGGGCTTAGGATGCTGGATTGTTTATTTATTTTTCTTCATTCTTGCTTGGTGTCTTTTATGGTAAATATATTGAACTTTTAAAAATAGTCCTAGTGACCCCATTTTGGGGAAAATTTTGACTCTTCTGTTTGACCCCAGAATCTAAGCCTCCTGGGCCTGCTGGGAACCCCGAGAGCAGGCTTGGGAGAGACTCAGGAAGCAGGGAGGGTTCTGTAATGGGGGTGTTTGAGCTGGGCCTGGGAGCACTGGATGGATCTCTGCCATCAGAGTTGGGGTACAGACAGGTAGAGGGAGTGGCTTAGTGCAGACAGGTGCCTATCCTTGGAGCGGTACCGGGGGACTCTGGCTAGGGAGAGACGGACAGGAGCCCCGCCTGGTGTAGCCGTCAGTGCCCGGCGAAGGAACTGGGGAGTGGGGGGCCCTTTCTCATCAGCACTTAGTGTCCAGACTTTAGAAAGAGGAGCTTACCTCTGCCGCAGTGAGAAGAGCAACAAGCACTCACTGGGCCCTTTCTCTGCACCCCGCCCGGGAGCACTGTGGCCACCCATGGGTGAGACTGTGGGGGTTCAGGCCAGAGACGGTGGGCTGGTTCCACAACCTGGGGTCTCTCCCTGTGCCAGGCAGTGAGGGCGGATATAGGCGGGTGCTCATTCAGCTGGGAGAGTCTCCGACCTGCTAGCCCGCCATCTTCAGGCGCCCTGCTCACCGCTCCGGCCAGAATGTGTCCCCAGGCCCCCAGGTGACCCGTGTGGCTGCCGAAGGTGTGCGAGGCAGCAGGCTGGGCTTCCCCTCTGCCTGTCTGCATTGCCACCTCAGCTCTCTGCTTCCCCATCTGCTGGCCGTACGTACCACGGAGACTGCTGTGAGCTGTATGAGGGGTGCCCCACGCCCGGTGTCTGGCACAGAGTGAGCCGCAGAGGAGAGTTGCTGCCCTTGGGGTGCAGCGCCCCTGCCAAGGTCAGGGCTTCCATCCTGGGGGGGCCCAGGCATCCTGGACTCCGGTGGCCGGACGGTGTTAGGCCAGGGCCCCCAGCAGTGAGCTCCGACCTCCCCCTCCGGCCCGCACTGGCTCCCGCCTGCCGGCATCTGCCAGCGGTCGGGTCCTCAGTTTCTGGCGCTTGAGCTTTCAACTTTGAACTTCCTCGGAGCTGTTGCGTTACATAAACAAACGATCGATGAAAAATTAGAAAATGAAGATAAGTAATGGGGAGAAGGTGAAAGTCGCCAATAACCCTGCCACCCAGAAAGAATGACTTTGGGCGCTTCCCTGATGCGCCATCGGCAGCGGGCTGTGGCGTCTGTGTTCATGTCACCCGTCCCCCTGTGGTGTGTGGAATGGCTGCACAGTATCCCACCAGGGCCCACTAGTCTGCACTTCAACGTGCTCAGCCAGAGCCCTCTTGCTGGGCGCTTGGGTTGCTTCTGGGTTTCATCGCTGTACACAGCGCCCTGCTGGACGGCCCCGGTCATCTCCGTGGGATTAACCCGTCGATTCTACCTTTGAGAGCTCGCTCAGTGCCAGCTCCTGTGTGGGGCTGTGGGTGCTGGATGGGGAGGTAGCCATTGTCCCCACCCTCCCGAGGACCCCTTTCTGGGAGGACAAACCCAGCATGGAGCCCCAGCCCAAGTGGTGGGGGGTAAGGGCGTCTTTGGGAACCCAGGGAGGAGCAGTATCTCAGATTTGGAGGGTGGGGGAGGCTTGTCGGAGGATGGGGTGTCTGGGCGGGGCCTAAAGCCTGAAGGAGGAGGGTGGGGTCATGCGCAGAGGGGCAGCTCTGCAAAGGCCCAAAGCCCAGAGAGCACAGGTTTCTGGGGAACCGGAATTTCTCAGGAACAGGTGGTTTTTCCGTGGCTCTTGCTGGCCACGGCAACGGCTCCCCTGTGTGCACCGCACTTGGGCAGTTGTTTTTCAAAGTGCCGATCCGTCTGTCCCCCTGTGGGGCTGGGGTCTCCTCTCATGGCGGACACAGAAGCAGGGTGATGTGAGTCCGGCAGACCCAAGCCTCTCGGTGCGGTGCACCCCCCAACCCCGCCTGTGCCCGGAAAGGGCAGAGGGGCTCAGGTGCAGGCCCGCTCGGCTCCGGTTTCGAGGTCCCTTGCAGGTGCTGTATCGTTTGACAGAATCTGCTGGAAGAGGAAACTGAGGATCCGAGCTTAGGTGACAGCTCGGCTTGTGTGATGGGGTGGTGACCTTTCCTGCTGCTGATGTGTGACCTTGAGCTGGCCTGGCCAGCTCCAGATCCGGCCCGGACTGTACAGGAAGCAGCCTATTGGGATTGGAGGGCCCTCGGCTGACACTGCCCCTGGGGGTGGGGAAGGGTCTCTCCCCAGGCCTGACCTGGCCTTTGTGAAAACCCCGTCCTCTCCATGACCTAAGGTGCCTGGGAGACCCAACTGGGGCGCGCCGGCATCATCTCACCACCAGGGACACGTATTTATGGGCTAGGCACTGGGGACATATCAGGAATGAGACGGACAGGGTCCCTGCCCTCATCGGGGAAATGGATACTAAACAGTTAATTATTAAAGTGAAGTTGTGCTGATGACTGCCGGGATTCTGACCTGAATGGGGGAGGGGGGCGGTGGCTGTCGGAGGCAGTGCTTTCAGTGCCCCAGGTCGACAGGTGGGACTTGGAGCAATTTGATCAAGCCTGGCCGGCGGGCTCCGGCCTGCCCATCTGGTGCTGTGTCGGGGAAGGAGTGTCGTCCAGTGTCACAGCCGGAGGGTCCTATGTCAGGGTCTTGAGGGTCCAGTGCAGTGGAGTCCAGCCCCTTCACTGGACAGACGAGGAGGTGGAGAGCCAGGAAGTGTGAGGGACGTGCCCAAGGTCACCCAGTGGCGGTCAGTGCCCAGACCCGGGACCCAGAGCTCTTAACCCTGAGTCAGCGCTCGGAGTACGTGCCGGAATCTGCGCTGCTTCTGGCGAGACAATGAGCCTGTCTCCGCCCACCCTCAAGGGCTCCCCCACCCCGCCAAGGAGCAGACCCAGCACTGGGGCCTGTGGGCCAAGAGCAGCTCCCGGGGAGCACAGATGGGGCCGTGCCGGCACCTGGGACGAGGAATGTGAGGCTGGCAGGGTCTCCAAGGGGACCTTTCTGGTACCCCACCCCTTCTGGCCCCTCTGTAGCCCGAGGAGGCCTGCAGCTGGTGACCCAAGGGTGGGGTGGGGCCTGCGTCCTCTGCTGGCTCGGAGGGCAGCCGCGGGAGTCTTGTTATTTGAATAAACTTTTCATCTTCTCTCTGCACAAGGCCTCACCGTGCTCACAGTCCCTGGCATGCTGCCCCAGACTGGGTTTCCTCTGGCCCAGCAGCAAACACACGGTGAATTTTCATATTGGTTCATCTTCCTTCCTCCCCCTCCCCCTTGGCCTCTCCCTCCCCCTGCCCCCACCTCACTTGCCTGCAGGCAGGTGTGTGTGTGTGCACGCGTGTGCGTAGCCTGGACTCAGTGAAAAGGATGTTGGCATCAGAGGGCACTCAGGTAATGAGAATTGGGGGGCTGTCTCTGTGTAGCCCTCCGTTAGGGCTGGGCCACAGAAACTGGCACTTACTAGTGACTGGTTCTTATTAGAGCAGCAGCTGGCATTTATCCGGCTCCTGCCCACAGCAGGCAGAGTGCCAGGCACTTCACAATTGCCTTATTTAGTCCTCATAGCAGCTCTCTGAGGTGTGTGCTATTTTTCTCCCCATTTTACAGATGAAGAAACTGAGGCTTGGGAAGTCATGGATGGTAGCAGAGCCAGGTCTGCTGGTCCCTAAGTTTGTGTTTTTACTGCAAACCTCTCTCCTGGGACAGAATCTTCTCTGCAGCCTCCTTGCCCATTGGCTAGCCAGCCTGTGTTTGCACACCTCCAGTGACGGGGAGCTCTCTACCTCCAAGGGCTACCTGTTCCGCACTGGGCATCTTAGACAGAAACCCCTCTCTGGAGTTTTATCTGTCTTTGGCGGGTCCCTGGAGCCCAGGCTCCAGTTTGGCTTTGGCACGCTCTTGCTCGGTTTTCCCAGCGTCTGTCTTCCCAGGGAATTATCCGGCTCTTTGGTTTGGGGAGGAGGACTAAGTTCTCCCCTTTTCCCCTTAGCATCTCCTGTGTGGTGCTCAGCCCTTCACATAATCATTCACCACGTACTGAGTAAGGTTGCTGTTGAAACCCTAGAGGATTTTCATGGATCTCAATGCGATAAGATAAGGAGAAGAAAAGGTATAAATACAAGATACCAGGAGAGCAAGATACACACGTCCTGCCCTCCCGGAGTTGCAAGCACTTTCTATCTGGCCACTCCCTCAGCCTCCTCTACCCGTGGGAAGTGGGGCATGCGGTTTGTGGGGTGTTTGCTTTCCCAGTCTTCATTGGCATTTCTCTCTCCATTTTCCCTTTCTGATTAGTCAACCTTTGGGGGCCCAGAAAGAATGAACCGCATGTAGCTGCTGTTTGGATCCCTCTGCTGGTCCCTGCCAATTGGCATGAAACGCACCACAGAGAACTGCCAGTAGCACAGATCAGCTGCCTCTGTGCCCAGCAGCCCCGTGAAGGAGATCTCATGCCCAGAGGATACCGAGGCTCAGAGGGGAGGCCGCCGAAGCACCGAGCTGGGGTTTGCTCTGTGTCTGTCTGGCTCCCCAGCCAGAACTCTCTCTGGGGGCAGCAGGATGGGGGTGTTGAGCAGGGGTGCACGGGGGCCAGGTGGCTGGTCCTCCTGTGGCATCGTGCAGCTTTGGGGCTCTCCAGCTGCCTTTGCCCCTTCCTTGGATCCTTTCTTCGTGGCTCCATTGGCCTGGGGTGTGGCTTTGGCCGTGTCGGGGCACAGCGTGGGACGCCAGCCTCGGGAACCAGCCTGAGATGCGCTCCTGGGAGCAGAAGTGGTGCCCTCCGCGGCAGGCACAGCGCTGGCTCCAGGGGAGGTGTGGGTAGGTCGGTCCTGCCCCGGGTGGGGGACGCTGCAGGGGGGCCCTGGCATCCCTTCTCCACCCTTCCCGGCCGGGGTCTGTGCTCCCAGAGAGCGGGGACGCCTGGGTCCAGGCTCCAGAACAAGCTGCCAACTGTGAGCTGTGGGCATGGGGCTGCTGCCAGGCAGGCAGGGAGGGAGGGGCCGGAGGGCATAGAGGGCTTTTGTTTCCCTCTGTTTGTGTCCAGATGGGAATTGACTTCCTCCCTCCAAGGTGTAAGGGAAAGGGCAGTCCCCCCACCCCGACCCCGGTGGCTGGGTCTTCGGTCTGCCTTGTTTTGGGCATTTCTCTGGGCCTGCACTGCAGCCGCCCCTCCCTCCGCAGGCCCTACTGCCTCAGAGCCCCCCTCTTCCCGGCAGACCGGGGTCGCTGCGCCGTGGCTCAATGTTTGGTCACTGAGCAGAGCTTTAAAGGCAGCTTTGTTAGAAATCCGGGCCGGCTCCTCCGGGCCTGCCGCCTCGCCCCAGAGCCGCCTTCGTGGTGGGGAGGCCCGGCCGGCCTCTGCCCTGAGTCTCCCTCCCAGAACCGCTCCATTTCGGCCTTGGAAGCTGGACGGGCGTCCATCAGGTGTCACTCGGCACGTGTTTAGTGAGCCAGGCAGGAGCCGGGTGCTGGGGAGATGGCGGGAGGAGGTCTCTGTCTGCGGGGAGCCCGGTCGAAGGGGCCTTTCACAGCAACCCAGCAATCGTAGCTGTGAAAAGTGCCCAGGAGAAGTGCAGACTGTGGTAGCGGAGGCCGTGGGGACAGGCCTTGAGCGGGGCCCGAGTAGGTGACGTTTGAGCCCGGCCAGACGGAGCGGGTGGGCTCTGGGGCAGGACTCCTGGCCAGAGACCCCAAGAGCAGAGATAGTTTTCCTCTCTGCGTGCTGAGTTCCCCCTGATTTCTTTCCACGCTGCTCTCACAAGGAGCTGGGCCAGCAACAGGGGTATGGGGGCGTGGCTGCTCCTTCCGCATCCCCCAGCCTCAGTTTCCCCGTCTATGCAATGGAGACCTTGGACTTGGTCTCAGAGGGCCCTTCTCCAGTCCGGTGGCCTGTTACCCGGCCCGGGAGCTGCCGGCCGCGCGAGTGGGGAGTGTCCCGCAGAGTCACCGGGACTCGGGAGTTCTCTCTGTGAACTGCGCGGGCGCTGGGGCAGAGCAGCGAGCAGAGTTGGGCTCGGCTGCACGGCGCAGTTTTGCTCTTACCTGTGGGTGTCACTTCACCTCTCTGGGCCTCAGATTCCTCGTCTCTAAAAAGGGTTCAACAGCCCTGGCCAGTGTGGCTCAGTGGACTGAGCATCAGCCTGCGAGCCAGAAGTTTGCCAGTTCAATTCCCAGCCAGGGCTCCTGCCTGGGTGGCGGGCCAGGGCCCTGATTGGGGGCTGCGAGGGGCAACCAACCAATGGATGCGTCTCTCACACATCCGTGCTTCTCTCCCTCTCTTTCTCCCTCCCTCCCTGCTCTCTAAAAATAAATAAAATCTTTTTTTAAAAAAGGGTTTAACACTACATCTGGGTGAGGGTTAAATGAACTAATGTGGACTGTAATTGCTAACACAGGGGCTGCCTCTGTGCCTGGCACTGGGTTGAGTGTTACACACGTTCGCTCAGGCCTCAGTTGTTATAATTGTGTGCGAATTGCAACTGCAAAGTGTGGCGACGGACGAGGTGAAGTGAGGGTTAGGCCTAGAGTCTGGCTAAGGTCTGGGACTGTGGGAACCGTGGGGAAGGGGGTTCCAGCGGGAGGCATGGCCTAGGCGACTGCACGGAGGCGGGGAGCACCTGAGTCAGGTAGGAAACGGGCAGGTGGGGCGTGGGAAGGGAAGTGAGATTGAGATCTTGGTGGATCCCGGATCTGATTCAGTGTCACGTGTTTTCGGGCTGCAGTTTGCCCGGCCCCGGGATGGGGGCTGAGAATCTGGCGATACGGAGGCCCACGGTCTCCCCCGGCTTTCCACAGCCCCGGACCCCAGGGTCCAGCCTCGGTTTGGAGTGCTCTCCTTCCCCTGGCGGCTGGCTGACCTCGGGCTGGCCATGGGCCTCACGGGCTCTGGTTCCTCAGTCGGGGGGACGCCCGTCCCCCCCTGCTGGGGCTGCCGCCAGGGCTCGGTACCCAGCTGTGGTAGATGCCCCGCAGGGTGCAGGCCCACGTGGGCAGCACTGGGTGTCGCCGGCCTGCATTGTGCCTTTCTGGCTGTGAGCATTAGGCAGGCTCCTGGCCCGCCCCTGCTTTTGTTTCCTCCTCGGTGCCCGGGGACGATGGAGAAAGCGCCCTCCTCCTGGCCATCGTGGTTTCCTCCTAAAGTCCCTCGCACAGAGCTGGCACCCAGTCAGAGGGCTGTCGCTGTCGGGCCTTTGATGTGCTACGGGCTGCTGTATCTATGGCGAGAGGTTTTCCCTTGTTAATAACTGGCCCCCGGGAAGGGGTGACCCAGCAGAGGGTCCCTGCAGGGCACCTGAGGCCTGCAGGGAGGGAAACTCTGTGGGTGGCAGCCACCTTCCCGAGGAAAAGGGACAGCATTGTGCACATTCTCTCACCCCTGGGACTCAGCCACAGCCCCTGGGTTGGGCTTAAGCCTCCCTTTCTGTAGTGAGAAATCTCTGGGGTGTGTGTGGGGAGGCTGGTTGCTCAATGGGGGCGGTGTCTCCCTGTGGGGGGTGGCCCTGGCTCCAGATCTTGGCCTCTGGCCACCCGCTCTGGGCTTTCTTCCCGTTCCTACTATGTGCCAGGCCTTGTCCCCGATGCGGCGGGTGCTGCCAGGGGGAGTGGAGAAGGGAACATGCCTCGGCCCACTGTGCACGTAGGGGTCTGTGCACGTAGGGGGGCATCCGTCAGCCTGGGTGCAGTGCAGAGCTGAGGAGTGAGCTCAGTGAAGGGAGGGGAGTGTTCCTGACCTGGAGAGCCGCCCGTGCAGGATGCTGTGGCGAGGAAGGGCCCTCGGGGTTCTGGGCCGTACTGAGGACCCCCAGGTGTGGGAGCCATAGAAGATTTTTGAGCAGGGGAAGATCAGAGGGAAGGGGGAAGGAATTTGGAGGTTGTGGCCTGTCTGGGGGGCAGCGACTATGGGTGTAGCCTGGGCTGAGCTGTCCTGGCCCCGAGCTGTCCTGGCCCACTTCCCACTGATGGCTTTGTGCTGGGGAGCAGGGCATGGAGGGGTGGGGAGCCTCTTGGGCCCGAAAGTGGGGTCCCAGGTATTTGCCATTGCCCTACAGGTGCTTGGAACGCACCCCTTCTTCAGGCCATGCTCATGGGGTGAGCCTGGATCAGCCCCTGGCTGTCCCTGGGGACTAGTCCCCTTCTGGACAAGGACCGGCCGTGGTGGGGGTGGGACGCTGATGTTCTACCCCGTCCTGGATTTGGCTCTGCAGAGTTCCAGCTGCTCGTTCAGGCTCTTCCTAGAGGCGGGCTGCCCATCCCCTCCGCTGGCTGGCCGACAGAACCTGTCATTACCCGGCTCCACCGGGTCCCCCCTGATTACCGATCCTGAGCAGGAGCCGTGTCAGCCTTTCCGACAGCGACCACCCATGGGGCCAGCGCTGCCTGGAGCCCCTGCCCCCAGAGGCTGGTGGTCTGGAAGATGGGGCGAGGTGAAAACTCGGTTCCCTGCTGGACTCAGACTCCGCCTGTCTGTCCGTAGAGGAGTCGCCCTCTCCGGGTCTCAGTGTCCTCCTCTGTGAAGTGGGGACAATGCTGAAATAACGCATGTAAACGTGTGGCCCCACGCCAGGCACCAGGAGGCGTGGAGTGCACAGCTGTTGCTGCTGTGTGTTAATGGACGTCGTGGGGGTGGTTGGGTAGAATGCCCTGGGCCGGGCCCTGGGGGCCGCCGGGACCTAGGAGAGCGCCCACACCTCTCTAGACCTCAGGCTTTCCCTGCTCCCTGCGACCCAGGGAAACGGACTCCCTGCCCGCGCTGCCTCTGCTGTTCCTCCAGCTCTGGGGTGGACGGCTCTGCAGTGGGTGCGGCTGCTGTCCTGGGCCGTCTCCCCCACGTTCCCACCCTGGTGGCCCTGCTCCCCTGTGCTGGGGGAGCTAGGCAGACAGGTTCTGGGCCTGCCCCGCCCTACAGGGTACTGCTTTCCTGGTTTCAGTCGGCAAATCTCTCATCTCAGCCCTGAAACCAGGCCGGCCCGGTGGCGAGGCGCGGCCCTGGAGCTCACTGGAGGGACCGGATGAGCCAGGAACAGCCCTGGCAGGGTGCCCTCTGCTCAGGTCACATCAGGGCTGGGACGAGTGTGAAGCCCCCAGGGTTGGCACAAGGCTGGTGTGGTCACAGCTGGAGGTCTTCCTCTTCGTCCTGGCACCCCACTGTCAGCGTGGAGCCGGGTCCCTGGCCTGGGTCAGATCCTGCCTCTGCTGCTTCCCAGTGGAGGGAGGTCTCAGTGCCCTGGGTCTCTGTCTCTTTGTCCGACATGTTCCTCGGATATGACACCACCTGCCCTGGGTTGACTTGAAGATTTGGGGGCGGGGGTGATCCAGGTAAAAGATTTAGCTCAGGTGTGCCATGTGCTGGGCTTTGGGGGGGCCACGAGAATGCACAGAGACCCCTTAGCTTGGCATTCCAGACCCCTAGGGTATTCCCTTTCCAGGTCCTTTCTCCAAGAACCCTACTCTCCTCCCTCCCATTCTCAGCTCAACCAGTACTTTCTCCTCCCTGAGCCTCAGTTTCCCCATGTGAGCAGTGGGCTCAGGACCCATCTCCTCCCCACCCAGAGTCTCCAGGGGACTTCAGGCCACCCTGGGGCCTGCCCCGTTCTTGCCCAGCCTCCACTATCTGAACACAGGAAGTAGCGTGATCCTTAACGTTGTCAGTTTGGAAAATCAGAGATTAATGTCCTTCCGGCTGCTTTGGCTGCTGTTGGTGCAGGCCCTGGGGATGGGGGGACGGTGGCTGCCAGCCTCTGTTCCAAGGGTTCCTCCCCAGGTTAGAACCTTGGACAAGAGGCACTTTGTAGGAGACCCCATTGGCGACGTGTCTTCTCCTTGTCAGGGTAAAGCACTTTACTTTCCTTAGCTCACAGACCTTATTACCCCATCAGGCATACACTGTTGTGTTATAACCCCATCAGGCATACACCTTGTAGAGATGGAAACAGAGGCTCAGAGAGGGCAAGTGCCTTGGCCAAAGCCACACAGCTAGTATATGGCAGAGCTGGGACTTGACCCCAGAGCACATGTGCTCAGAGGAGATGGTGCTGAGTCCTATCCCCCCACCTAACCCCATCCTTCTGTTCAGCCTGGTGTGTGTGCGGGGAGGGCCCTGTGGTCATCTCCCACTCGGAGCTGACTCACCAGCAGCTCAGAGGAGGTGCTGAGGCCAGCATCCTGGTCAGCTCCTGGGGCCAGGACAACTCTGATTAGATCGTCGTTGAGATTTTAGATCAGCTGAGCCAACAGCAACCCACCCACCCATTTTATAAGTGGAACGACTGAGGCCCAGAGAAGACGGACAAGTTAGGGTCCAGCAGGTGTGAAGGTTCCCCACCAGCGCTGACCAGGTGGGGGATGCAGACCCCAGACTTCTGTGCTGGCTCTTGCAGTATAGCCGATGGTGTGCGACGTTGGGAAAGCCATTTGCCTCTCTGAACCTCAGTCTCCTCATCTGTAAAATGGGGACAGTAAAGTCTGCTTTGCCTGCCTCTTGGGACCAGGCAAAGACCCAGCCGGAAAGTGTAAGGTAGGGCTTTGGAAAGTCCATTGCGCTGCAGCGGGAGAAGCTGGAGGAGAAAGAGGCTTTGGTGTGAGACGAGGTTTGAGACCCGCCTCTTTCCCTTCCAGGCTGCGTGTCTTCGAGTAAGTCCCCGGGTCTCCCCAAGCCTAGTTTCCTTATCTGTAAAGTGAGCGTAACAATATCTGTTTGTATTTGCTGTTGAACGTGGGTATAGTTTCCAGAGGCAGAGGCTAGCACACCTGGCAAACGGTGGGAGTCTGGGGGGCAGAGTTAGGAGGACTGGCTGGTGAGAAGGCGCCTGAGTCGCCCTTCATGGTCCCAAAGGGGACAGGCTTTGCAGACAGGGTTCCAGGCATCTGGGGGCAGACCTGCCGTAAGACCCAGGGATGTACGATACAAGATCCCTTTCGAGCCAGTTCACTGAAAGGCTTGACTCAGGCCCACGCCCAGAATCCATGGGCTGCCCTCCTGGGCTGGCGAGGGAATCGGGGCCCCCGCGGTTGGGCCCTTTCAATGACAACCCACGGAACAGCACGTGAGGCTTTTGGTGACTGACAGAGGAAAGACCTTTCGTGAGCCACTGAGCTCTCCGAGCCTTGGTTCATACGCCTGGAAAACGGAGGGCTTGATTGAGTGCATTTGTCTCTGGAGCCATGTGAAGAATCTGAGCATGTGTCTTGGGCCCTCCCGATTCTGTGGGACGTGCTGGCCGAGGGGCACCAAAGGGGGCAGCGGTTGGCTCCGGGCGCTGGCAGAGGCCGACGATTACACGGGGGATCTCTCCCGGGTCGGATGGGAGCCCGAGTTCGGGGCGTCCCTGCACCCACCCGGCCTGCCTGTCCCACCCCCACCCCTTTGCTGCTCGGTCCCTTCCTCCTCGCGGGCTCTGCCTGTGTCTGGTCTCCGTCTGTTGAAGACTCATCCACACTTGTCATTGTTATTATTTTGTGGTTCTTTCCCTGGTGGTTGTTTTAGAAAGCCACTTTCTTTTTCGGATTTTTCAAACTATTCAAGTTATACCTGCGAGTGAAAGCGCTAGTCCCTTACGTTGTTGCTGTAGGCCGAGCACCGCGATGACTGATGGTGACGTCTATGGAGGTCTGACCTGGGCGCCCACCCGCTGTCCCTGACCTGCGAGCACTGTGAATGGCTTCTGTGATGCCCGTTCTGCAGATGGGGAGCTTGAGGTCCTGAGAGAGCTAGGCAGCTGCAGGGCTGGGGTCTGGCTGAACCGGGACTCCCGCGCCCACCCAGTGCTCCTCACCGGGAGGCTGGAGCCTGGGCCTGGAGGGCAGGCTCTCTCAGTCCCACTACCTTCACCCACAGGACCTGGGGCTGAGTCAGTGCAGGGAGGGAGGGAGCGGGGGGAGCAGATGTGGAAGGTGGGCGAGGCTGGCACACCCCCTCAGAGGGCTCTGTAGCTTCCAGCAGCAACTGGATCCCTACAGCGAGCGTGGGTCTCCCAGTTCCTGGGCTGAGGACCCCCCGGGGTTGGCCCCTGCTTCTGGAGATGGGGCCACAGCCTGCTTCCGTTTTGCCCTGTGGGCCGGGGTGGGGGTGTCCTGTGGAGCCCTATGAACAGGGGTCAGAGCCAGGATCAGGAGGGGGTCAGTGGGCTGCTGCTTGAACGCAGTGCCTCAGTCTGGCTGTGAGAGCTCAGGTGAAACCCTCACCCTCTCTGGTTGTGTGTGAGCCTTGGTCTTAGAGATCCCAAATCCATAGAGTATGGTGTCTCCAGAAGCTGTGGAAGGAAGGAGGAGGAGCTAGTGTGGGCAGGTGTGCAGGAGAGAGGGGCGCCTGAGGCCTGGGGGACCACCCACAGACACCAGGCAGGGACGGGACAGTGGGTAGCCCCTGCAGGAGGCAGGAGGGGGAGGTGGGGTGCCGAGTAGTGGTTCTGGCCAGGGACCCTGCTCAGGGCTTCCCAGCTGCCAGCTCTTTGTCGTGGACGGGGCCGGACCCCTCCCACTCCTGCCTCTCCGAGGTCCAAAGTCCTCATTCTCTGCCTTCCCGTGGTGCTTCCTGGTATCAGCACGGGGCAGTCCCTCCCAAGCTGTCTTAGGACGCGTCTCAGGAATGTGCTCTGGGCCTGTTCCCCCACAGGCTTCCCTTTGCTGCCCAGCTCCCTGGCAATGCCGGCTCTTAGTCCTTCACCCTTCGGGGAATGCCATCGCCCCCACGCCTCACCCAGCCTTTCCTGTCCGGTGGGGCCTGGAGCAGAGCAGGCCCTCATTAAATTTTGGTGATGGACCCCCCACCCCCCAGCACCTGCCAGTGCCAGGACACAAGGGGTGAGCTAAGGGGACCCAATGGTGACCCAAAGGGCACGAGGCCACAGTCAGTTCTTGGACAGAGACGAGCACCCTCATCTGTTTGGGTCCCGAGTCTGAGAGCAAGGCGGGTAGGGAGAGACCCCACACGGTTCTGTCTGGTCCTGGAATTTTAGGGAGCAGAGGGTTTTCTGAGAGCAGGTCGGAGCCGCACAGTTCTGGAGCTCGGGTGG